>JACTOM010000032.1:513052-589286 GCA_015832385.1 Elymnias hypermnestra | reverse complement strand
TATTTCCTTACTAATATTATAAATGCGAAAGTAACTCTGTCTGTCTGCCATTCAGACCAAAACTATTAAATTTAAATAAAATTTGATTCACAGATGGTTAGATGTGTATAAGAGACAGGCCTTAGACAGATCACAGAAAACGCCAAGCGCGTCACGTGAATCCTCCCAGGCCTCGTAGATATTGAGTAATAACTGTACGCCAGCATCGGTAGTCGAGCGACCTCGAGTAAAGCCAAATTGCTTATTATGTAATAAATTATAATTTTTGAAATGTTTTAGCAACTGGTTCAACATTATTTTTTCTTTTTTTTTACTAAAGGTTGGGAGAACCGATCTTGGCCTAAAGTTACTAGGGTTAGAAGTACTGCCTGACTTAAACATCGGTATTATTTTGCTGTACTTCATTAAGTCAGGAAATACACCACAATCAACACAATTATTAAAAATTTCCGCCATGTCAGGTGCAACGATGTCAATTAATGATTTTACAAGGTTAACCGATAGACCCCACAAATCGTTAGTTTTTTTGTTATTGATTAAATTAAATGACTTAATAACATCAGAGGCATCGACATGACTGAATTTAAAGATACCATGACATTGGGGCATGCTATCAGCTAGCCAAGAGAGTACAATGGAAGGTGATGAGTTCAGCCATTTAGTAGTTCAGACAGGAATATTTGTAAAAAACTCTTCAAAAGTATGAGCAACCTCTGAGTCTGAAGAAATTTTTTTATTCTCTAACTCTAAATTAAATGCATTAAAACGCGGAGTTGCTTTTCCTGTTTCATTATTAATTATTTTCCAAGTTGTTTTAATTACATTACTACTGTTTTGTATCTTATATTTTATGTGTTGCGATTTAGCAATAACACATTTCTTTTTAAAATCCTTGGAAAATGATCTCACATAATCTCTAAACTCCACACTAGTGTTGTATTGACGCTCAGACAACTAGTGTTTGCGCCAATTGGTGCAATAGTCATTATACAATCTAATTCTTCAACAATAGTTGTTTGACCCAAATAATTCAAGTCTCAAATAATAATATAATCCTAACAATACAGACTGAACTGATGCTTTCGTTATATTGTGAGCACAGCAAATGGATTGTGAGCACACAGTGCACGGTGTCCCTGGTGGGTGTGGAGCCAGTAGATCATCATCCGGGGTTCTTCACAACCAAATTGTGGGTTACGGGCCTCGAGGCAATGCCTCATTACCCGAGCTGATTTCTCAGGTATCAACGATGGCCGGTATTTGTTTCTGCACGTCATTCTAACAGGCTGGTTCCCACCAGCTCACGCCGGCGGGAGCATCCAGGTTAATCCGATATATATATATATATATATATATATATATATATCGATGGGCTCCACAATCATGACCGGTCTTCGATCGGGGTTGGTGCGTAAATATGTTTCTCAGCGAAAAAAAAGAAGAGGTATTTTCGTAAATAATATTGGGAGAGGGAGAGAAATTGTATTTGCATACTTTTTACCTATATACAAATAAAATTTGTGTTTATATTTAATAGCATACATTATTTAACATAGTCACATTGAATGAAATTGTAGCAGACATGCTCATTTTACGAATGAGCTCAACAAGCCGTGTGAACTACATTCATTGCACACAATCCATATGAATTTACAGATACCGCAGCACGAGAATACAATCATAAGAAAAAAGAGCCACAATATGTATGTTAGTTAATAAAATTGTTCTATTTGGTTTTAATTCGAATATAAAATTTTGCGGAGTTGCGTCAAATTAATCTTAAGGATCCAAGTTTTGAAACATGGTCACACGAACAATAGTCAATATTCTTCAAGTTAAAGCAGAAATGAAAAATATACAGAAATTAGTGTAGTTTTATTTAGAAAAATAACAGATGCGTGCCCATTTCTTTTTAACGCTAGAATATCATCATGGATTCCGGCAACACCACGGGCAATTGTTGCGGTTTATGCCGGGACTCCTACCGGCCAAAACCCAGCGATGCTCCGCACTTCGATCGGCGAGGTCACGGAAACACTGTCTCAGAAGACTTCCGCGATCCTCGCTAATGAAAGCACTTCAAGTGGGCCTATCCTCGTGGCTTCCATGACCCATCTCCTCTCTAAAGGTGGCATACCAGGTGCTCCGAGTACCACCTTACGGGAGTTCTCTCCGCGGGACAGCAGGCCTCGTGTCTACTACCTCAGATGTCACCGTGAAGGGGGTGTCCGGCAGTCATGGGTGGCACGCCTCCGACGGATGGCTGGTGCTGTGGCATCCTGCTCTCGCTGATTCTCCGCCGACTTCTTCTGCGTCATGATTGTTTCGCAGAAGGAGACCATCGCCTATTGGTGCCTGCTCAGGCTTCAAACCTGTGACTGTTAATAAGAATCTATTCATTGGGCTGTCAAACCTCAATTCCATTTCCTAGTATTGTAATAAAATTGGAAAAATATATATGCTCATCTGGTTTTCATACCGCGAATTATCAAGCGCACGAATCGATGCGAGTCGCTGCGGAGGGGACTTGAAGACGTGAGGGTCGAGGGGGTGGCGAAGGTGGCGGGGGGTGACGAGGGACGCCGCGGCAACGCGCAAGTCGCCGCCCGTATCGACCGGCCCGGATATGCATTGCGATGCCGTCGGAGAGATCAGCCGACCTACCTACTCGCGGAACTCCATGGCCGCGTTCGAATCGAAAACTTGCGGTACAGCGGGCACCGCTAACTTCCCAGAGCCCTCGTGGTATGTCACGCGCGCGACTTTTCATTAATAGCGAGCTTTCTTGACGATTGCTCTTTTTAAACTCATCGCAATGTCACTGCGACATAAGGCGATTATTTCATCCCGACACAAAGCTGGGCGCGGCTGTGTAAATCTCTGTTATCAATTAAGCAACTTTTGTACCAACTTTTTAAAACTCATGATTTGCGTATTTTTAATGAACGTATCATATTTAGATTATGCTTTCAAGGTAAATTCATTTTAATAAAACATATATTAGTCTAAATGAACTGATATGTCAGGACAGAGAACTTGTTAATAAAAATTATCCATTATCTATTTGCGCTATAAAAATACATGATTTCGGAACCTAGCGAAAACGTCTTATTAAGATTATGCTTCTGTAATTGATAATATTTTTAGTATAATACATATTGTATTATAGAAATAGTAATTGTGGTACTAATTGTGGTTCTTTAACTAAAATAAAAATTGTCAAGATACCCAGAATTCAAAACAAATTAAACATAAAAAAATATTTATTTTTTATCTACGATGCTCTAATACAGGCCTTTTGTCGTATCCAAAAGTACGAAAATCTTTTTCACAAAGTGTGGATATTGGTCTAGCTATTGTAACAACAAATGCCACTACCTATACTCGTATCTATTAAACGTTTATTTGCTCAGACTCGTTGAATCCTTGCTGCACACGTTTGAAACAACCTGTTGATGCAATTTTCTTTTAAGAGGAGTTCAAGTATTCTTATGTTTGTATTCGTACGTATAATTTAGTAAATATTTGGCAATTCGTACTGCATTAAAGACTGCCTTATTGGCATAGTGGTTAGCACGTTCGACTACAGACATCAGGTCCTGGGTTCGAGTCCCGGGTCGGGCCAATTCAAAAATCAATATTATTTATTAAGATTTTCTCAATATTTGCCCGAAGTTGGCGGCGTGATCCACCCCCGTGCCTCGGAGAGCACGTTAAGCCGTCGGTCCTGCGCCTGATCTCTCTCCAGTCATGTCGGATTCCCGTCACACCGGACTATGAGAGTGAAGGAAGTGCACTTGTATACTATGCCTGCCAATCCTCAGTGGAGCAGCGTGGTGTGTCTATGCTCTAAAAACCCTCGCTCGCTCGCAGTAGGACGTTAAAAGGGCTGCTACTTACTTACTTACTGCATTAAAAGAGGGTCTTAAATTTTACATTTTTATTTAATAAATAAAGTTAAAAACTAAGGCTAGCATAGGAGTGGAGCGGACATGTACATAAAAGTCTAACTGTAAAGCCAAACCTTTCTGTAAAGCAAAACATATAAGTTTTCAAAAATTCGTAATATGTCTCTTAAACAATATTGCTAATATCAAGATTTTATTTAAATGTAAATGAATAAATAATTTTTATATTAAATGTTCGGCCTTCTGGTTTCCATGACCTCGCGTTTTCGTATCGAAAGACAAAAATATAACCCTGGCATGTTTGCGCCTTTTGCAGTTTGTTACTAAAGCTACGAATCTCAAAATGAAGAAGAAAACAGTGTGGCATAGCATTCAACATAAACGATCCATGATTTTTTCAGTATTAACGCACTTTCATCAATGCTCCGCATTAAAATGAATCCATTTCGCTCAATAATAGCCGGAGTATAAATCTTGACAAAAGCCCTATTATAATTATAATAATTAACATACAATTTTCCAGAAATAGGTAGAGCTGCAAGTACATGAAAACCATCCACTCACACGTAATAATAAAAAAGCAGGGCTTTTTTATGTTGCACCTAGGCGTGGACAAGAATAATGTACAAGCCCAGTGGTGTATTATCGATCGGGTATCTATAACTATATATAGCTGTTGACACCCGATTAAAATGATTAACGATAAAAAATTGCAAGGATAGGCCTTGCCTTTGGAAGATAATGCGATCGATAAAGCAAAGCTTAAAATTTTACGGTCATTTAAACCGTCTTACTGTATTTGTACCTAATGTTGCTTGGGTCTAAAGACCTAAAAAAAATTAATGTTGGATATGTTAGAAACAGTGACGTGACTGAAGAAGTAAATAAATGATGTTACAGGTTCAAATAATTATGTAGTCTTTTTTTTTTAAACAAAAACATGTCAAACTGTTACACAACACAAAATGAAATACATCTAGTAACAAAAATAAAATACCTCTAGTAACAAAAATAAAATATGCGGAAGTAATAGGGAGAGCCCTTATTACTGAATTTCACCGTTTATTGATCGCTCCAATTTGTATATGCAGTTTTACTTTTTAACATGAAGTACAGAATGATTAATATTCAAAATAATTGAGATTTTAATTATCATACATTGCGTCTTCACTGGTTATTTTAGTTTATGGGTGTACTTACGGTTTAAAGCACGGGTAGGAAACCTTTTTTTTTAAGGAAGGGCTACTAATACAATATGAGGATATTGGTGCAAACCACATTTTGTCTAATTAACACATTTTTTTGACAAAACTGATTTTTTTACATTTTTAATTGTATACATGAATATGGGATGCATGCTGGTTGCTTACGTCTGGTTTTAAGGATAATAATTGATACTTAGCTGTAATATTATAACAGATGTATTGCAGATGCATGAAAAATTGATCTAACGCATTAAGTAACTATAGTCCATATACTAAACCGTTAACGACATAAATGGCTGTAGCGTTCATATTCATTTTCATATCTTAAGAAGAGGATGCCACTTCAGCCAGTGTCTGGTAAGTAAAATTAGTAATCGTATTTCCTCTTCAGGAATTCCTGGTACCAGAACTGGGAAGCTGTATTGTATAATATAACAACAGACATAAACTGAGCCTACTACACAGGGTTTCGCTCAAGTCTTCTCGGTTCGCTGTCTTTTCAGGCTTTGAAAGGGAGACAATTTCTACCTGTTACTATAACATTGAAATTTACCCTTATTCTAGTTGTAATTTCTAGTTTAAGATGTCTACTACAATACTAGTTCTAAGTTCTAATACTAATTCTAGTTGTAATATCTAGTTTAAGATGTCTACTACTCCGGGAAAATTCGATCAGGTTATTATAGTGGCTGCTTTCATCGATAAAATAAACCTAAATATTAAAATTGATAATAAATCTCCTCAAATATCATAGATAATGAGTGAAAAAGATATGCACACACGCCGTGTATACGTAGCCGGAACATTATGGTCGTATCTATTTCCGACGAGGCTCGGTCGTTGACTTGTATCCGGAACCAGCGTCGAGTAATTAGATAAACTGAAACTCGCCTCGAGTAAACCACAATGATTGTCTTCGTCACAAACATGGATATTGAAATTTTGTTCGCATGAGATCGATATATTTAAAATTGCCTAAATTTTATTTCTTCGTGGATGCGGCTAACACGTATTCAATTTAAATTCTTTTTACCTGGGGGATTGTCACAAAAACAAAAGGTAGCAAAGAGTTCACAACGAAGATCTTGTACATTAAGTTTCTCTTCTCTTCATATTCTTTATATATAGTGGATGGATTTTAAAAAAGTAAGCTGTACATAGAAAAAATGTTTATTAATTATTAAAACTTTTTGGGGATTTATTTCTTAAAAATAATATCGTCTGAAGGTAGACCCTGGCGTTGTCGGCACTCATTTAATCGAACAGTAAAATTACTTACGACGGCTCGACAGGTGGAAACAAGGATGGCTGCCATTTTGTGAAGGATATTTTCTATTAACAGCGCCAGTGAAGTCGGTTTATTGGCGTAAACTTTACCTTTAACATAGCCCCATAGGAAAAAGTCCATAGGGGTTAAATCTGGACTGCGTGGAGGCCAATTTATGTCACCTCACCGGGAAATTAATTTGCCTGAGAAAATGTCATTAACACGTGGCAGAGACATATTGGACGGTTGTGAAGTTGCTCCATCCTGTTGGAACGATGTTCTTTGGTTCTAGCCAGGAAAGTTGTCCATTTCAGGTGCCAGGAAGTTGTCTAGCGTGTCCACATAACACTCTAAATTCACAGTAACTGCACACCCCCTTTTGCCTTCAAAAAAGTAAAGGCCGATAATTCCTCGCGCCGACACCGCCTCTGACTGGCATCTTGGGCCTTTAATTCTTGCATCAATTGAATTTTGTAGGGGTGTAGTTTCATAGCAACTGGATTCCCAAGAGCCACGCTACCGATTGACATAACCTCCGCGCCCCATGGATCACGCAATAAGCTAAATAAGTATAAAATTTCTTTTGATACACCTGATATTTAATTATAATAATAATATTTTCTAATTTTCCTACAACAACATTAATGCGCTCGATGTTATCAAAACGAAGGAATGATTAAAATAATTTTATTTTTGTGTATCTTATTATTACAGGTACACGCTGCACTTATAATTTAATAGATTGCAGAAGATATAATTAAAATATATATTCTAAATCCGAATACGTAAACAAGATAAAATATTTTACGTTTTCTTACAATTGATATTCCACAGAGTTCAACGCCCCAGTTTGAGGTGTAACCATCCAAATTGCAAAAGGCGCGCCCAAGGGCTCGGTCCTGGAATGTGCAGTAGCGTCCGCAACTCCTTATAATAAGAATTTCGCTTAAAAAAGTTGACTACTCTTCCGAGAATACGGCGCATAAGAAAGGTCTTCTCGGAAGGCCCACATATGCTATAAGCAGATAGGTATACTTCGGAGTAGATGTTTTGATTTTCAATATAACAGGTCTTTGCTCGGGTAAAATAAAATGTGTAGTATTTTAAAACTTTTATGAGCCTAAATTTATCTCAATTTTTAGTACAAGACATCTTGACATTGTCAAGAAGCCCAGAATTATTAGTAGACAGTTTGAGCACAAATTGAGTTTTTTGTGAGGAAGAGTACCTACTCAACAATCTTATCCGGGGTTGACCGTATGAAACAAACATACTTTTGTAGTTTTTTCATAACAATTACGATTCAAATACATTGTAACATGATGGTATGGAACGTTAGTGATACGAATCGTTATTAATGCAACTACGTCCCGGTTTAAATATGCTGAGAATTAAAGTAGCTTAAACTATTTTTAGCCATTTTTAAGTTATTTTATTCTCGAAGAAATGTCAATTTTAACATCTTTATCAATATGAGTGCTATCAGGTGGCCTTACTATATTTTATCATGGTGAGATTTTTAAAATTGCCAGTCTCTTTCCCACATTGAAATCAAAACCTTAAATAAAAATAATATTCACGAAATTATGTTAGGAGAAACATAAATTATATTTTTGACGGCCTCGCTGGCGCAGTGGTGCGAGTTTTCGGTTTGCTACCAGGGGCCCCAGGTTCGATCCCCGCTAGGGCGAATTTAGAAAATCGTAATTTCTAATTTGACTGATCGCAGGCATTGGCAGTGGCTAATTGCCACCCTACCGGCAACGACGTACCTCCAAATAAAGTTTTGTGTTCCGGTACAATGCTGTGTAGAAAACATTTGAGGTATATTGCTTCTTACCAGATTTACGTGCTTCCAACTTAGACTGTATCATCACTTTCCATCAGGTGAGATCACAGTCAAGCGCTAAACTGTGAGTAATACAAAAAAAAAATTCGTGAAATTATTATCATATTATTTTAATACCTAGATCAGAGTCAAATTCAGTGCTTATTCTGTAGGCAATGAAATTGAAGGCCAAGGATTGCATTAATTTCTTCGAATTACGGAACGATAAGTCTACCGTTGCCATATCGCGGCAGAAGCTACTGGAGTTTGTGCCAACTAAAAAATGATGCTCGTTTTCTATTCTTGGAGTAAATTAATGTATTACACTTTTCTTGGTATTATCACTTAACGGGTTTTTAGTGATTCCACATCAGTGTTGTTTAGTAGTCGTGAAACGCACGCGTTGGGCTGCGCGGGCGCGTTTCTTTTTTGTCCCCGCGGATTCCATTGCCCCGTGTTCAACCTGTAAGTCCGGCAGTTTGCCGTGCGTTGACCGCGTGTCTTGAGTCAGCGGAAAGCCGTTGGACAACCTGCGGTGGACGTACACGATAACCCACGTAAACCGTTTACAAACGCCCTTGCTTGAAACCATAGACACCTGAGCACATATTAATCTGCTCTATACACATAATAAACTTTAATATAAAATAACATCAGACGTTTTATCACACTTTTATGGAGAGAGCTCGTGGCAGTGGAAAGTTTACTAAATCGGACTATATATTTATACACAATTACATTCATAATCTAATCAATATATAGACTTTATGCTATAACAAACATATGTATATCTAACTTATACATTTTTAAATTCGTAACATCATTTACATAGAATATCCGACATAAGTAAATTTAAAAATATTCTACAGGTGTTGAAAATATTTTGTTTTCAGGGAGGTAATGAAAGAATTTTATAAATCGCTCCAGTAATTGTTAGCTTGATAAAAATAAAAACAGTAGGTATATCGGTGGGTATCGTTGGTATCCTTGGAATATGAGCTAACTCAGTCGCAGGCCCATTTATAAGGGTCGCTACAATTTTATTAAATTGACATTTTTTGATTCATTATATCTTTTGATTGGAATGTCCAATGTTAGTAATATAAAAAATATTTTACAAGCATTGAAACTGATTTTAATAAAATATCATTTAATAGCATAATGATTAATAAAGAGGTATAAATAATATTGTGTGATTAATGTCGACACTTTTATTAACTTTTAAAATGTAAAAAATTAATTATAGTGGCATAACCACAGTATTTGGACATATATTATTTCGGACTTTTTTGTAGATAATAATACATTCTACTACAGAATTGTAGAACATTTTATAACTGTTCAATAGTTTGTCCCAGCGCACGCGATGACAGATTTTTTGTGACCAAATTTTCCACACATTGGGTCACATTAGTGCACTTTTGGTAGGAATCCCTAATATTTTTGAGAAAGTAGATAAAGCCGATGTCGCTCAGTGGCAATGTAGCTTTCTAATGGTGAAAAATTTTTTGATATCGGTTCTGTAGTTTTTGTGTGAAAACGTTACAAACATTCACACATACTTACATACAAAAACCCAAATGTGTCCTCTTTATAATATTAGTTTACATAACTAATACAGATACCTTTTAATATTTTACTATTCATTGAATATTTAAACTATAACTACTAGATAGTTTATATAATATTTACGCAAAAACTTATTTTTTATATTTAAATGCAATTGTTATAAATTTAATTAATATTTAAAATTTAGACACCTTTAATCTATACAAATAAATGAATGGCGTGTATAATAATTCAATAATAATATTTAGAGTTACGAGGGTTCCTTCGCGGCTCTGTCCTGAGAAGAGCCCACAACAACCTCGGTCAGATATTTTGTAATTTTTTTTTCACCTTCATCGTTACAATATTATATTAGTTTATTGTATTTCAATTATAGCAATTCTTTTATTCCCACTCGTATCTATCGTCTAAATGATCTTGTAAATTATATTTATGTGAGTTACATTCACTCTTTTTATTAAAATTACCAAAATTTTTATGTAGTTACAACAAGTTTTCTAATATTTATACATGAACTGTCATTATGTTAACTATTCTGAAATTGTTTCTTAGCGACTCTTAGACCAATATTATTATTAGCAAGAAAGGCCATTTTTGGTTGTAATTTAAAGATAACGTTTATTCAAACGTTTTGTATAATATTTAAAGGTTTCGAACTAATGATATGATAATTTTGTGATGACACAATGGCGGCAATTTCTTTCCGAATACTTTTTATGCATATTTGTTGTTTTTACCGCAGTTTGATATTAGCTTCTATAATATAACAAGTAAAACACGTGACTTCGTTTGCGTGGAATGTTTTTGGGTAGCATTTTCATTAATTTAGGCAATTGGGTTTTAGAAATAACGCAGATATAGATGCAATATTTGTGCTGCAGAAAAGGGCCGTTCGTGCGATTTACAATATGGGTCCAAGAGAGTCGCTAAGAAACAAATTCAAGGCAGTTAACATAATGACAGTTCACTGCGTATATATATTAGAAAACTTGTTGTATGTACATAAAAACATTGACTCTTTTAATAAAAAGAGTGAATGTACATCATATAACTTACGAAACCAAAACAAACTTGTTATAAATTCTAGTAGGCTGCATAAGATTAACAACTCATTTAAGGGTAACTGTATACGTTTCTATAATAAACTCCCACAAGACGTTCTAAAGATGTCAATTAATAAATTCAAAGTCTTTGTTAAAAGAAAGTTGATAGAAAAATCGTATTATAAGTTGCAAGATTACCTAGACGATAGAAACGCCTGGGAGTGAACGAATTGCTCTAATTTTAATTAAAATATAGTAAACTAATATATTATTGTAATGATGACGGCAAAAAAATACCCGACTGAGTTTGTTGTGGGTTCTTCTCGGATCAGGGCGCGAAGGAACCCTCGTGACTTTAGATTTTAAGCCGTTCTTGAGTACCATCATCAGACGTATATTAGAATCAGAGTGTGGAAAAATATATATAATTTGACGATTCAAAAGTGCTGTAATATGCCTACTTGAATAAAGATATTTTTGATTTGATTTGATTTGAAATAAGAAACCCCCCTTGCGAGTGGAATTTCGTAAAATCCGTTCTTAGCTGACCTCTACTCAGCAAAAGGAATGTTCTTACCCAATTACAAGTCTCTACGCCTTATGGTTCCAGAGATATCGTAATGAGTCAATAGATACCTGGATATCTCTTATTTATATTTCGACGATATTATTTTTAAGAAATAAATCCCCAAAAAGTGTATTTGAATAATTAATAAACATTTTTCTATATACGGCTTACTTTTTATTTAATCGTACTACTATATATAAAATTTCTTTTGAGACACTTACGTATAGATATGCAAAAATATTTATTTGGTTGGGATTTGAAATTGAAGGTGGGAAATGTAGCGACTAGGGTTACGCATATCCGTTAACTCTTATGGCTGCTACATGGCGTTGTGGGGAAAGATTAATATTACGGTAATGTAAGCGCTAGTAAGTTAAGAAATATTATGCTTAGTTACCTCCAGTGTATAATTTAACTGTTGTCCTAAAAAAAATCACAATTTTAAACACAAAAAGTACAACAAAGGGACGACAGTGTTAGTTCCTTTAGTTCAAATTATTATTCATAAGGTTCTCGTTGAAACCCGCGTAGCAGTCGACCCCGTGTAAATATGAGAAAAGCTGTCCATAATAAGAATCTACTTCGCGAAAGGAATGTGTATGGCGAATTTCTAGTCAATAGAGTGAATAGTTTTGGATATTTCGTAGTAAATGATCGTTTTTTGCCTTTATACATAGATCTCATGGGATTTGTGGAAACTCCTTTTTAGTAAGGATCTACGTCGCCGCGAAAGGAATATGTATGCCGAATTTTAAGTCGAAAAAAAGTTTTAAAGATTTCGTGGTGAGCCTGTGATTAATCCTATTTCGGTCTTATACAATACTGTACCCCGAGGTGATACGCGAGAAGTTCTCATTCCCGTGGAAATATTGACAACCCATTCTTACCAAGCGTCTTCGTTGCGACGGTAAAAATGGCAAATTTCAAGTCAATTAATCGTAAAACGATTGTCGTAAACAATCGTTGTCATTGGTACCTTATATTTTTGTTGTCATTTGGTTTCGAGCATTAATTACATATTTCAATTACTTTCTATGTTTTTTCTGTACATTTTAGTACTAGTTATTCTTCTCTTCGGGGCGGAGAAAAATTAAACAAATTAGTGATTATTAAAATTGTTATAAATGGAGTACCGAACACGGCTTCGCAAATGTTATTAAAATATTTTGTATTCATCTATTATGCAAGAATATTTCTTTTAAAATTTGTAGTGGATGACACTTGATGTTAATATAGTTTTAAATGGACTTCATTTTTATTCACGTTGTTTTTATATAATAAGTCCCAAAGTAAGCTGTTATTATTTTTATGTTACGGAAGTATGGGATCTTCTGATACGAGCATTTATATCCCTCATATAATGTCCTAAAAAAATAATACAATATGTAAGTTTTTGACATTATAAAATCTTTTTAATTTTTTCATTCTATCTGTAATCGATTGTAAATCGTATTTCGATATACTCGTATTCGAAAACAGTATAGCAATAAAGTATAAATAAAATTGAAGCGATATTACAAAAGGGAAATTCATAAATGTTTTCTCCCTTTTTAATAATGAAATCGAGATGAGATAAATTTAGGATTTGGTGTCGTTGTCCATTGGTTACGGAAAAATATGTTCATATGGAAATAAGCTTATAAATATAACGTTATTGAATACACGGATTGCTATAGCATTTTCACATTTTGTTTGTATGTCATAAAAAAATTTCCCAACTGATGAAAAAGTTAAAATACTTTGAATGTCACCACGTACCTACACGAGCTTTTAAAACACTATTAACAGTAAAGGTCAAAAAACTTGATATGGTTGTTGTTCTTATCCGCGTAGACGTCCTTTTTGGGCTTGGTGATTGTACAATGTGACAAAAATATACAGAATAAGCAGAGATTTGTATTTACAGATAGAAATTTTACCGATAACGAATAAAATGTATTTGAAGATTTAGATAAAAGCAGTTAATCGTTGTACTTTAGTGATGTATTCTAGACTAGATTTTCGATCCGGGTGCATAAATGCATTTCCCAGCTTTAAAAAACTGACATCTACTACAAGTACGATAAAACTAAAATTGAATGGATAAATAAAAAGCACTTTATTAAGATACTAGAAAACTCGCGCAACTATGCGTACACTTACTTTACTTACGTCTTATGCATATTCATAAATATTCATATGTAAATATTACGTTTATATATTCTTTGAAAACGTACATTAAAATATTTATATAATAATATTAAAATATTTCTTTAGGTCAAGTCGTCGGGGTTGGCAGCGGAATCTCTTCCGGAGATTCTTAGCACCCTCTGCCCCGCCGTTACCAAAACCGCTGCCAGAGCTTGGAATAGCGGGGCTACCAGGGACTGGGGGCCGTTGCTAGCTTGTCGTCAACATTTGCGGATTTGCCAATAATCACCACGCTTGGCAAGCGGGTTGGTGATCGGAGAGATTTCTTTAGGTCCGTGACGTCATTTAGTTTTTTGGTGGTCTGAAGCTGAGCTGATTCATACTGAGCTGCAGACGTTATCTTCATTTAAGTTTAGTTTTAAATTTTTTTTTTGTTATTGCAGTTTGGTCTTCTCTTTTAATCTACTTTTAATGTTTTTATTTCTTTTTATTGTAGCGTGCAGAATAAAGGTCTTTTTATTTCTCTACGTAAAAATTTCTTTCTTTACTTAAATATGGGTCTTAAAATACGGCGACATCTATTTGATGCTTATGTATCTTTACTACACCCTTCGCTGCCTTTAAAATCTCTGATATCTTCTAAGATTTCCATTTTAATGAAATGGTATTAAGGGTAGTCTTGAAATGATACGAAATGTACATTGTACGTAACTAACTTCAGTTGGGTAAGCATAATACTGTATTGCAAAAAATAACACCTATGTTTTTTTGTCATATGTAAAAGATAAAAAAAGTTATTGTGGGTTATCCTTTATATATAAATATATAACCTCGCGAACTTTGTATCGACCTTTTTAAGATTTACAATTTCGTGGCACACTAATTTGATCTATCTCGTAAGGTTTAGCCAGTGCGGCTCATGAATCACTATCTATTACTGAAAATTACTAAAATATGATGATAAAAAGTATTTAAAATCAATACTTTTAATAGTTTAAAAAAAAACAGCGAAAGCGACTTGATTATATGCTCTATAAAAATAAAAATTTGGGTTATAAAAGATATCCAGGTATTTATTGACTCATCAAGATATCTCTGCAAGCATAATGCGTAGAGACTTAAAATTAGGATTGGTAGGAATATGCCTTTTGCCTAGTAGAGGTCAGCTAAGATCGGATTTTTACGAATATCCACCCGCAAGTGGGCTGCAGGGATGTTAATTAAAAAAAATCATATATTCACATTAAAAAGAATTCAAACTTCACATTTACAAACTATATCTCTTATGATATGTTAAACTTGATTAGTTTTTTTTTTGACATAATGGAATCTATGGAAAGTAAATTTTAGGCAAAACGACCCTCAAAGTACGGTGCGGGTATGTTTCTTATTAGTAATACAATTTGCCAAAATTAATGAAAATGCTAACATTCCACGCAGACTAAGTCGCGGGTTCGGCTAGTAATAATATAAATGAAGAAGGATAGCGTGAACTAATATTAGAAATCGAATAATAAGGAGCCGACGACGGACGAGGATGATGACGTACGAAAAATACAACCTTAATGAGATTAGATTATTTTAACTATGAGTTGTTGTGGAATCCTAATCCTTGTTTACAGTCAGAGATCAATGGGCACATATACATAGGTAATCAAAATTGGAGTGTGTGTTTGTCTCTTTAACAGCTTTTCACAAAAAGTATAATAATATAAAAAACAATTAAGCAAATTTTCGTCACTTTCAGTCCCAGGACTGTCACTGGCAGATAACTGACGCTATAAGGAGTAACTTAGACTAATTTTGTTTTAAAATAAAGGTAGTGTACCGCAAAAGCTAAATTAAAATCAATGAAATAGTACCCTAGTTTGAGTGCTACATTTAAATGTACGCAGGCGAAGCTGAGCTGGTCAACTAGTATGTGATATTTCAGCATAAATTACCGTTTGTCTCCATATATTTACAAAAACAATTTAATGTAAACGATAGAAATACTTCTATTTTATAAACTCAACTATCTATAATTTAGTCACCGTTTTCACGTGAATATCTTGGTATTTTATAATGTTTTCACTTTTAAATATTTCGTACAGTTTCCTTAACAAAAGTTAGGAGGGTCAGTTTGTTTACGCTATATTTTCTTTAGGTTTTCAATATACACAGTCGATAAATTAGATGCAAAACATAATATGATAAGTAATTCAAATAAAATATTTTTATTGTTTACTTAAAGCTGTGGTACCGCGTCGAAATCGTTACTTTCTTGCTTGACAATAAAAATGTTGAAAAACTTGTTTATAGTAGTCGTATATGTATTGATTCTTATTCTCACGCTTTCGTAGATCATTGACTTAAAACCTTTAATAATGGCTATCATCTTAGTGGTTAACTTGATATAAAATTATAATACCTATAATTATATTTAATTATTATGAATATTAATTTTAAACTTAGTAGCCAATATAAAATAAATGCTTCATGTTAGTAAACAGTAGAATAACGTATATTAATATTGCACGTCAATAATTAAGTAGTTAAAACTTGCCTTGGAAGTTTGTATTTTGATAAATAAATTTTAGATATTCAATCTAGTCCTATGTAATGGCTATGAAAATATTACGAAGGATTAAGCCTATGTTAAATTCTAAAAATGCTTATAAATTAAAAGCCCTCTGTATTTTAATCCCACAAATCATGTGTAATACCTAAACAACTGATTATAACAAGTCTACAAGTTATGCCGGAAGAGCGTTAGGCTCAACAGGGTTAGGGAATTTAGGCATAAGGGCCGGATATCAGCCTAGAATAGCGTTGCCTGTCATGGTGGGTTTAAATCTCATGTTTAGTCCGGGCGCCCCAGTAACTTTAAATGGAGTCCACGTCCGAATATCAACAGAAATCGGGAGCCATGTTTCCGCTAACGGTGACGCTATATTGACGTTGTAAGTGTGTGAGACCCTACTTAATAGAAGTCAATGTCTGTCGTGTTTTTGTCGGTGTTCGTGAAGGACTGCCAAGGCTTTCAATTCCTCGGAGGAATATTAACAAATGGCGGGTTAACCTCGGGTTCAGATGTTTTGAGAGCGTTTTAAGGTAGCAACAATGTTGGTAGCAAGGGCTTTGGCGGAGAGCTGCGAGAATGAGATAGGGCTAGTGGACGCTTGCGCGCGCGCCGTTCATTGATGCGCAGGCGCCGAGGAGCGGCGGGCGGGGGCGAGGAATGCGGCCGCGTCGAGCAATGACCGCGCCAGGGTCGCTTCCTTTACGAGAAACGCGGGCCGTCGTACTACAGGCGCTCCTGCCCCCGCCTCCCCGCACCCACAGTACGTACTACACGGCCCATAGCCCTCTCGCTTGAGCGCTTTTCGACCTGCAGTCCGTTACAAAAATTAAGTGCGCTGCATTCCGCGACCGTTTGGACCTCTCTATCACACGCAAATCTTCCTTCCCATTCACGTAGCGTTCTTACACGAAACGGAGATTTAAGCAAAATCTATGCTTCAGCGATTTTACTCAGATTCCACCGCTATTCAACGATCAAACAACGCGTTACCGTTGGAATTTTGAAATACTTACGTTACACCTACACTCTTAACGCTACGATGCATGTGGGTTTCTTAGTCACTAAGAACAATGTATTGATATAGGCGCTTAGGTACGAGTTACGTTATTAGCATATAAACTAACCGTTTATTTTGAACATGTTGAATATGTTTCAACTTTGCATATATGTATATAAATATGCACATATTATATACACCGCTAAACAGAGTGTCTCGTTTTAAATACCTTGGCCACATGGTATCCTATGACCTGAAAGATGATGCAGACAGAACGAGAGCGCAGGGCATTGCCTGTAAGAGCGAATAAAGGGCACTCTTTTCAGAGCCTATTGTACATCTTTTTATACAAGCAGCCTCTGGATCGACTACACACGGAAGCAGTACAAATGCCCTTCGTGTACAGTATAATAATGCTTTCAGGATTCTGATGGGGCTGCCTCGTTTCTGCAGCGCTTCAGGTATGTTCGCTGGGGCGGGTGTAGACTGTTTCTACACTACCATCCGCAAACGGTGTGCATCCCTGGTGCGCAGGGTTCGGGGCAGCACTAACAGTATTCTGAAAGTATTTGCTGGCAGACTTGATTGCCAGTACTTGAACCATTGCTGTATAGTCCATGTACGGGCAAATCAAGGCTGTCACTAGGAAAATTACTTTTAACTAGGTTAGTGTATTAACATTAGGCTAAGATTATTGTAACTAACATATATGATCCTTGTGGCCGAAATAAAAATTATTATTATTTTATACGTGTTTATATAGCTATTAACTGCCTCATTGGTCTAGTGGTTAGCATGTTCAGCCACAGTCATAAGGTCCTGGGTTCGAGTCTCGGGTTGGGCCAAATAAAAAATCGGTATTAAATTTTTTGGGTAGTAGTTGGGAAGTTGGCAGTGTGCTCTCCGGTCGTATCGGATTTCCGTCACATCGGCCTAGAGAGTGAAGGAATAGTGAGTGCTCTTGTGTACTATGCCTGCCAACCCGCAATGGAACAGCGTGGTGTGTCTATGCTCTAACAACCCTCTCTCCTATGAAGAGGCTGGGAAGTGGGACTTTAATACTACTTGCTTAACGTTTTTTATATGACTAATGACTGAACAGGCACATTTATAAGGAATTTTTTATAACGTATTTTATAGTTGTTTCATTTTTAAAGAGTATTTTATATACAGCAGTAAATGAAGACTGTGCCAGTCATTTATGTAAAAGTGGACTATCTACCTAACGAGTCGAAATCCAATAAAATATAATACAAAGTAGTAAAATCTGTGTAAAAATAGAGGTTAAGGTGTAAAATCCGCAAAGTTTTAGGTGAAGTTTTTTAGTTATAGAAATGATAGCCTACAGAAAATAATACATAGTGGCAGTTGGACATTTTATTTAATAGGTATTTTAGTAAATAAAATAATCGGTGACTTATCGGTCAAAACGGCAAGCTATTGCATACCATGATTATCAGAATACTTGCTTAGCTTGGTCATGTTTTCAGTCACAATAGATATGACTTGCTGCAGATGATTATGATGGGCAAAATTTCCAGAAAACGCGGAGTTGGCTGCCGTAAGCTATCTTGGCTTTGTAATATTCATCTACGGTTGGGTGTCACAAGCACCGCAATTGATGCTATAAAGAAATACCCAGTATGATGCAATACCTTTGAAATGAATTTTCTTATTGCTGACAGGCTAACACTAGACTGATCACACCTGATGGTAAGTAATGATACAGTCTAAAATGGAAACACGCTGGTCTGGTAAGAGACAATTAACCTCTTATGATTTCTACACAACATCGTACCGGAAGATAAATCTCTTTGCTTTCAAAATTATAGCAACTTTCAACATTATGAATAACTAAAAACTATACAATGCTATTACTTTATAAACACCGCACATGTAGGAGTTATCATAGAAGAGTTTATACAAGTCCGTCAATACCAATATTTATGGCTGACCTATTCAAAAATGGCCAATCGTGTGGCATTTGAACGGCAATCGCATTTATCCAGCATAGCTGATGCTACCCGAACATTAGGTATACACGTAAATATTTTAAACTTGGTATCTACACAGGGCTTTAATGACAAATATAAGAAAACTTAAAACCGAATATACAGATAATTCTTAATTGGAATGAATATACAATACAATGTTTATTACTGTTTACGATTATAAAAAAACATGATCTCTATTGCATGATATAATATTACTATATGAATTTCCATTCTAGAAGAACATAAGATATTTCGGTACATGAAATCTATTATTTAATCAAGAAAAACATTTTGCCGCTTAATCAAGTAAATATGATTAAACCAAAACATGAATGCCTCGATTTGCCGTTAACTTAACGTAAGTGTCCTTCCACAGTAATAGCCCGTCATAAACGTTCTCAAAATGCAATGTACATTGATTCGATTTCAGAAGTTCCATTGGATATCATCGATATTCACCACCATCATCGTTATTCTTAGCCCGTTCAGAGCTGGCCTTTTCGCGCGCACGGCATTTGCTTTTAGCTATGTGTATCTTCCTTCCCACTCGCCTCCGTCATGTCATCACGCCATAGAGTTGGTGCCTTGACTACCTTGTCATTTAATTGTATTCTATAGGCCTTGATCTCATTTTAAATCTTTAAAAAAATACCTTATTATTTATCATTAACATTCAAATATATTTACAGTTCCATCTATTGAAAGCTCATGTAAAAAGTGTAATTTTTATATTACTTGTTCTGAGTGTGTTATACTGATAACCCTAATGGTTATTATAGAGTTCTTGGCAAGTGTGGCTATCGTAGAAGCTCTGCCGAAGAAATTGAAAGTACTTAGAAATCTTAATCAAATCCTAATTTTAAACATAAATAGCAATGTCCCGCGGTTTCACCTACGTAGTTACCGATCTCGTAGCAATGGAAAGTCTACTAAGTCGGACTTATTTTCTTAGATTGACATTTTAAAATTCGTTATATCTTTTGAATGGTATGTCCTATTTTGATAATTTAAAATGTATTTTACAGGTATTGAAACGGCCTTTTATAAAATTAGGGTTAATACGGAGGTGTGAATAATATGGTTTGATTATTATCGGAACATACGAATCGTGAACCTGAAGTGGCAATGGGCGGGNAGGATCGCCGGTAGCCGCTGGAGCCAAGCGGCACAAGATCGGGTCTTGTGGGCATCATTTCGTGAGACCTATGTCCAGCAGTGGACGTCCATCGGTTGAAGCGACGACGAGGACGACGATTATCGGCACTTTTATCAACTTTTAAAACGTAAAAAAGTCGTTTTAGTAGCATAACTACAGTAGTTGGACATATAGAATACCGATTTTTTTTGTAGATAGTAATGCGTTCTATAACACAGTAGTAGTAGTAGTAGTAGTAGTAGTAGTAGTAGTAGAACATTTTTTAAGTTTTATCTTCAATAGTTTCCGCTACGCACGCAATGACAGATTTTTTGTGACAATTTTGTACATTAATGGACAATGCTTAGGAATCCCTATTTTTTTTAAAGAAAGTAATATAGCCTATGTCGCTGAATGAAGTGACAAAATTCTTGAAACTCAGTCCAGTGCTTTTTGTGTGAAAACATTACATGCATACAAAAACACAAATGTTTTCTCTTTATAATATTAGTTTAGATAATAATAAAATATTTTTATCAAGTTAATATTTTTATACTAATAAATTTGTGAGAACTTATTGTAATATGCGATGGATAAGTATCCCGTGAAAAGGGAATATAAACTATTAAAGATTTTACAAAACAGTAAATAATTCCTAACGAGATTAAGTTCAATTAAGGTTTGCACAGACTAAATATCAAAGTCCGTAATGAAAAGACCGTGAACCATAGTAGAAATACACTACAGACTACACTACTCTCTATCTTGTTTCGATTAGTCAATTTATGAAGGTATTTTGTTTGCCTTTACTATCTGGTAGTGTAGTTCGGTGATTTATCATGGCGTTAAAAGTCGGCAACCGGTTAATGAAAGGCTTAGTGTTAATCAGCAAAAAAGCTTATTAAATATCATGTAATTAAGTTCAGAACTGCCTCATTAGTCTAGTGGTTAGCATGTTCGACTACAGACATGAGGTCCTGGGTTCGAGTCCCGGGTCGGGCCAATTCAAAAATCAATATTGAGTTTTCTATTAAGATTTTCTCAATATTTGCCCGAAGTTGGGAAGTTGGCGGTGTGATCCACCCCCGTGCCTCGGAGAGCACGTTAAGCCGTCGGTCCTGCGCCTGATCTCTCTCCGGTCGTGTCGGATTCTCGTCACATCGGACTATGAGAGTGAAGGAATAGAGCGTGCACTTGTGTACTATAAGCCTGCCAATCCGCAGTGGAGCAGCGTGGTGGGTCTATGCTCTAAAAACCCTCGCTCCCCGGAGTGAGGAGGCCTGTGCCCAGCAGTGGGACGTTAATGGGCTTCCACTTACTTACTTACTAAGTTCAGAAAACCTAGATTATCATAAAGACTATTTATGTGTGTCGACGAAAGTGTCAAATTACTTTCGGATGAAATAAATGCGTAATTTAGTGCACATGCCTCAAGCTTTCGTCCACTGGCTCAATACGCGTTTCTTTTAAATGTCAAAATCATTAGGTGATAGGTTTACCCCGCGTTAATGCCCGGGTACCGAGTACTCAAAGTGATAAATTTCCATGAAAGAAACCGGAAGAAAATATGTATAAAATAGATTCGTGAAATTCAGTTTTTTATTTAATGTTCCTTTTTCAATGAGTTAAATCTTCGACCATGGCCACAACAATATTTGTATCAAATATGTTTATCAGCACTTTAAAATAAATTTTTGTGTTAATATAAATGAAAATTGCAGTTGTTCATATACAAAAAAGTTATTACCTAATTTTTACGTTCAAGAAATTTTAAAATATTTACTTAGTTTTTAACAGTTCAAATAATTTTTCGTTTTTTTTTTTTTATTTTTTGTTTACGACAAATATGATATGATCCCGTAACCTTCTTTCTTCCTGTTTTGGGACGCACAGACATATTTGTGAAAGATACTATTTACGACACTTTCAATGGCAAAGTAAAATTAAACACCATGGAATCAATTATTCAATACAATTATGTCGGGGGCGGCAATGTCATAATTTCGGCGCAATATACTATTTCTGCTTTTCAATGAAGGAAAACAACATCAAATTGTCCGTCTAATTCGGAAGGGATTACGGGGTATTTCTAGAGGTTTCCATTCTGTTATGGAACTATCTCTCTCCTATATGTGAGAAGGTTTATGGCCAAAGGGATGTTACTAGGTCTTTGTGAATTTGAATAGTTTTTTTAGTCATAAAGGAATATGATAAGAACGCTCGTTTGTGCAAGCCTTTATATATGCATTTGGATTAAAGACGGTCCCATCTGAACTTGTCTCCGATTGCCGGCCGGAATCGACAACAGTAACAAATTTCCAATCAGCATCCTAAACGAGAAATTTCAGTCAGTTCGTCGCTATCGAGTTCTACGCTAAGTCAGTATTGTTAAGGCAGAAACGATTTAAATTATTTGCTTGCTGAAATTTGAGAACCAGTTCTTACTTTCAACGAAGTTATTGGAATGTTAAACTATCTACGAAGCCCATACTCGTCTATGGTATTTGATAATTTTGTAAATTAGCTGAACCCTGGGTCTTGTTAAGAGTCAACTATAAAATTCTTATTTAGTAACACAGTGTTTCAAAGAGAAATTATTTACTACATTTTGTACTAATGATGTGTTTTTAAGGATCATTTTGAATTAGCTATATATAAAAAAAGGATATCCTAGTTTGGTGATAATAATATACTCGTAAATTGGATGATATATTGATCAAAACCTGAGTTCTTGTTTAACAGCTTTGTTAAATGAAAATAATATAAATACGCTCATCATTGAAATAAAACAAAAAATAATTGATCTAATCAAAAATGGTTACGATATTGAAATAATTTGGATTCCAAGTTATCAAGGTATTACTGGTAATGAGAAAGCAGACAGAGAAGCGAAGCAAGCTACCAAATTAAACGAAAGTAATGACACCGGACGAAATGAAAAAATACCTAAAACTCAAAATGAAAATCAGTTGGAATAACACCTGGAAGACAAATAACACAACAATTTGTTAACAACATCAGAAATTCTATTTTTGAAAAATGCCCCATTTCTTTTAGCTCTAGGAAAGTTCAAGTAATAACAACTAGATTGCGTATTGGCCACACAAATGTGACACATATCCACATTATCACGAAGGGTGACAAAAACAAATGCAATTGTGGACTAGACCTTACTGTTTCGCATTTACTAATCGATTTCCCCTTATATACTAATGAAAAGCAATTATGCGCCCTAAGCAATAATTGAAAAGATTGTTTGAATGAGGATTATATAAATACTATAAAGTTTGTAAAAATGATTAATATCTACTCGTATAAACTGTTGTAAATTTTATTCTAGGTATTGTGGTCGCTACTGACCCTAGTAGTTAAAAAGCGACCTAAAATA
The DNA here is from genome assembly GCA_015832385.1 of Elymnias hypermnestra. Taxonomy (NCBI): domain Eukaryota; kingdom Metazoa; phylum Arthropoda; class Insecta; order Lepidoptera; family Nymphalidae; genus Elymnias; species Elymnias hypermnestra. The sequence continues at coordinate 565,691 of JACTOM010000032.1, read as the reverse complement.
AATAAATAAAAAAAAAAATATATTAGTGTAGACGTATTAAGTCAAAAACATTTAAATACACAAATGTGTTCAATATGCCTATGTAAATATGTAAACAAAGCTATTATTATGGATTTGGTTTTATCTCGGGCTGCCAATAACGGAAGCCTACGTTTTGAACACGAAGATTTTCTCATGCAATTTTGTTGACACGCTAGACGTGATAAACATTTCTTTTCAAATTACCGCTGACACTGAATGTATAAATACGCGATGCTATGGGTAAATACAGATAACCCATTTCTCACAACGTAGCAACTTTGAGTATCATTCAATTGCTGCATTGCAAAAAGTCGTCATGTTAGTAAAAATTGCATGGCTATATGTCCGGTTGGGATAAAATAAAACAGTATTTTCATATTGAATAAGGTTACTCTTACCTGTATTCTCAGGTTTAGTGACGAAGTTCATGTCTGGTAAGAAATAAATTGTCAAGCTTTTACTACATTAGTTACGTAAAACAAACTATAATTTGTAGTAATAAAGCCCCGACAGACTAATGGTTAATACGTTGACTCTTGTTAAAATGCAATGTGATCGAATCCTCGTCGAATTTTTATATATTATGTTACTTACCAATTCGTTTTACTATACTATACCCTATATTATGACTAATGAAGTTATTCATGTAAAAAACTATACTTTACAGTATATCTATGTATAATATATAAAATTCTCGTGTCACGGTGTTAGAAGTTGAACTCTTCCGAAAGAGTTCGACCGATTTACGTGAACCTTAGCGTGCATATCGGCTAGGGTGGAGAATCAGACATCCCGAAAAATTTTTAATTTAATTATTTTGAGAATTTCATTTGTTTTTATTTGCTGTACCATAACAGCATACCAAAGTACATACAACCCTAAATTTTAGCTTTTTATCACCAACCACTATTTTAAATAGCGATAATAGTTTTTATTTAAAAAATTCGGATTAGTTACACTATTAACGATAAATGCTATAGAAACTTAGTCATTTTTCAAGAACGGATGTCCATATACACACAAATCGGGATTTAAGCGAATGACAGGGCAGGGAAAAGCTAGTAACAACATAGAATAATGTATATATGAAACAAAAACTTATACATGAAAATTTACCTCACTTGGAAAGGTTTCACAACAAAAATTAAGATAGTCCGGCATTTTATTTTCCACTTTTTAATTTTCCCACTATCCACTTTGTGTATCTTATTATAAAACTACACAAAGTTACACTTCGCAAATTAACGCAACGAAGGTATTTCTTCTTTGCACTTCAATTGTCAAAAATGTGGTAAGAATACCGGAAATTAAACTTTTTGTAGTTTGTTTTGCAAAAAGGATCGAGTAAGGGGAGCAATGAAAAAGGTGGGTGTAGATGAATTCCTGAAATTTCGTGCTCGTAAAATTGGATCGACGTTTTAAACAATTTTCCCGTATATTTCCCATGGCGAGACGGTAGAATAAAAGGCTAACGTTTTTACTATGTTCTTGAGTCCCCAGTTTAATTTAATATTGTTCATAAAAGGGAATATGGTAATAAACCAGCTGGTTCACTGGAAGCGACTTTAATGTAAGTGCTTGAAATTAAAATTGAGATAATAATTCCGTCTGACCAATTGACATTGATAATAGAATTGATAATAAATTTTACCTTGCATACTTGACTAACTCTTACCCGCGGAGTCACTCACTTTGCTAAATTTCATGCCAATCGCGAATAGTTTAGAAGTGAGTTCAGTGCTCTACAATCTTCGCTTTGTTGCCTCTCTAGTTAAACCGATCTGGACCGTCACAACACATCCTTTGTATGGCTTCAAACTCTGTAACAGACATAGGTAGAAACCATTTCTCTGTTTTGTATAGGTACATATAAATGAGCCTTAATTTTCCTATGTCACGGCATCAAGCGTAAATGGCTGTACCAATTTAGGTAATATTTTTGTTTTAATCAAAAAAAGGTTGTTATGAAAGATAAACTTAAGAAACTAGCGTTAAATAAGAGAAATTTTACCGTCATAATACTCTTACAATATATAAATTTTAATATACGGCATGATTGGCATAATTGTCAGCGATTTTAAAAATGAGCACTGCAAATAAATAATTATTATTGAAATTTTGTAGGAATATTTCTTTTGCCGAGTAGAGGTCAGCTAAGAACGGATTTTACGAAATTGCACCTGCAAGGGGAGTTGCGGGGGTGTTAACTATTGACTCGTCACGATATTTCTGGAATCATAAGGCGTAAAGACTTGAAATTTGGTAGGAACATTCCTTATGACGAGTAAAGGTCATGTGGGTGGCATGTTGCCTGTTCCCGTATCGAAATATTAACAAAACAAATATGCGAAATATGCTGCGATTAGATTAGAATAGTAAAAAAAACTTTATGAAAAATTATTTTATTTATTATATACACCAATTCGAATTATTCTGTCAAGTATATAATATTATTGTACGTAATACTTATATCTAATTTCTATGGTACTAAGACATGGCCTATAACTATGGGCCTAATAAGAAAACATAAATTGCGAAGCTGTAATGGCAATGTGCAAAGCACATTGTTCGAAGAACCGATGGATGTTGTAGTCCAAAGGGGCTAGAGTGGCAGCCTTGCACTGGAAGACGCCACGTCAGCAAATTTCCTACCAAGTGGACCGATGACATCAGGCATGTCGTCGGCAGCTGTTGAATACAAGTGGTGCAAAATCAGGCCCTGTGAAAATCATTAGGAGACCTAAATCCAGCAGTGATCGTTAGTCGGTCGATACGATGACGACTTTCAATAGATTTCATTAATTATTATTATCAATGGGATAACCCGTGACATCATAACATATTATTTAGTTTTAAATGTTTAACATTGTACTTCAAGGGCTATCAGCAATTTAAGTGGACTATTAAATTAACAGATTTTGATTCTTTGGTTGTAAATATTTAATTCTTGTGTCGTGTGTCGTGTCGTGTAACAAATTAGATAACAAGAAACTGATTTAAAGTCGCTGCGTTTTATAACTTGTAAGGAGAAGTGACTATGTAGGAGGTGTGGTTATTTATAATAACCACACGCCGTGTAAAGTTATATTACAAAAACAAGTGCTTAAATGATTAAATAGCAATAAGAAGTTGACATATATCAATGCAGTTAGCACGTACTCATGAGGGAATTATGTTTAGACAACCCCGAAATCTGAGTTACTTGACAAATATTTGGAAGTATAAATATTTTCTTTCACATAATTTTTATTTTTTTAGGACGAATTTCCACGAATTACTTTGTCGTGATAACACCTTGTAAATCGATGGATGCCGGCTGCACTCACGATGCAGCATAACTCGTGGTCGCGTTCCGCCTGAGCTGAGCGTGCAAGCGAAAGGGCAAATGAAGCGATAGAGAGTCGTGATCAGCCTAATTCCATTTTTTATGACATAAACAATTTTTCATCAATGTTTTCTTAGAATTTTATCACGTAAGAATGATTGAATTACTCGTCAAATGTTTCCTCTACGCTGATGATCAAGTAATACTTGCGTCATCCGCTAATGAGCTACAGGAGATGCTAAATATTATGAATGAAGCTTTGAAAGGGAAAGGAATGAAAGTGAATGTAAGCAAAACGAAAGTTATGCTTTTTGAAAGAGATGAATCTATGATGAATGGCAATATTTTGATAGATGGGGAACAATTGGAAGAGGTGAAAGAATTTGTATACTTGGGATCTAAATTTACAAAAGATGTAACATGTGAAAATGATATTGAAAGGAGAGTGAATGCAAGGAATATGATAAATGGTGATCTGCACGCCTTTATGAATAGCCAGATGGTGTCTCAAAGGGCCAGATTGGCTGTGCATGCTGGAGTGTAGGTGCCAACACTTATGTATGGTAGTGAAAGTTGGGTATGGCAGAAGAATCACAAAAGTAAAATAAATGCGGTAGAGATGAGAGCGTTGAGAAGTATGGATGGGTTGAAACTGAGTAAGATAATAAAGTAAGAAATAGTGTGATATGAGAACGTTGTGGTATAAAAGAAGACGCAGTGACTAACATTGAGAAAGGTATGCTTGAGAGAGTAAGGTAAGATGGTTTGGGAATGTAGAGAGAATGAATGAAAGGAGACTGACAAAAAGGATTTATGAGTCAAGAGTGAATGCGAAAGTTGGAAGAGGAAGACCAAGGCGAACGTTCCTGGACCAAACCCAGGGCATTTTAAATAACTGCCAGGTCAAGAGTACTCTAAACCGACGAACTTGTATGAAAGGTTTAATGAGATTGAAAGAAGAGAAGGAGATATGCAAGGATCGTGGCAAGTGAAAGGATGTTGTCTCTGCCTACTCCTATGGGAATGAGGCGTGATGCTATGTATGTAAAATTATTACCCATAAACAGACTTTACAGACACAATTTTCTGCACAATAATCTCCTAGAAACAAACTAACAAAACAAATGAATACGGAAAACATACAAACATTCAAGTGTCAATAACTAGCACAACACATTGAATAAATATTTATTTTGTGCCGATTAGTATCCTAGTCCAACCCTCCCTCTTCACGTACCACTCAAACCCTCTTGCTTTACCGTACGTAAAGAAAGGCTTTACCGTACGTACATCTAACTAAGTTAGAATAACATAATTAAAACACAACTTGAATATGAGTATGATTTGTACCTCGTCACTTAAATGATGGTATATTTTTATTACTTACATCGGGGTAAAGATGATAGGGTATGCCTACCAACTTTTAAACTTTGAAAATCTCAACGTAAAAATCTTGTTCTTAAGCGTCTTTTTTCATCTTTATGGGATCTTTTTTTGCAAGTAATACGCATGTTAACTATAATATATATAAATCTAAAACTATAATCACCATACAAGGATACCTTACAAAACTTTGTATACATTTATTTTCCCTTTGAACTGTTATGCAGCGCATATTGTTCGTTTTTACGTAAAAGAAAAAATAAGTAAAGGATGAAATTACAAAATGTAGTAATTGAAATAGTATTGCCACCAAATAAAAACACAAATTGGGCTATTTAAGTTATTGTTTCAAATGCAATATTCTAATTAAACTAAAATATTAAAGAGATCTTCATTTAAATTCTGATAAAGATTCGCGTAAATTATTTACGCACATTGTTTTTTTTTTTGTGGTTGTAATTTCCACCCTGGCCGCCGCCTGGCTCCAGCGGTTACCGCTGGAGCCAGGCGGCGCAAGATCGGGCCTTGTGGACGTCATTACGTGAGACCTATGTCCAGCAGTGGACGTCCATCGGTTGATGCGACGACGACGACGACGACGATTGTTTTTTTAAATAAATAAATTATTTTTTTTAAACAAAAATATACAAGATTCACATAAATACAAGTAAATGAGCCTTATAGTCTAAGTGTACAAATAAATTTATGATTGTACATCTGACCCTAAACTAGGTAAATACCTGTATTTTAGGCGACAGTTATTTGTAAGTAGCAGCCCTTTAACGTCCCACTGCTGGGCACAGGCCTCCTCACTCCGAGGAGCGAGGGTTTTTACAGCATAGACCCACCACGCTGCTCCACTGCGGATTGGCAGGCATAGTACACAAGTACTTTCTATTCCTTCAATCTGATAGTCCGATGTGTTGGGAATCCGACACGACCGGAGAGAGATCACGCGCAGGACCGACGGCTTAACGTGCTCTCCGTGGCACGGGGGTGGATCACACCGCCAACTTCCCAACTTCGGGCAATTATTGAGAAAATCTTAACAGAAAACTCAATATTGATTTTTGAATTTGCCCAACCCGGAAATCGTACCCAGGACTTCATGTCTGTAGTCGAACATGCTAACCATTAGACCAATGAGGCAGTTAGCAGCAGGGAGGCACAATTATTATATACAAAAAAATCATGCAGGTAAATGTAGTCCAAAAAAGGGAAAGGAGAAAGAAAGGATTAAATAAAACCAAACGCAAATTTTCAGGCGCTCAATACTTTGATCAGTAAAGCCTTTTAAAGTCTTTGGGCTCTTCATAGGCGTAAAGAGTTCAGTGTCACGGTGATCGGATCGCGCCCAACCGGACGCGGGCGACGGCGTCCTGCATACTCGAACCACTATGTAGGTAGCCATGTTATATGTATAGATTCAAGTATGTATGTTGTTTGTGTCCCTTACGGTGCAACGAGCGGCCATGACGCGCCTGCGACTCATGCGTGCTATATAAACACCAAGCAAGGTCGGCATGTCTCAATGCACTCGCTAAAAAGCACATAATTTACGAGGTTTTGCTATATTTTATAAACTTTTCGAAGTGAAACTTCTTTAGGCGCATGAGGGTAAAATTATTACAGAAACGCTTTATTAGCGTCACGAAGATTTGCAGCGTTTTTATGCTAACTCGTTTTAATAATTACAAATAACATGTGGCATTTTAATTTGGCATTCGTTATTTAAAAATATTTTATGAAATATTTTAACTAAATTTAGAAAAGACAATTTATGAATTGTCTTTTCTAAATTTAGTTAATAATTTTAAATATTCCTAATCCTTCTTCCCTCTTTCTGAACCTCGGAAATGTAAAGTTTTCGATTTGTATAAATATAGATAAGACTTAAAAATTAGTTTAACAAAGAAGCTACATTTCTGACATGTGTACTTTGTACGCACGCACTTTTAGTTGTTACTGAGAAGTCAACGATTACAATTCCTTGGCCCTTAGACAATGTAGCTTTCAAAGAATGCTAACGCTAAAAAAATGCATGGGAATAACGTTTCACATCGGACCATATCGAAATATGAAACGTCATTCCCATGCATTTTTAAGCGTTAGCAATCTTGGAAAGTAACGTGGGTTTGTGTATTGTAGAAAAAATTACCGCAAGCTTTAGATTAAATAAAAAAAATATACGTAAAGTCTAAGCTTAATAAGAAAACTTATAATTTTTCTATTGTGTAGTGTAACGGACTCGTCCGTACATAAATAATTATATTTATGGATTTTTCATACTTTCATACATATTATAAAAAGAGTATAAAAATATATTATTTATTAATCATAAAATAAAATTAATATATTAAGAAGATTAAATAAGCAAATAATTACAAAATATTATTAAAGTCGGATTCACGTATAGACGGGGCGCGTTCGTGTATTGAACCGCGCGGATCGTCACGACAGCCTCCGCGCATATATAGGGAGTGGTGAGCGGCGCGAAGCGACGCGGCACGGAGATGTCGCGAATGTATGACTGCATGTATTGTATGAGATTATGCGCCTAGCGAATAGAGGGACCGAATTTAAATATTAAAACAATATTTAAATTATAATTAAATATTATAAATAAAATAATAAATGTCATACATTACTACTGGGGCGATACACATATTAGTTGAGTTTATCTTGACTATTTCGAACGAGCGTGCTTCGGCATGCCTACAGTTGGTGTTGCGATCCTACCTTTCACTAGGAGAGGTTGGGGTTCGACTCCAGCTTATTATGGTGTCTTAAATGATACTTTATGGAGGTGACTCCATGAAGTAGTGTAAGACATCGTACTGAATATTACTTTGGTGCGTACTGGGGTCGTCTTGGGTTTCAGGCCTGTATTGATTTCGATCTTTATAGCGAGCCTCGCTCAAGGGCTTCCCCAGGCTGTTCGTCGTTAGGGCGGGGTTTCAGGCCTGTGGCCATTGTGTTACAGCGAGCCTCGCTCCACCTTGACGGCAGACAATCAAAGTTACTGTAGTTGTTTTGGGTGATACGGGTTGTGTTTCAGGCCTGTTGTAGCCTCGGCTATGGCAGTGAGCCTCGCATAACTTTGGACGCCTAGGACTCTAGAGTAGTGCTAGTACAATGTGGTTTCTGAAATGTTACTGATTGATGATCCGGCGCTATAAGCGTCGTCATCGTTAATCGGTAGTGCTAGAGCCATGACCGAATGTTGCTAGGCGTTGCGTTAGCTTCTGCGTAGCAGTGATGGACAAATGAACACTGATCTTGTGGGCTTGCTCACATGTGAAGTGTTCGCCTGTTAGGGACAATCTCTTAGCTTACTATTAAATGTAATAAAAATGACATTGTAGCATGTCATAGATATAGGGCCGCTGGTCGGGCCTTTATTATCAAGGCTGCGGGCTAGCTTATAGACAGTGTGGCCTGCATATCCCTTTGCTTTCAGTGGCTTGCCACGAATATATAATGAACCAATGCTTTTGTTGGGTTGAGAGCTCAGCGACTGGACACTCTGTGTGGGTGTGAGGCCTAGCATATGTGGATCAACGACATATTATATTATTATACAACATTCCCACCGAGGTGGTGACATATTATACATCTATGCAGTCGATCACAAGACTTAAAATATGTGATTATTATTATTATACCACGAATCCCACCGAGGTGGGGATACATACATCGATCTAGTCTAACACTGGACTTAAAACATGTGTAATATATGCGGTGTGGTCCGCCTGCCAGATACTCCTGATCTGTGTAATTGATCTGACAAGATGCATTGGTGATTTATATATCCCATTATAACGAAATCGCGCTTTGCGCATTACAAACATGGCTAATGCCTCATCACAGCTTCGGCTAACAAAATATATGGATTTCGATCCTCGTTTGAATATACCTTAGAGACTTGTCTCTACATATTGACAAAACATATCCGGGCTTTAGTCCCGATGACACAACCATCGAAAGATCATACGCCGCAGGCGCACTATAAACAGGAATCCCTATCCAGGGAGGGGAACTCATAGCACGGGTCGGAGTTCATTATCCCTGGCGGGTGTGGAGCCAGTCTTTGGATCACTCTGGTACCTTATTCATATTATAGTATTAGAAGGTACCTGGGTGCCCATGGTAGGGATTCCTTCAGCGGTAAGTGGTTACTCCACTTACTGCTTATTTTTATATGCGATAGAAAAGAAGTCTGTTGATAGACCTTTCTTGATGGCTATTATGATACATTATAATATTATCCCACAGTCATCCGTGAGATGACTGTGTTTTATTTTATTAAAACAAAAATTACTGATCGAATGGATATTATTTAACATATAATTAATGTTCCCGGAAATTATTATTTGTAATGCCTTATGGATATAATAAAATAATATTAAGATTATCAAATTTGACATTCTCTTTACCTCTGACGCTCTAAAAGGATTTGGATTACTATGAATACAATATATTAATGGGTTCTAACTAGCTGGACGATCATACATGGCCAAATATAATCATTTTATTATACTCCAGCGATGCCATTAAACTATGCCAGATGAGAGAGGATGGTTTATGTATATTTTTATATTTATAAAAAAAAAAAAAAAATATTACGCATTGATGAGTGAGGTCGATACAGTTACAGTAGGCGCGTCATAAAATTTTTACATATAGAGTTATTTTGTAGGGGAGGTGTAACAAAATGATCCCCGGAGAGAAGAAAAGAAATAACACAAGCTACTTTTGTTTTAGTAACGCATTTATTGCGGGTATAACCGCGGGAACGACTAGATTTTATTTAATAAATTATTCTCTAAAACATTACCTATCTTTCAGTGGAAACACTATCAAAATCGGTGCATAAAAGCCTTTTCAATATTTATGTGCTCTAATTTCAACAATATCTTAATAGAAACACACTGTGCGGTTTAATCTGATACGATTCGAATTTCCAGTTAAAACATGCGCAGCTGCTTCGGAGATTAACCACATAAAACCCAAATAAAAACACTCGTGATCCTTTTCCTGTTTTTTATAATGTTATTATATAGAAATATTGTAAATTAAATCCATTTTTAAATACTATAACTGCTGTTAAACCTGTTACTGCTATAAAACTTCGGTTACTTTTAGAAATATCAGTGACTGTTATAAAACTTCGGTTTCTGTTATAAATTGCAAATAGTCACTTTATTTGTATAAATAGGTCATTAATTCTCTACAATTTTGTTACAGGTACGTACGCGATTATAAATTGGTGCTTTGAGGTCATTGGTCACAGTTACTGTGACGATTTGCGACGAATGCTACCATACTTGATGATTTTGATAGTATTTAGGAACAAAAAGTGTGTCAAAAAGTGTCAGAGCGTTGTAAGCAGTTTTAGAAACCTAACATTGAAAATAAGTAAATGTGTTCAATATAGCCGCTGTTTGATACAGTCTAGCATTAATTTTATTCGCCTAAAGGTTAAAATTGTATCAATTTTGAGTGCATTTCAACAATTTAAACGACCTTATTCTGTACCAGCTACTGAATTAACTATACTTCGTATTGTCATGTTATAGGTTTTGTTGTGTTTAGGGCAAAATAAGTATTACCTGGGTAGGTTAAAACAATCCCAAGGATCATTTATTCTAGTACTACTATACTATACTGTTCTAGTCAGTTGTTTTTAAGTAATTAAGTTGGTGTTTTATATTATAATAATTTAAAAAATAAGTATAACTATGTATTGTCTATTGAAAACCACAGTCTAATAAATAATAGGATACCTGTTCATTTTGTGTATATTTCCAAAACAATTATATTAACTGTCTATGTCAGTTAGTCGTTATTAGGACTCAAGTTAGTTAGTTAGTTTTTGACTAATTTCTCAAATTGAGATGTTTAAATATTTTAAAATAATACTTCTTTTTAATCGGCGTTTTTATAAAACATTAGTTTTGATTGAAATACTTACAAACTTGTATATACTGTAAATATGAGGTCTTAAAAGTTGATGACTTTTATTGTATTTATTATAGCTTTCGTTGTCTAGTAATTGTCTATATAAGTAATTGATGAGACTGTGATTATTAAAAATAATTAATATTATGTTTCAAAATGTTACCATTTCGATCTATAACAAATTCAAGTATATTAAAAGTCTAGTACAAAGATCCCCCGGTTCATTGTTGACACACGGTTGTAAAAAACGATTAACTCGCTTAAATAAGAAAATAAGAAATTCGATTAATAAATTGTTTGCCAAATTACAAGTAGAGTACACCAAAAATCATTAAAATAGCCTCTTGTACTAAATTTTACAACAGTTTTTATTTAGGGGAGTATTATGGGGGCAATGTAACTCGCTTATAATAGAGCTTTCTATTAAAAGTTCGTAAATTCAATTCGAAAGATTTTGATTTTATCAAAGACAAAAAACCATCCGTTTTTTTTCTCTTCATTTAGTAGTATCATTGGCTTTGTTCCCACTTGACAGATGTTTAAACTCTGAATAAGCTGACGGATATAAAATTATATTAAAAAATCTTTTAAAGCCGCAACGGCATATTGGACATCCAACGCGGTGTCTTACCAGAGAGTCGTTTAATCAAGTTATATGTAAACATCTCAAGTTCTCATTGGTATCAACTGCCTCATTGGTCTAGTGGTTAGCATTTTCGACTACTGACGAGATACTGAGCTCGAGCCCATAAAAAAAACCGATATTGAGTTTACTATTAAGATTTTATCAATATTTGTCTGAAGTTGGGAAGTTGGCGGTATGCTCCACCCCCGTGCCTCTCCGGTCGCATCGAATTCCCGCCAGATCAGACTTTGAGAATGAAGGAATAGAGAGTGCATTTGTGTACTATGCTTGCCATCCCACCATGGAGTAGCAAAAAAACTAGCTCTACTAGCTAGCTACCTCTAAAAACCCGCTCTCTTATGAGAGAGAAGGCCTGTGCCCAGCAGTGGGGCGCTAATGGGCTGCTACTTACTTTTTTGTCTCAAGGTTCCTTTATTATATTTATTTGCTTAATTGTTATTTAAAACATCATTACAGTTTCTGTTGAAGTACAACATCAATAAATATCCTAGCAGCTGGAGCATATGCAACTCGTACAGCCATAAACTCTCTTCGTTCAATACAAAACGGCAAAACAATTAATTTCAATACAAGACACTGAGTGTATTATGTATCATAAAGTACATATGGACAATGTAAGCGACGATTACCTACGGCTACTGTCTGGCGTTCCAGCAACATGTATCAACTCTACCGTGTAACTGCTAGTGCATCCACGAGCGAGCAAATCGATTGCACGTATTCAAATTGCTGACATACCTCACTGCGTATAGAAATAGACTAGTAGACTATCTGGTGAAAGCGACGTTTTTGTATGGTGGGTAGAGTTAAGCAGCACCATCTCTATGCATGAAAATGTCCTTTAAAGTGAAGCAAATTGCGGACGCTAATCTACCAAGAGGTTAAACTAAACTTGGTGTGCATTTTATAGAAACACTAAAACGGAAGCATAACAAAGTAATTTATGTTAATAAAATGACAATTAATCAGTTTGTTTGGTTTTAATTGAAATATTTGTTCTGTAGATGTCAACAAAATAACTTTTTCAACACTTAATTGCTAGGCTGGCACTATTTTAAAGGACTTTTGAGTAAAGATTTGCTTTTCACCGTCAGTGATGTTTTAACTTATTTCCTATACGTGATGGTACTCCTAACCTTTATATTCCATAGTCGCTAGATGAAACATATCCCTGTACTATAAGTGAAAATGAATATTGCTTTGTATATTCGTGTTCTATGCGATCCTAATCCATTAATCGCATTAGTTATAATAGAATTTTCCAATGTTTGTTATTATTGTTACATACATACATATATATGTGTGTATATATATAAATGTAGGTGTATAAAATTGTGTGTACATAATTATGTACATAAGAGTTGGAATGCAGTTATCTTGGAGTGAGCAGAGAATGGGAAACTTGATAGACGGAGCTATTTTTTATGTAATTAAATCCATACTTTTTGAATAATTTCTGAAAACAGTATACACTCTTTCCGATCTCTGAGGATAGAATTCAATATGCTTTTTAAAATGTATTCTTGTAGGATTTAAAGCTTTTTTAAGGCGTCGAATCAAGTCATTTTGTTTCACAATAATCAACCTGTTCTGAGAAGAACTTACAAGACACTTGGTTTGATATACTTTGTTAACTTTTGTGTGATTTCAAATGAGTTCTTGATACAGTTTTCAATGATGTTTTCGAAATTATTCTGTAATGTATGTATTCTTTCTGTGTACAATAAAAAATATCTATCTATACTGTAGCGAATTCAAACGTAAATGTTCTTGACATTTTTTTATTGCGGCTAGGTCAACGCTTGACTGTGATCACACATGATGGTAAGTGATGATACAGTCTAAAATGGAAGTGCGCTAACCTCTATAATGGTTTCTACACATAATAGTACCGTAAAACATCTTTTTAGTTTACGTCTTCGTTGCTAGAGTCATAACTAACAGACCGAAATCTCGCACCATTTCAGATTAAAAGAAATTAGGATAACAAATTCCTACATTTGCTCTGCCGGACATCGGTCCCGGGTCTTCTGTTAGTAAATCGTGTACTGGCACAAGTGCGCCAGTGGGGCTGTCAAATTGTTGATTAAATTATTAAAAGGCCTTCCTAAAAATTGCTTTTTTAAATTGTATTCTTACAAAGCGACGATCTGTGGACCAAAAATATTTTAAATCATACTTTTGGTAGTTAAATTCATGATCAGCTTTAATTCGTACTCTTTTCTATACCTAATTATCATATGTGACATAAATTAACAATCTGTTTACGAGATGACTTTATCTTTTACGAAATATGTTCAAATTTTCTGGAGACTCGCAGAATGAGTCAATATATTACAGCAAACTGAACTCTTAAATATGACATATTCCTATAATAAACCGATTCAGAAATTTTGTCTCAGTATCAAATAAGCAAATTTTACTTCAGAGCAACCTCATTAGCAGGCACTGCCAAACATTCCATAAAATATTATAAAAGTATAATGATTCGATGTTATAAAATACAAAAATGTAACTAAATATTGAAGAAGTCGATTTTTAACAAATTTTCGTTAAAGGTTTATCACATTTCTTGTATTTGCCTTTATTGAAAGCGACATACCCGTGCTGCGGTACTTATGATATAAATTGCCTTTGTCGCTAATTTTAGTTAAGTCGTACTTCCTGCTAGACGTATTACTTCCACATAAAGCGTAACATGCTATTGAGAAATATATTAATATCAGACGTGCTTATATTTGAATTTACTGCCGTTTGGAAGTTTAATTTCGTTTGTTTCATAGAAACAATATTGAATCAAATTAATAAATATGCTAACGTTGACGATTTATTATGATTTGGATTATTAATTTTAACTTTGAGCTTGTATATCGTTACAGTTTTTGATATACATTTTATGTATGTTAGTCATTCTACACCTACAACTTACAGAAGCTATTATACATAACTAGCTGAACCTGAGTCTGTGTGGAAAGTTTTTTGGGTAGCACTTCCATTTATTTAGACAAATTCTTAACAGAAAGAAGCATGACCTCTACATGCAAAAGGAATATTCCTACCAAATTTCAAGTCTCTATGCTTTATGGTTCCAGAGATATCGTGATGAGTTAATAGATACCTGGATATCTGTTATATATAGATAAGACCAACAATTAACCATAACTACATTAACTACATTACATATTTTGATGATCGTAGCAGAAATCAGAAATAACATACTGTTCAAAACTGAAATATTCTAGTGCAATCAGCGTATTTTAAACACAAACATTGATATATTCCGCGGAGTATTGTGATATCAAATTAACCGTTACCGTATTAACATCCTGACGGACCGTGTTTGCTTTTATAGATTACATTACCGGTAAACACACGTTTAATTGAATAGTGAATTTCGGCTAAATTTAAGTTTGAAATCACAATTTCGAATTAATTCTCAATTCAATTAGTACTTCCACCGAAGTTCCATCATTGCAATTGACAACGCAATTTCAGGTATGCTATAAATTCTGTGTCATTCAATATTGGCTCTAAAGTAAATAACAATCAACGTTCCAATTCCCTAAAGACTAAGAAATCGTGTTTTCATCATTTTGCTGCCCACTACGTCAATACACAGTGGCTTAGTGGAATATTGACTTTTAGCTGAAGCTTACCTCATGGGATCCCATTTTCATTTTGAAACGTGTGCACACTGTATGCAGCAAATTAATTGAAAATAATATTTTCACTCCTTTGAAGTGATTGAATGAAATATCAACAAAGCCAAGAATAATAGGAAAATAACTTTACATTCATAGAGTATTTGTCCAAATAGTTTTCTTTGTATTGTAACATTTGTATATTATATTCTATTTTAATTAGATGACGAGTACAAAAGAAACAAGAAAGCAAAGAAGAAAAAGTCAATTAAGTTAAGTAAATTTATTTTTAAATTACAAATAAACTAGTTTTCATTGATGTTTGTCAAAGAAGCGATGCACTACAATCAGCGTTAGTTTTCTTAGTGTAATTAATTCCATTTTTTGAGGGAGAGCTTAAACCGCCCAAATGTTTCATTCTATTTTGTCTGTTGAGGATAGAACAGTGGGAGGCTTCAGCTGTTGCTGATGGTAACTATACTACCCAGTCAGCATAGAACTATATTGTTTAGAAACCATTAAATGCGCGATCACCATCAAGTGAGTATATAGTCAATCGCCAATTGCTGGTGGGGAAATAGCAATACTTACGAAAACCCTTTTATCATCCTTATTATAAAATAAGATTTCCCTCTAGTGGACTTCAAATATTTTAAACTAAGGATTAAGGTTTTCCTTATCATAAAATCTGTAGTTGTCTGCGGCGCTAATATAACACCCTTAGTTTATCGCAGATCTAAAGTTCTATTAAAGTTTACGTCATTTATTTTGACGGTTTTACGTATGGACTTTGTGTTGTTCAAACTGAAGGAAACATTAACAAAAATTCGACTATATTGTTGACTTTATTGAAATTTATGACATGCAAATATTAACAATGAGCAGATGATCTTATACACGGTTGGGCAACCTTTTTCTATATAAAGGAACCAAAATGTTATGAAGATATTAGTGCGCACCACATTTCATCTCATAAACTCAATTATTTTTGATAAAATAATTTTTTCCATTATTAATCTTATTTATCGTTAGTTTCATGCTGGAGTGTTGTTGCCAACACTTATGTATGGTAGTGAAAGTTGGGTATGGCAGAAGAATCACAAAAGTAAAATAAATGCGGTAGAGATGAGAGCGTTGAGCAGCATGAGTTGATTGAAACTGAGTNCCTACGAACTTGTATGAAAGGTTTTATAAGAATGAAAGAAGCGAAGGAGATATGCAAGGATCGTAGCAAGTAGAAGGATGTTGTCTCTGCCTACCCCTATGGGAATGAGGCGTGATGCTATGTATGTATGTTCACCTGTATGCTTACAGATCGCAACGTAGAGGCATATAGGCCGCTTGTAAATCCCAGACCGTTAGTTTTCGACCCTTGTGATAATCGATGATCTATTACAAGATTCTCGAGGTATCATTATAAAAAAATATTTATGAAATAAAATGTGGTTCGCATTAATATACTCCCAAAATTTGTAGTCCTTCTTTTATAATAAAGGCTGTATGTAAGGAAAGATCTAAGTTTAAATCGCATCTTCTAAATTTTTTTAATTGGAGTTATTATGCTTTTTCTCAAATTTGTTAATGTTTTAGTACTTGAATTTTTTTTATGCAATACTATGTACAGTATTGCATGTTATTTTCACTACAAATCCTTTCTTACATTATGTCTCAAGAACACTCTTTTGTACAAATAATATACTAATATCAGTGGCATCACCATTAATAAGTTATGTGTTTTTAATTGATTTAATAATATCATCAAACTTAAAAAAAGCTGTTTCTAATAATAAAATCAAATAATATAATAAACTATAGTGAATTATTCCGCCATCTAGCATGTATTTATTAGTTTGTGAATAAAATTTCATATGTGAATTAATGTATTAATATCAAGTGTCATCAAATATAACTTTGAAAAACAATTAAAAGTACGTGAGTACAAAGTACACATGTCAGAAGTGAAACTTCTTTAGCAAATTAATATGTAAGTCTTGTTTATATTTATATATAACTAAAACTTTGCATTTCCGAGACTTAGAGGGAGGGAAAAAGGAAGATATGTTACGAAGTTAATTGTCAGTAAAATATTAAAATTGTCGAAAATTAATACAAATTATTTATTGAAATCTCAAATGACTAATTGTAAATAAAAATGCCACGTGTTTATTTTTTTGTCAATTTTAGAAATTTTTAATTTAATCTTGTTTTTGAATTTAAAATTTAGAGAAGAGAATTTAGGAAATATTTTATTAAATGACGAGTGACTAGTTAAAATGCCACATGTTATTTTGAAATATTAAAACTACCTAACCTACAAAAGAATTAGCATAAAAACCGCTGCACATCTTCGTGACGCTAATCACGCGTTTCATCCGTAAATTTTTTACCCTCATGCGCTAAAGAAGTTTCACTTCAAAATTGAACTTGAAGGGAAAAGTATTTCATTGTTTTAACGATGGAAGATATTTATGGGATGTAATAATTATTAATCATTAATAATTTACTGAAATCTTGTTCCCTGAAGACATATTAGGCATCTATTAGGACGATACTAAAGACAAACAAGTATGTGCAGCTCATTTCAGGCGTATCACCTGCAACGTTTACAACCTGTTGCCTCCATTACCTTAGGCTAGAAAGCAATCATGTTGTGTGTATTGCAAAGTCTTCCCACGCTACACATTGATATCCCTTTTATATCTTACTCTCACATGTCTACTTTAGGGTTGGCTAACGTTATAACGAAAATGTGCTATTAACACATATCTTTAAATAAACCATTTATTGTATACATCTTTTTAGATAAACTAATTAATTGATCTCAAAGTCAAATATAGCAGTAGGGACACTCTCGTTTACATAGACTCTAAGTTGTAAACAGCCAAGTGTTACAAAGATAATTTATTTTTTAAGCACATTGTTTTATAGCCAATTGATATAAATTATAAACAAAAAACGATGACCTAAGATCAGAAATGGGCTGACATGATAATCAAAATTAGAAAAATGTATAAAATAAAAGTTGATTAATGTTACGTAAGGGCGGTCGATATTATAATATTAGACAACAAACCCATAAAAAAAAATTAACAAATGAACCAACGTGGATAACGCTAAACCGTCATTTCTGGTATAGGTGAATACCGAAGTAGATCTTTATATTTTTTATTCTAATATTTTAATTTGTAACCATTTATAATGTAGAACGGTAATATTTAATAACATTTTATAAAAAAGTTGCCGTACATAAATTTATGATATCGGTGATATTACGACATATGACTATACATCCTGAAATGTAGATGCACTTCAGGATATTACTGCTCTAAGATCATAAACAGTTTTTATAATTTAATTATGACTAATATCAATATTAAATATTACCGTTGTACCTTATAACCGTTCATTATAAATGATAACCAATAATAAAGAAATGGTGGCATAGCGCTTAGAGTTATTTTATAATATATTAACAGCCTTTTAAGTGTTATTCACGTTGGTTCATTTCAAAGGTTAATTTTTTTCATGGGCTTGTAGTCTATATATGTTAAGTATAGTTTTTAGTCATAATAATAGGTTTGTATATTAGGATTACGATTTTTAATTTATCATCATTGTTAAGAATTAGTTTTATTTTATATTTAAGCAAACCAAACTTCCTTAAGTTTCGCTATGACTCAGCCAATCTAGAATGATGAAATTTATTTTATTTATTTATTAAAACCAATAAAACATAGTACAGAGTTAATGGATGTACATAGGACTACTTATCTCTAAAATGAGATCTCTTCTAGAGGCCCTTCAACATGGGAGAGTACTTTATGAGATGCGGTATAGGTACAAAGCAAATTTACCATTCAATAGAAACTTTCAGATAAAAAGGAGCTTTCTAAATATAGTAAAAATCTCCTTCAATTCAATTTAGTAGTATTGGAGATTAGGGTAATCAAAGACATAAAGAAAGATATGTAAAAATAATGTTATTTTTGTTATGACTACGGGAAATTTTTCCTAAATATGAGATTTTATTGCATATCTACTTAAACTTATGAATTTTTAATATCATATATAATTCCGTGACTATGATAGATTGTTATCAGTTGTTTAATAACGTAAGAAATAACGACATTTTTATTATTTTCCATCCATATGTCTATTCACAAAATCGCTTTATAAATTAGCTTGCGTCCTCTTAACGTATTAGCTTTTAAATTAAATTTAATATTGCCCAACCACAAAGTTTAGTAAAGACTTAAAGGCTATTGGTTAAGAGTGCTGTTGCCTGTTAGCAATTGAGAATGCCGCTGGACCAGTCTGGGCGATGTTCAGCATACTTATGTACGGGTAGGTCTGTATACCTTGTCTGTACGGAAAGAATGAAATGCATTATTTAACTTATAATATTTCCTTACTGTGCAGAAACAATGCAATACGAACTAGTGACCTTTACAGTCAAAGGACATATGAAAATTACTCATGACATTCAGAAAACTTGACTGTAATAGGACACATTAATTTGATTCTTAACTTCCCTAGACAAGCTTCATATATCGCCGTTCTCGGCGAACAAAATCGTAATTGGAAAATGACAATTTTACACGAGCCAATAAAACTGAATATCTTACAAACTATCAAGACTAAAAACAAGATTATTTTATCAAAGTTAGAGAATATGTTTTGCATTAGATTTTTACTAAATTTTTATTATAAATTTTCTTCATCAATAAAAAAAATGTGAAAATGTCCATTACTGAAATAAATATATGGTTAAAAGTAACGCAAACTAACTTTTCGATAGTGTTCGACTGAAATAACAAATCGGTGTTGCTATATTATTCGTTCATTATGATATTGGTCCCTAGTAAATATGAATATACTTTCTATTCGTTAAAATGACATTGTAACCGTATTCGATGATATAACTGACTTTAATATTACGGTGAACATAAATTATATGCTTCTTCGTTTATTTAATGACTTTCGGTTGTACCAATAAGGTTTTACTTTGCCAATATCACGTAGTGTGACCAAAGCACGCATCAGTTTCATAAGTAATTTTGAGGATGATCTTTAGACAGGTTTTATCACAATAGTGAGTGCATTTGTTAATAGCTCAAGTACCATCTACAAAAAAGCGACTCAAATGTTAATTCGATGATTATTTTTTAGTTAATTGCCGCTTACTCCATAATGTTGACTTTTGAGATTTGATAATAGGTTTTTGCATTACTGATCGTGTAAATTTTCACTTATATTATACGTTGAACAAAAACATAAAAATCATTATGGAATAGATACATTCAAAGATGTAATAGGGTGTGTAGATAACGAATCTTTAATAAACCCGATTCTATCGTAATAGCTATTATCAGTGTTCGTCGGGGACGACGTTATATACTCACCTATATTACAAATGCATTTGCAACAACAACAATGTTTACTGAATTTTATCTAATATTTCCTATTTACGATGATTATTAACGAAATCATGCAGACGGTATTTAAAATAAAAAAAATTAATTAAATTGACAGATATCTAAAAACTATTCTAATAGTTATATGTTAATAGTTTTGTTTGAAGTAGAAGTGCCCATTCGTTTCATTGATAATTAAGAATAAACAAATACATGAAACGTGATGAAATTTCTAAAGGATTTATTAACTAAGGAAGCCTAAAATTAAACGTAAAAAGGAATCTCCATGATACAATCACAAATGTACAAATGTTATTTGCCAAATACAACTTTGGGCGTTGAAATACATTTTCCATTCACAATCCTATTCAAAATTATTCGCATTTGTTTGCCCCTGTTAACTGGTAACTCTCTAACTGCTCTCCCATAAAGTTACATTGAAATGTAAAGCTTTGAGAAATATAATATCAGAGCAAGTGATCAATTCATTCATTTAGTTTGACAAACAAACAAGTAACAAGTGAATTGCTAGACTGTGGATATTAATGACAAATATGCTTTTTAAAGTGAATAGTATTGCAATATTATACCAATCTAAAAAACATAAATTTCAAGTTTAATGGAATTCCTGTCTGTAGTGGCTTATCCTCCAGCAAATTGAACTAGTTTTACCTCTAACCTGACATTCTTTTTCAACTTTTACAAGCGAAGAAAAACCTCTTAATTCTAGATTATCCAAAAGAGAAACATCACTTAATACACATTTTGAATGGAACAAAACTGAGTGTGCCGTCTCGTTGTTGAACTTTGAAGAGGGCCAGTTCATTTTCTATGCTTCTCTGCATAGGAATGAACTTTCCCTCTTGCCCTTTGAAGAGGCAATCAATCCACCCACAACTACGCCATGTATAAGAAGTTTAATTTTACTTATATAAAAGAAACTAAGCTACTAAAGAACTTATTAAACTACTATCTTATAAGGTGTTATTTAGCGCTCTTATTAAAATATAGACATTAAAACCTGAATGAATTTTTCAAATTATAAATAACTTTAAATAAATGTTTGACTTTGTTATATTGAGAAATAATTAGCAATAAAATAGATTTTTATCAAAAACTCGACATTAATGGTTGATTAATAATTCCCTACTAGACATATTGCACAGTTATGGCAAAGTGTCAGCTTTTTACAACTTAACAAGGACTAACAAGTAAACTAACAAGCATCCGTTGATACTAAACTTCGATCTCGTTAACAGTTTCATCGTTAAGAGATATTTAGGCTTTGAAGTTTAAATGTAAAATAAAATTCTTCTTCTTTCGGGTTTCTAAGTAAATATTACAACATCGACTTATACTCGTCAAATGAATATTTACATAAAAAAGAGAAAAAAACATATCTTGACACTTGAATCAAGTAAGTAATATAGGGACCAAATAAAAAACAAAATATTTCATTCACCTTGTTACGTTACCAAATTACTAAAAAATAATAAACATTTTGCATTCCTTGTACAGTAAGACAATGGACAGCCGTATTCAAACTCATAACATAGAAAAGATTTCAGTTTTGTCTGATATCCTATGACATTAAATTTTAATCGTTTTACCAATAGATATAACATTTTTACTTAACGAGACTATAGTTTCTGTACTATTATATTAAACATACTGTAATAAGATTGCTTTAAACCACCAAAGTTATGAAGCGTCATATTTTCCAAAGGCAAATCGGTGATTAATTTAACGTTATAATGTTATAAACTTCTGTAACTTTACAAATACAAAGTTATGAGATAAATGGCTGATAAATTCTAGTACAGCAGCTGCTCCCAGTATTTATAGTCCGCTTTTATGTTAGACCTAGAGCTTCAAACTTCGCATAACGGTATGAAATATTGTTATTGAGGTCTAAAAGTCCAATAATACAGTGTCTTGTAAAAAAAAAACTGTTAGTATTTGTAATAAGGAAAGAAACAATAAATACGTAAAGATTTTTCACCATTACGTGAGTGATCTGTTGTCGTCCATAAAATTCATTAACTCCTTCAGATCTGGATCTCGTGAGTTACTATGGATTATAAACATCCTACAGTAACGAATAAAGAAACAATTTTTAAGTAAACCTGTTGCTAAAGTTAAATTGATAAACGATGACAACTCTTAGCGTATACTGCAGAGGAACAAATTGGTCCATTACATAGGCTTCCTTTCGAAAACCTAGACCGTTACAAATTGACGAACTTGACGTCTTCAATAGTTTCACTAAGGAGCGTTTACAAATTAATATGTGAGTCGTCGCAATAATTAGCATTACATTAGTATGTGTGCCTCGTTACGTTTGCCAACAGAATCGTTTTAACAAAACGGCTTCTGTCGTCCTGTTTCACCGCCATTTTGTCCGACGATAAGTCAAGAATTATTTTATCAAACAAAGAGTTCGTTTTTATAGTTAAAAAATAAAGCTTAAATCTAAAACTTTCTTTGAAGTTACCTGTATATGTTCTGTATGCGCAAAACAAATTTAGCTTTGTCCTTCGTCGACGTTCTGATAATTTTTCGACCTTCATTTGAACAAGGCCTTTAATAAACTTATTATGTAAAACTGTGTCTTATTTTCTAGCATTTCGAACGAAATTGGATTGCATTTAAGCTCTTAATCCGACGTCTTGATGTGGTTCTCTCAATATTTCCATATAAATGTGTCGTATGTGACTAGTTTGGTGCGCGAGACCGGTTTTTGTTTATCAAATTTTTGTTCTAACTATGAACTAAAAGAATGCGGGTCCAAATACGGTAAAATGGCCGGCTTTAGCATATTTAGTAGAATTTAAAGATTTTGTTTAAGATGAGTATTACTATATTATTATTTAAGAAAATCAAAGAAAAAAGAACGTCTGAATAAAAATATTCTTGTTGTTAAATGATGTAGCAAATATTGTGAATAATAGCACGGTATTTAGAGACGTTTATATTAATTAAAGCCCGTTTCAAGCAGACAAGAGCATCTTATTAAAGTCTTTCATCTCGTACATTTTCACGGGGAGAAGATATTTCTATAAAGGCACAATGTTTTTTATATTTATACAAAGGCTGCTGGCAATAAAAACAGGAAAACGTGAAATTGATTTGTAATGAAAACTTGAATGTGGAAATATTTCGTTTATAATTAGAATTTTGGTAACTATATATTTACTATGTTATGACATTTTGGTTATATCCATAGATAATACCTAGGGGAGAATGGGGTTACCTATTCTCCCCTAGGTATTAGAGTCAGTGGGCAATGGGAGTCACCCTCATATCCACGGAACAGCATTAGCCAGCGATGCTTATATGACATCCCCATCACCACGCTAGCCCCAGCACTACCTGGAATAGCTCGCGCTAGTCAGACAAGTCAACGTCCGCGTAACAAAGTTACGTCCGTTTTTGGTTTTGTGCTCCGCTGATGTAATTTTACGCTATCCCAAATTAGGAGGTAAGTGCCGAATATCTTGCAGTATGCGATTAGGACTTTTATATGGACTTAGTTAGACTTTCGAAAATGAGATGTGCTGTTCAGATTGTATCAGTGTTTTATAGAATTATTTATAATTCACTATTCTTCTTCTTAGGGTGATTGCGGGAAATGAGAGTCAGGTGACTTTGGCAACTTTACATGCATACATACATAGCATCACGCCTCATTCCCATATTTGGCAACTTTGCTTGTTGAAATACCAGATGATTGTTTGTTTTTAGATGCAAGATTTAGACAAAGTTCGAGTCAGGACTGTCTTCTGCTAGCCTGGAAAAAGCTATAAAGCTTATTGATGCATGTCCTTCTATAAGAAATGCTGATAAGCTTATGGGGATCCCATTTTCAAGCCTTCAAATTGTTCTAACTCAGAAAGGACCTCATCTAGGACGCTTCTTTATCTTTAGTCTTGAGACAGAAGCCGTACTAGCAAACTTGATGAAGAAATACGCAAATATTTTATATGATTGCACTGCTAATCAAGTGAGAAGAGTGAAAATATGTAGATTAAGAAATATAGGCGTAAAGAAAATAAAACAGACGGAAGAGTAAATGTCATGGCAAGGACTACAATACAGAAGAAGGGTCCTAAAAAGGTAAAGCGCGAAATGCTACAAGAAATAAACGAGTTTTTGTTATTAGATGTTGGCACTGACGGCTTGTGTCAGGACGATGCCGATTAAGACGGTGCAAAAGATACTGCAAACAGGTGCTTAGTTCAAGTAAAAACGAGATTTGGTTCAGATACACCTAATATAGGCTGTGGAAAGGTTATATCTGCGATATGTACTAGATTTTGACTCCGTTTGCCCCCTGGGGTGATCACTTTTACCCGCACGTTGGTGCAATGAGAGTTAAAGCTGTTTTTTTTTTCAACTCTTATATTATCCTTAGTTGAATGCCAAATGGGCTGGGCATTATTTCTTATGATAGTTAATAAAGTAAATTATGTTTACAAGTAGTTGCAATAAATTTTCCATTATGATTAAAATTTTATTTCAGTTTTCACTTAAGTGACCCACATCACCCCCTTTTCCTCTACTAGTTGTCCCCGAATAATATTATTCATCTGTTGCGATAGTTGCTGTATCTTAAAAATATTGTTTTATCTACATATACTGTCAGATTCTATTAATAGGGGCTGTGAAAAAAATAATAGTCAAGTCGAGCAAATTAGTTAATGTTAGTGCATAGTTAATTTAATATAAATTTCTCTTGACACTCTCTTGGGCTACGTACTCTACCGAAACGGCTTTACCGATTTGTACCAAATTTTATACCCCTAATTGATAAGGATTGTTCCCCTTAAATTTTTTTTTTAAATTTTTAGACGATTTTTTTGTATGGCAAAGCAACGTTTGCTGGGTCAGCTTTTATATATATATATATATATATATATATATATATATATATATATATATATATGCGTATTTAGTCCACATTTTTTTTAATAACGTTTGTTTATAAAATGGTGTCGAATATACTTGCAGCATTCCTGCAGTATACGTTTCAGCCATTAATGCAGTTGGCAATTGGATTCTCTCAAAGGGTTTAGTTCGCAAAGGGCTAGCAAATCGTCTCAGTAGTTTAACCGAAAACGTATTGGAAGTGGTACTACAAATATCTATGGGTAATGCGATTCAGTTAACCTTAGTTAAACCGTATACTCGTTTTCCGGTTTGATTATATTAAAAAAACTTGTTATGGAGATAACTGGATGTCTAGAAATGTTTTTGAGTGAATTCCATCGCAGTTAGTGACGCGTTGATTGTTGGCGAAAGTCGTCGCAGGCGGGGACACAGTCCCATTGTCTGTGCTGAGTCACTGGCGGCGCCCGCGCAGTTATTTTTGTGATACTATGTAGGCGGCCGTGCCGTGCGCCCATATCTTTTGCGTCTCAGACCGCATAGAGACACCACTAGCTTTATTCATTTCCAAATATCCGTAGTACTCAGTTATACAAATCCCTTATATGATCCCATCTAATCAAAAAAATATTAATTTTAAATAGCAGTTCAGCTGTGAATATGTAATAACCACACAAAGGCTTAAATATTCTTTGTTCAAATAGACTCAAAAAGCCCTTTTGAATTATCAGTAGTCTGTAGTAGGTAACAAATTTAGCACGGTTCGGAAAGTAGATTCCACTGAGGAGAAACCAACAGTAAACCTAGTGGTTACTGTTTTAAATATAGTTTTGTAGCTGACAATGTGTAATATTTTGCTTCTGTGTGCAACTGGAATTAAGTCCAAATATTTTATGCCTTTTGTAAAAGGATATTTTTATTTCTTGTATTAAATTTGTGTATGTCACTCTTTTTGTTGAATTAGTGAATATTATTAAGGATATAAAAAATGTTATTCAATATATATTATGATGGCACTATGTTTCTTTGAAGTTTTCTCTAAAAGAAGAACGAGATCCTAATTTATATATGGCATGGCGGCCTTTTTTGTAATGTAAAAATTGGTGCCATACCCTGTAACAGTATTTCGTAAGATATAATGCTATGAAAAAAATAGATTCAATATCAATGTGTTGTCTTAGTTTTCTAACACCAAACGCAGAAGAACTAAGTTTGCTAGGCAGAGCTTAATAAGATGGGCACCTCACTGAAGCCCTGATTCTAAGATTATACCTAAGAAGACTTAACAAGTCATTTATAATATTGATAAAGTTATAAAGGTTATCCGTCATTTTCTACGATCTATAACTTTCAACCGGTTAAAGAGTTGGTATTGTAATGAAATTGCATCGAAAATTTACCGCCCGTTCATACGACAACGTGACCGAAACAGCTGCAGAATAAAACAAAAACTTTGTTCTCGTGTGGCGCACTTTTGATTTCACACAGAAAGCTAATACAACTGGCGTTCTCTACTATTATACTCTATCCATTTACGTGGACATTATTCGCACGGTGCAAGACTAATTCGGGGTCATGCCAATTTATTCGACTGCATAAACTAATATTATAAAGAGTAAAAATTTGTGTTCTTGTATGCCTGTATGTTTGTAACGTTTTCACATTAAAACCACTAGACCGATTTCAAAATTTTTGTCACCATTAGAAAGCTGCATTTCCACTGAGCGACATCGAATTTTTTACTTTCTCAAAAAGATATAGGGATCCGTTTAAAAAATGGAACCCTAGATGTGAACCAAAAAATCTGTCATCACGTGCGCTGCAGAAGATATTAATGATGGAACAAAGATATGTTATACAATATTATAGAAAGTATTAAAATCTACAAAAAAAGTCCGTGATGTCATAAGTGCATCTAAAGACAATAATTCTCCTGGGTGGAAGTCCAGTGTCTAATGTTGTATAGGAAAGTTCTGAGACTGTAAAGTATTACAAAAATTCTTTATTTTAACATTATGGAAGAACGTGTTGCATTTTGAATGTTGGTTTTTTTAACAAAATATAGTAATCAAGCTAAAAATTACTGGACCGATTTAAAAAAACTCTTTCAATACCTGTAGAGTATTTTTAAATTTACTAATGAGGGATATTCTACGTAAATGATGTTATGAATTAAAAATGTTTTAGTATATATGCGATGTAAACTGTAAAGTAAATTCTATATATTGATTATTTATGATTATAAGTGGGTATCTCATAATCTGATAGGAAGTAATTAAAAACTAAGTGAAATGTAACTTTTACTTTAACAAAAGTAAGTCTATAGTCCGACGTAGTACTTTTCACTGCCACGAGATCGGTAACCACGGGGTATTGCTAGTGACAATATAAAAACACTTTGAGAATTCGCACGCTTATTCTAAAATACTCCACAAATATATACAAAGCTCTACGTTTCAAATTCTAAAGGACATCGGTAAGTGTTGGCATATAAGAACGCATTTTTATTTATAATACGTTTTTCCTATGCCAACAGTCTTCGATTGTTTTGTTCGCTTTTGACCCTTTATGAAAACCAATATACGCTCGTGGTATTTTTCATAGTAATCGTTTTATTTCTATTTATTTCCACCTAAATATCAACATGCTAGCAGAGCGTGGTTGGTTGACTACTCGTGGAAGTAAGAGAAACAGGAAACGCAGTTAAAACTAAGAAAACCGGCCGGCGTGTATTGTCCGTCATATATGTTGGGTTAACAGGGGCGGCGTGCTCAGACATAATTCACGTGAAATCATGGATGTCGAATTCAGGTTACAATTCATTTCATATTGACAGACTAGTTGGAAGAGATAATTATGCCAGTTGGAAGTTTGCAGTCCAAGCATATTTTGAACTCGACGATTTATGGAGTTGTATCACCGGTATCAATACAGATAAAAATAAAGAAACCAAGGCGAAATCTAAGTTAATTTTGTTACTGGACCCTATCATTTACGTACATGTGTTAGATAACCACTCTCACCCTAAAATATCCAGGCAAGAAACTACCCCACTCATTCGCACGACTCACAGATTGATATAAGTACCCGGACGCCATTTCAGACGACACATTGCATCCCCGATTCATAAACTATAATGTTACTCTGTTTCTTTCTATTTCTAAGTTTAATTGTTAAATTAGTATGTACCATTCAGTAAAATAAAATTAATCTTCCATCCTGAAAGTCTTGTCACTTCCACCACATAACACTGTTCAGAGTGCAACTACATGTAAAAAAGTCTGGGAGAATTAGAAATAAGCTTTTGATGACAGTGGGTTGTACAGGAGAGTAGCCTTGTTGAGAGATCTGATAACGACTACATTGGAATCTTCCCGAAGCATAGAAGACTACGTGAATAAAATAATGTTAACCGCCCACAAGCCCAGGAGTATAAAGTTTGACATTAATGATGAATGGCTCGGTACACTGATGTTAGCCTGTCTCCCTGACACCTATAAGCCCATGATCACGGGACTGGAGGGCTCTGGGATCAAGATAGGCGCTGACTCTATTAAATCTAAACTCCTGCAAGAAGTTCAAAGGTCATCCAAAGAAATCAATATGATTCAGCAAAGGCTTACAAAGGATCCCGATGTTATAATTGTAACCAACATGGTCACTTGGCTAAGAATTGTCATTTTCCGAAAAAGAGGAATGTAGAAAATACCGAAGCAAATAAAGGTTTTATTGCAGCTTTTTCAGCATTTCCTCAG
This sequence comes from Elymnias hypermnestra, assembly GCA_015832385.1. Lineage (NCBI taxonomy): Eukaryota > Metazoa > Arthropoda > Insecta > Lepidoptera > Nymphalidae > Elymnias > Elymnias hypermnestra. Next base: position 536,658 of record JACTOM010000032.1, on the reverse strand, counting down.
AAAATGAATCCGGATCTGTGGTATGTGGACTCAAGTGCTACAATGCATATGACAAATAAACGTGACTGGATGTATGATGTTACTAGTCCACCGGTACCCACCATAACTGTTGCCAGTAAAACACCGCTACCTGCGGAAAGTATGGGAAAGGTCAATTTTTTGTTAAATGGTAATAAAGACAACGTAATTCTGTATTTCAACGTAGTATCTGTCTCTCGGGGAAACAGACTAGATTGCTTTTTAATAAGAATTCAAAATCTTCTCAACCATTGCAGCTGGTTCACACTGATTTATATGGACCAATGGAGCAGGAATCTTTGGGAGCTGCAGTCAGGAGATACAGCTATTCAAAGAAACATGTAAAGAAGAATTAGAAGACAGTACAAATCATTATACTAGTGACTCAAGTGAGGACTATCAGTCTGGCGAGAATGACGATTCATCTTACATACCGGATCAATCGATTGAAACTGAGACACCACTAAGAATTATAAATTTACCTCCACGGAAAGCTGTTCGGTATGCAGAAACAGATGAACATGATGTAAACTATTACTGTCCAATACGTAATTTTAATAATCCACAATCAGCAGAAGAAGCATTATCTTCATCTGATGCTGAGCAGTGGAGCAAGGCTATGCAAGAACCTAAAGTTATGTTACGTGAAAGACGACTCAAATGAAATAATCGGATATTGTGATGCAGGCTGAGCTCGGTCAAGGCCAGGATAGAGCGTCTGTCATTCACTGTGATCAAAGTGCAATAAGACTGGCTTCAGCAGATTGTTATAAACCAAAAACTAAACATATAGATATTCGTTTACATTTTCTTAGAGAGAATATCGTTAATTCTGAAGTGAAGTTTATGTTTATAAATGGTTGTAACATGGTAGCTGATAACTTGACTAAAGGAACTACTTTAGAAAAACGCTTGTTTTGTGTCAATAAAATGGGTTTGCGTTCTGTGGGGAGTGTTGGCATATAAGAACGCATTTATATTTACAATACGTTTTTCCTACGTCAAAAATCTTCGATTGTTTTGTTTGCTTTTTGACCCTTTTATGAAAACCAATATACGCTCGTGGCATTTTTCATAGTAATCGTTTTATTTCTATTTATTTCCACCTAAATATCAAGAGTAAGTACCACACTACCCTTCAGAAATCCATCTATTATCGCATTCATTAAAAGTAACTCCTGTACAAGGACTTCATGGTATAAGTTTCAACGTACTTCGGTGTACATGGCTAATATATGTAATTATCAAAAGTGGTTTCTTTGCGTATAATTTTTCTTTATAATAGACTTTGAATTGCTTGAACCATTTCTTTTAAAGCTTTTACTATATAAATAAATTATCTAAGGTATGCTATTTGAATCTAACTTTCTCGTCTGGAATCCAATGGACATATAGAAATTCTACGCAGATGCATTCACTTATCATATGAAAAGTTCATGAAGGCTGATGGATTTATGTAGCACGTTTCCCAACTTAATGATGAATGAACTTAATAAAGGAACTTATGATAGGATCATAAGCATTTTTACCGACATCGATTTGTTACAGGCGTAGGCGTAGTAGTAAGAATGAGTAAATAATTGGGTCTAGACTTTATTCTTTATTTCTATAAATATTTTTTGACGGCTTCGCTGGCGCAGCAGTGCAAGTACTCGCCTTGATAGCAGAGGCCCCGGGTTCGATTCCGGGCAGGGCGAATTTAGATTTTCTAATTTGTCTGAGTTTGGTCTGGTGGGAGGCTTCGGCCGTGGCTAGTTATCACCTACCAGCGAAAACATACCGCCAAACAAGATTTGTGTTTCTGTACGATGCTGTGTAGAAACCGTAAGGGATATATCGCCTCTTATCAGATTAGCGCGTTTCCATCTTAGTCTGTGTCATCACTTACCGTCAAGTGAAATTAGCGCTTGTCTGTGACAAGCGCTAATCTGTCAGCAATATAATAATAAAATATAAAAAAGAATAACATTTTAGGTAACAAAAGCTTAAACTAAAATTGTTAAAGCTTGAAAATGCATGGCAAAAGTTACATACCACTCTAGTAGCCTTATCGCTTATCTCACTGGCTATGTATATTTCTTGGTACAGCTACGTTGAACAGTCACCAATATATTACGCCTTTGTTTCCCATCCTGTGTTGACGCCAGTCTATCGCCTCGATACATATTTTTGTTATTACGAAAGGTCGCAATCATTTGAAATTGTCTACATTTTATAAATTGTTTAAGGTTTTGAGAGTAAAACTTTTACGGATGGAACGCGTGATTAGCGACACGAATATAACCAGCATTTTTTATGCTAATTATTAATATTTACAAATAAAATGTGGCATTTTATTTTTCACTCAACATTTAATAACTTAACATACTATTTTACATAAAATATAAAATAAAAATATATCATGAATTCTCTTTTATACATATAAATTCAAAAACAAAATTTAATTAATAATTTGTAATATTGATAAAAACAAGTGGCATTTTTATTTACAATTCGTCATTTGATATTTAAATAAATCTTCGACGCTTTTATTATTTTCATGACAATTAAATTATCACGAAATTCTCGGAAATCAAAAGTTCTAGATTTGTATAAATGAAATCAAAATAAAAAATCAAAAATATCTTTATTCAAGAAGGCATGTTACAGCACTTTTGAATCGTCAAATTATATTTTTTTTCCGCTCTGATTCTAATATACGTCTGATGATGATACTTAAAATCGGCTTAAAATCTAAAGTTACGAGGATTCCTTCGCGCCCTGATCCGAGAAAAACTCACAACAAACTCGTGGGGTTTTTTTTTTGTAAAAATATATACTAGACTTAAAAAAATGTTTACCAAAGAAGTTTCACTTCTGTCATGTGTACTTGGTACGTACGCCCTTTATATATTTTTTTCTTTTTTAGCTGATCAAACTTTTTATACCGGCATATTTATTTAAGTGGACTTGCGTGACGAATAAAATTTAAGTGTTTGTCTCCGATTTTTAAGGATTTTCATTGAATAAAAGTGGTTATTAAAACTCATTCAAATTCTCAGCACAATTTTAATATATTGCGAAAAAGAATTATTAATTCAAAGATGAAGATGCGAAGACATCCTATGTCCTAATGATAACGCACACAGACAGATGCTTTAATTTTTATATATTAAACTAGCTGATTCCCGTGCTGTTAGCCGCGTAAATCTGTATGCCTTTTATTCTAAAATAAAAGCCAAAATGCTTCTATTAATATCAGTTATCTGCTAGGGACAGTCCCATCAAAACGGTACGGTCGTTACAAAGTAGTTTACAGATAAAACACAAAAGATATATGTACCGTATACTTTGATTTTTATTTTGTAAAAAATTGTTAATTTTTTTTAAATTAGAAACAGGTACAGTAGTGTCATTTATTGGTATGGATTAATAAATCTACGCATTTTTTTTTTGGAATTTGCAATAGGATCAAAATGAAATCTGTCAGATTCAATACAATCTCGACTTAATCTTACTGCGAATCTCGGTCTTTGTTGTGCGGTCTATTTCTTACCAACTCTCGTGAATTCACTGCTTGGCAAAGCGTACAACCAAGACCCATTTAAGCTCAGTACTTTATAAATAGTTCGCTATTATTACGCTCTACGGAAAACGGATGGATGTCATGAGTTTGACGCAGTTGTCTAGAATTGCGTCTACTCTCTCATTTCTCTCTCAAAACAACTTTCAGTCTATTACAACCATTCAATATCCTTAAAATAAAAGTCAACTACCTGTTTTCTATGGATATTATACCAGAGGACACGCTCATGCCTAACCAAAGGTTTGGGGGTTAATAGAGCATTTCATATAGTTCATTTAGGCATTTTCACATGATTAACCTTTTATTTTTGAAAAATATATATTTTCACTTCATTCCATAGGTAAATTACAATATATGCAAATTTATTTCTTACAATGAGATTGGTATTTCATATTTCTGTTCAGCTCAAATTCGATTTATGAAAATATTCATTACATCTTCTATATTATTGTAGGACAAATTTTATTAACATAAATCAACAGAATATTCATTGGTAATCATGCATTGAAACCTGGCTTTCATATATCTCGCCTTGGAAATAAAACCTGTAAATTCTAGATATCAATCTCACTGTAAAAGAAAATCTTATTTTTCGTTTTTTGGGTATACATTATTATACTTCTAACACAACCACAACAACCTGTTCACTTAGTGGGTGGTAAATTTTCCCCAAATTGCCGGCCTCCTATCATTGATGAAGTTTAGTCACTTTGTTAATAGTTTAGACATCGTTCTAATTCTTCATTGCATTAACATTTTTTGAATGATTACTTTACTATTGACTGACTGAAAAATTGTATTAAAAGTTATAAACAGCATATCAGCACACAGCACGGATTATATGAATATAAAGAATTCTCTATTGTTATGTACACGACCCTAAAATCCAAAATACGATTTTAAACTTTTTGTAACTATATTTGTTTGTCTAGATTAAATTCAGAAACATCCGTAACGACTTAAAAGTTAAATAAAAACCATTTCATTCCATAGGTAGGTATATTTATTATGCTTTTTGAAAGACTGCCCAGTCACGTTCTTTTCGGACAAACTACTAAACTTCTAGGAACTTGACCAAATCGTCTTTTTATGGATGACAGGTTAGCGCTTGACTGTAAAATCACCTGATAGTTATAATATAAGATGGAAGCACGCTGACCTGGTACCAGGTAATTTACCCATTATAGTATACAGCACCGTACAGGGACGAAAAAATGTCCTAAATATGCTCTATCGGAAATTAAATTTGTGATCTCCTAGCGGAGATGAAGACAGCACCGCCGTCAATGTCTACAATGACAAAGACATACATAACATCACGGCCCATTTCCAAAGGGGGTAGGCAGTGACCACGTCCTTCCAGTTGCCAAGATCCTTGCATATCTCCTTCGCTTATTTTATTCTCATTAAACCTTTCATACAAGATCATCGGTTTAGTGTACTCTTGACCCGATTCTTATTTAAAATGTCCTGAATTTGGTCCAGGAACATTTGCCTTGGCCCTTACAATGTTCCCATTCATTCTTGACTCATAAATCCTTTTTGTCCGTCTCCTTTCATTCATTCTCTCTACGCGTCCAAACCATCTAAGCGTACCATTCTCAATTTTAGTCACTACATCGTTTATGCCACAATGTTGTGCAATGACGAAGAGATATACACGAATTACCATCAATATCCACCTTACCCAAGCGACGATTGTTCAATAACAATCACAATTTTAACAACGCTTTCAGAAAAATAGGTTCGTGTAACTGGAGTCTATTAAAAAAGTTTCCTCTGTGATGATAATACTTTGAACCTTATTTCAACCCGCAGAGTTTATAGGATTGCCCCTCTTAGATGGGGTCATCGAAAAGTGAAACAGGTTAAAAAATAATATTCAAACCAAGAAAAATAAAACTTACTAATGCGCTTGATGTTTGTTAATGAACCTAAAAAATAGGGTTACGCGATAAAAACCTTTTATGGCATCTGATTGTAACAAGGAAAATCTGCTTAAGTTAATCCCTTATTGAGAATTTCTTTGCGGAGTTTAATGCTTCAAAGTGTATTGTTAACATTAGCACATTTGAAGGAAGTTTAAAACTCACAAAAGTTAACTTTTCTTGACTTTATTTTTTGCTTTTAAGTGAAAGTAAAAAACAGTTCTTATAATGTAATAAGTATACACTTTGTTCTCGAAATTTAAATTATTATATTTATTTGGCTTTTGAATGAAATGTCTAGATTATCATCTAAGTATTTATTCAGCAACATTTATTTCCGTCTCATTACATGTGTTTTACTGGCATCCTATAAGACATACAATTTTTGTGTTCGTATATTAACCCAGGTATTTTATATCTACATTTTTTATTTATTGACTTGTATGTACTCGTTTTAAAGTTGGTAATTAGAAATAATTACATGAGTATGAAATAAGGAAAGTATTGTTTTGTTGAGAAAGCAATACATTACGTCTATTGACATCAAGCGAGAGAATATAATATTATGTCGGTTCTGCACCGGTGGGTCAGTTATGGTGGTAACGACTTTGTACTGTCTTTATTTGATTCTTAACTCTTGAAATCTATCACTAGTCTTTACGAATACTAACGAATATTAAAAACGAATATTGTTAGTTGGCCTATGTTTCAGTAAAACATTTCATAATATTTATTATAATTTCAAACAACAATTTATAATTGTAATAGGTTTTGCTTATTCAACTACATAATTGCTCACATAAACGAAGTATGATAAACAGTTTACGAAGTCTACTTTCCTCCATATTTGTCTCCCCTTATTGAAAACTTTCTGCACGCAACTGTCAGGTACTGGAGTATATAAATTTATTAAAGGGTGTAATGCACGCTTGAATTACAACTGAATCTTACAAATAGCAATAATTCAAATTTTATTACAGTACTGCGTGGACTAATTCATTATTGCAATGAGACACGCTATTTTTTTCTATTATTACTGACATTACCTACCTTAACAATATACTTTTTCTACATTGGATGCCTTTTTATATTTGAGTACTGAGTTAGCCTTTAAGTGGAGTGTTCAACACTATTAAACCTAAAATAAGAATACGCACTTAGATTAAGATAGTTGTATGCACGTTGGCTGTAAAATAAAAAATATAATACGTCACTTACATTGACTTGTTATTATAAATACAATTAAAGTGAAATAAATATGATTAAGAAGGCTTTGTCTATCCATGCAAATTTTTGAAACGATTATACCGATTTTGACTATTATATATTTAACATATCAAATAGTAATTTTATAATACGACCTAACCTAATTCTATATAAGGATCTTAATTAGCTATTCTTTTTATATAAAGCGAATACAAAGAAATTATTATAGCTGTGACCTAAATTTTCTTCCTTCATTGAATCTCGGTCAATAATTTAAACGATTGGTTCCTTAATAGAAGAGAGTTAGACACACACACAATATCACAGCGGTGCATAGGCAACAGGAGATCAGAACGCCGTAATCTGGCCATGATCCAACTTAACGGTATCCCCGACTCCTTGGCAAAACACAGCCAAGTATCTAAATGTCACTCTAGATGCTTGCATGTACTACAAAAACATTCGCAATGTTCGTGGCAAAGCCGTGCTCCAGGTTGTCTATACCGACTTGCATGAAGTTGTCACTTGGCTACAAGATGACATTCTATAAATCTTGTATCCGCCCCATATTTCTTAACGCGAGGGTAGTATTCAATCACATCCTTCATACTGTCTGGTTCGACTCCAGATCTTTTATAACAAGTTCAAGCTGAGAGTCAAGAGTGCCCGCTGCTTCTTGCGCATTATAGATCTCAATAGATCTTGAGCTTGCTGCAGTCAAAAAACACTGTGGCAGGCTCTCCGTAGCCTTTATAAAGATAACCATTAGTCACCCAAATCTTCTCATACGTAACACCGCCTCTTATCCTCCCGATCTTGTTGGTTACCCTAACACATCCACACCCTGAACATGGCGCTATCGCAGGTATGACGACGACCAGGTTCCCGTTATCTGACTCAACCGGGCCCCTGATTCTTTCCGTGGGCTCGGGGGCGCCAAGGCACTTGTTCATAATCCTCTATTGCAGATGTAGCAACGTTGCTATACGTTGAGGCCCGAAACTCACAGGAGGCGCCCTAAGAGCAACGTTCCCTGCGCCCTCGCTAAATCCTTCCACGGGCTTTCCTCACCCATTCTCGGCGGTAGATCTAAAAGCCTAACAGCTATATATGTACTTTGTATGTACATGTACTATATATTTGGTAGTGCTTCACTGAAGAGGGATTTGCTATCTGATATGCTTACTTATGTGAAAAAGAGACAATTTTTAATGGCTTTACATATTGTCTTATTATTGCAGTTTATGATCCGTTAATAAAAGTTTTATTGAATATAAGTGTTGACGTCGCGCCACTAACACTCTGGGTAACATAATATCCGGGATTCCCATTTTTTTTACAAAGACCGTAATTGGAAACCGTGACACTCAATTATTTTAAATTTCTTGTTTATAAAAACCCTTGTGAGAAAATTTTACATTTTATGTATCTTTAATACTTGTTAAGATTTTAGATGCAAAAATGGGATTGTAGAGTAACATGAACATATTGTATTACACGCTTGAGGATATTTATTTTGAGCGAAAAGGTTAATGTACTATCTACGACTTACCTCCATTTTCTTAATGTATTGTTCAAATAATCTCTATAATAAAGAATCCTTTCTCTATTCAAGAATGATCTGACACTAGCTGTCATATATTAGGACAAGCCTTACAGGTATTTCATTAATAATACATTTAATGCCGTTACAATATAAAAACATTTCATTATACTTACGCGAAAAAAAATTGCATAAATGTTGATTTATTAATTTGCCCATAGAAATAATACTATTATACTATACAAAATGATGTGATATCATACCTACATTTATCGGAATTACTTATTTCTGCGAAAAACAAAGCATGCGTTTTGAGAACTGACGATTTTTTGATAAAAAATAGCTGGGAGGTTTTAAACAATAAAACGTTGCTTTCCAAATACAAAGTTTGTACATCCATTAGCTCCCTTTTAGGGCGATAACCGGTGTGATCCGTTACCAATGTGTTGTTTGCGTCTGACTAGGTTTTTTAGTCCATTTTTATGAGCGAGCGAGTGTTTACAGGTAATATTTTAGTTCATAAAAATAACGCACCGGTGTTTTAAAATGTTTTGATTTAAATAAGAAAATATAAATGATTTAAATAAGAACTAATTCATACAATGTCGTTTCATCATGATGCAGCCGGAATAAAAACGTCTCAATTTAAATCAGCCCCATATATATATATATCATAAATATTTGTTACAATTATTTATAAATCACAAGAATTTCTAATGATGTGCAAAATTTATTTTATGCATTCGTACCCATTCAATCAATCAATCAAATCAAATCTAATTATTTTTTCAAATAGGCTTTAAAAGTACTTTTTAATCGTCATTAGTCTGTTCGTTGATAACAAATCTACCACCGGTTCGGAAAATTGATTCTGCTAAGAATAAAAGGGGAAGAAACTCAAAATACTCCTAATACTAAATATATAGTTTTTGTAGGTTAGAATGTGTTTAGCTTCCATGTGCAACTGGAATCAAATTCAAACGTCTTTGTCACTTAAATAACCTTCAATATTATAATATGCCTTTTGTAATAGGACGTCTTTAACATATTTTTTAAACTATAGGTATACAAACCCAAAAGTCATTCGGGTATCTTATTAAAAATGCGTATACTCAACCCGACAAATAATTTCTGAACCTTATTTACTCTTAAATATGACATTGCAAATTATGTGCTCCGCATGGATATATAAAATGTTATTCGGTATATATTGCGACGGTACTGTGATGTTTCTTTTAAGGAAACGCGAGATCCTAATTGCACGTATTGCTCTTTTTTGTAATACAAAGATAGTTTCAATGTCCGTCGCCTTACCCCATAACGGTATGTCATAAGAAATAATGCTATGAGAATAAGCCATTATAATATCATGCATAATTAATATTAATGGTTTCAGATTTCCAGGTCTTTATTTCGTTGCTGGGAAATGCATTTGCGCACCCCAACTATGGGGTTGGGAGTGTGAGACTCCGCGAGGGGGAAGAACTCGTAATACCCACTAAAACCCAGCGGGGCCGTCACCAATCATGAGTGGGAAGCCAGAGGTTCGTTGAGGAATTCCTCTCTGCCGCGGCTCACAGATATTCAACAGGGGAGGAGTTGTATGAACATCTGTCACCTGTTTCCTATTCCCCTTCGTCGGGGCTGGAGTGTTTCGGCGGCATTCACCCTCTTCTTTTGCCGTATCTCCTTAAGCGAGATGAGAGCCTCGCAAAAGGAGGTAAACGTTTTCCAAGCCACTTGCTCACTGATGAGTATATACTCATCTATAATACTTGCCTGTTCTCACTGGCAAGATCTGAATTTATCTGAACAGCGACGTCATAATGAATCGCGAAGGTCCCCAGGCAAATTTCCAGGTCTGAACCAATTAGTTTAAAAAAAATTTCTAAGCCAGATCATCAGAAATTTTCGTGACAATACAACAAGAAATATCGTAAAACCACATGTTATGTAGTAAATTGGATATGGGAAAGCATGCAGAAGCAATAGTCACAAACTGCCTAGTCTAAGGTTAATTTTACGCGTGATTGTTGACACGTTGCCCGTCGTCCGATATGCGGTCCGTTAACGAATCGTTCGACGACTAGCGGCGTCATTCGAGACTAGCCAGGCAACGCTTAGCTGATGCTAGGGCTACTACCAATTATTTACAGAAACGTTAGTCAAAGGAGATATTCTTTACGTCCAGGGGAGTAAACATTCAGTTTTAGAAAGAGATTTTAGTGTCCAATAGATCTAATACAATATTTTATATAAAAAATATTTACAGATACAAAAGAATTAACAAATTAATTAGTCAACTTATGTTTTGAATTTTAGTGAGACAGTAATTGACAATATCAGCCATTTTGTACTACTGTATCAGTCAGTATTGTAGTAATGTTTCTGATCAATCTTTGGTAGCTCTGACTATTTTCAAGATAACGTGCCTAGTCGTTCGGCTACATACGTAATGCCTTGCCTGCCAACCCGCAGTGGAACAGCTTGGTTGGTATATGCTCTAAAAACCCTCTCTCCTATATGTGAGGAAGCCTGTGCCCAGCCGTGGGACGTTGGCTGCTACTTAAATTTTTAAGGTGTTGTCATGAGAATAATATTACAATTTTTATCGTCCTTGGTACAAAACCAAGTACATATATATGTAGTTATTATTTGCAATTTGTTATCCATGTCAAACATTGTCGTTAGTTATTTTTGAACAACTATTTATATTTACAAAAATTAATAAATATTATGATAAATTAAGACAATGATGAACTGATTTAGTTAAAATACTAAATCAATACATTCTGGTACATAAAAACTGTTTAATATTTTTTTCTTTATAACGTAGAGCTAAAATTTTGTGAGGTTTAGATGGTAGCCCTGAATGACTACGTGAATCATGACGCGATATCGATTTTAATGGAACCTACGTGTCGTCACGAGAAATATAATTGGGTTCTCAAAAGATGCTCCTTAGCGTCCTTGTTTTGTAGAAAGGTGATAAAAAGGAATTTTAATGAAAAAGTTAATCAATAATTTACTTTAAGAGGAAAATAAATTAAGGAAATATCTAATTAGATTGTGTACATCAATTGTAAATAGCTTAACGTATAAGCTTGGAATTAAAAGCTTAATGTATAATATGTAAAGCCACTTAATTATTGCTGAGACTTCGTTCATGAATTCACTAGGATGCCTTTTACATGATGTAACAGTGATTGTCAATATCAATAGCTTTAACCACGATTATACAGAACATATGACAGTTGAAGTCATTGAAAGCGGTTTATCAGTCAACATGTGTATGGCATGGCGGTGTGTATAGGCCGCAAGGCGTCGCATCTCGCTAGTTTGTTGTACCCGTGGATCGGGCGGGAATACACCCAGCGTGAGTGCCATGCCTCGGCAGCAGTACGGCGCGGGCCGTGGCGAGGGCGTCGGGCATGCGGTCGATGAGCCCGGCATAGAGGGCAGCACGGAGCCACGAGGAGTGTGGGGAGCGCCCTCGGCCCCGCGTCCTCTACGTCGCCCCGTTTGCTTGCGCATATTGTAGAACCGCGCCGCGCGCTCACTAATGCGTCATACCGCCTTCCGAGTTGACGCGTTATCGTACGTTCTGCCAACGCACTTCGCGCGCGCCATGTGAACTTCTGTGTTAACTCGCAAAATTTTTTGGACCTGTATTACAAAGAAAAGCAAATTCGTGTAAATGGCGTGCTCAATTTTATAAGAATTATCACACCATGGACAGTGAGACCGGTGCCTGTGCCCTAAGACGTTCGAGTGGTTCCCGAGGTTGCGCACGTGTTCGTCCCGATTTCGAGTAAGTTTTGAGATTGCCTATTTTAAAGTGTGACTCTATAGTAAGATCGGTGAATTGGATGGTGCGGGCGCGTTATTTTAGCTGCGCCTGGCGGGCCCCGGCGCCGGCCGTTCGGAATGCGGCCTCCGCCCCGCCGCGCGCTATCGGCTTGGAGCGCGCCGCGCGTAGCGTAATAAATAAAGGCGGGGCACCGCTGCGTGCGCGCGCACCCTCCCGCGCCCTCCTCGCCCTCGGGTCATTGACTCTGCTCGACCGCCGCCGCTACAACCAACCGTGGACGCCGACGTCGCCGAAGACAACAGTTCTCTAAGGCGGTACTACCATGCTCTTGGCCTCGGAGCGGTGCGTACGGGCCTTGCTATTGCAATGTCAATGTCGTTAGATACGTGTTACCGCAGCGGAAGTGTTTTCAGCCCGCGTGCGAGAGACATCTCGATGACGACACCGCACAGTTAAGTACTTGTTATAGTGCAGAAAGTTTATTGACCCCGGCGCTCGCACCTGGCCTTATTCAGACGCTCCCTTCCATTATTGTGATAATAGCGATCTTTTTGTTCGACCGGTTTTAACTTTTCAGCCGATTATAATCGGAAATAACAATATCACATGACTGGTAATATCTTAATATAAATGCCCTTTTTTATATTTCATGACCAACTAGGACGAGACCATTGCCTATAATTTTATAAATTTGGATGCTGTTTGCATTTCAAAATATAAGTAGAGTATGTATATCTCTACATTTATTCGATGTCAGATTCGGAACTATATATCCACAAAAATAAGTACAACAAATGTAGGCAAATGCAAATTCCGTTATATTTTATAATACGGTAGAGGCCGCTTCATGAAACTAAAAATAAAGCGTGAACTTCCCGGTTGAATGGCGTCGCCGGCGCGACGAGCGCGGGGAGTGGCAGGCAGCCATTGCCCTCGCCCGGTTTGTTTACAACTCAGCACTCGGGAGTGGCGCAGCGTTAACTGTATCTTATGCGTCTGCGATAGGGTGTACTATTGCATCAGTGTAAGGGCCAAGCGTGCTCTGCGCTCGCGCCATCTGCGCGCGCATTATTAAAATAAACTGCCACCGACAGATAGGATCGCTGCATAAAAAAGAGCAGCTCGACCGCCAGGTGCGATGCAACCCTCGGTTAGCGTCAAGACGCGTCTAGTCTTAGGTCAGTTATTTCCGATATACCTGCTCTACGCCTAAAGGCTAATGGTACGTGTCACTGGCCAATTTAAGTCGACCACTTGAACCGAAGGCTTTGTTCATTATTATGAAAATCAATATTTAGTTATAGCCGACCCGGCATTGAATTTTTTTTTCTTAAACGATTCCATAGCTAAAATGACTTCAAGTATTTTATTATGAAACCATTTGTTTATAGGCTTATTATTGATCTACATATGCATTTAACAAAGAAATAAAATAAGAATAAATGACAACTTGTAGCTGATAAATTTCTATTAGTCAAGAATAAAATATTCAGTGCGTCAGTATGGTTGTTTCGTGACGATAAGTGGAAGATTTCTTGTGTAAAATCAATAATCGAAGAAATTAGAAATTGTATGCCAACCAAGTCGCGGCAATGTGTATATACTAGTCTTGAAGACACTCAACTTAGCCTACTCTCGGAGGCGTAGACATAGTTGGCTCTCTGTCTATCAATAGGTAGTGAGGGGTGCAGGCTACGGCAACAAGTTGCGGGTCGGTAAAAAGTTGCGCGCGCATTTAGGGATGAACAACGTCCATCGTTCTTTCTCTTTTCTAAATACTCGTGAATAACTCGCTACGACTTTTGAACAATACCAGTCTATAATATTTCCGTTACCTACTCAAATAGTTTGAAATGAAATCTGATTTATTATTTAAAAACCAATAATAATTTGTGATCCTATAATTTTGTATCTTTCTGAATAACGCGAAATTTAAAGTTTTCTATAATCCGGTAAAGAAATAAAAGAAAATAGACGACAACACAGTAACGGTGCTTAACTTAATAGGTATTGTGCCTTCAATTTGCGACGTATTTAGTTAAAACTACGTCGATCGATTACGTGACGTCATAACGAGTTGAAACATATAAATTGAGACGTAGATTGAGTAAATGGCTTGAAATATAAAACAAAAACGATTTAGGAAGGCTTTTGGCATAGTAATTTCTAGATTATTTGAAACTTCTGACAGACGAGAATGGCTTGCATTAATTTTTTTTTTACATAATTTACAGCTGTTAGAAAACAATCGTTTAATTCTACGGAATACTAAATATAGGAAAGTATTGGAAGATATAAAACAAAATATAGTAAGTGGAACGGACTTCCTTCTGTTCTTTCTATAACTCGGTCGTATAAAAATGTAATAAATACTATACGTATGTTTTCTTATTTTTTTCTGATTTCTTAAAACCACCTGTCATAGCATTTCAACCATTTTAATTCTTCCGAGCTACGTTACCTGTTTCTGTATGTATAAACAGTAAAGCTATTAAGGACATGTCTTAGGACAGACTGAAAACTATAGATCATAGAACAATAAATGTTCTACAGTATTATAGAACGTTTTAATATCTACAAAAAAGTCCACGATACCTTAATTCCAACTACTGTAGTTATGCCACTATAACTATTTTTGCATTTCAATAATCAAACCATATCATACTCGTGCCATTAATTCATATACTACTATTGCAATACCTTTAAAATACTTTTTTAATTGTTAAAATTGGACATTTCATTCAAAAGATATAAAGAATTTAAAAATGTCAATTTAAGAAACAAATCTTATAATATAATGTCGCGGTATAGCGATGGCCATATTCATTTTGTTTGCACGGTATAATTTTATTTCCATGTCTTTCTACTGGTACGAGATTGGTATCTACGTGGGTAAAACCGCAGGGCATCGCTAGTGTTGTGTAAAGATGTGTAAATGCCGCAATGTTTAAAGCTGTGGAAAGTATGCGGATGTAGACGCTGCGGCAGACGTTGGAACTTCCCTGATATAAATTGCGACTCAGTAATGCGCGAGAAAGCCTTATTCCGATGCACATTACTTGCAATAGATAGACACCAGCGCTCGGTTATACTCAACGAGGCTGGCTAAAATATAAATAAGTAACATTTAAAATCACTTCCTAGGCAACTCAGCACAATTTTGTTAAACTTTATGTAGAAATAAATTTTTGAAACCTTTACGTGAGCGTAAGATAGGTTTAGGTGATTTGATTTTCGCTAGGATATTTGAATAAAACTGTATTAACATTAAGTGACATCCACTAACAGTTTTAAAAAAAGGATTTGAAGGTTAGTGGATTAACAAAAAAAATATAATTAAAAGTGCGTGCGCACAAAGTAGATATTTCAGAAGTGAAACTTCTTTGGCAAACTAATTTTTAAGTCTTGTTTATATATATACGAATGTAAGTTTCGATTTCCGAGACTTAGAGGTAGGGAAAAAGAATTTCATTACGTTAATTGTCACTGAAATATTAAGTGTCGAAAATTAATACAAATAATTTATTGGAATCTCAATTGACGTACTGTAAATAAAATTGCCACGTGTTTTTGTCAATATTAGAAATTATTGACGAATAATTGTTTTTGGATTTTAAATTTAGGAAATGTTTTATTAAATGACGAGTGGCCAATTAAAATGCTACATGTTTCTTGTAAATATTAAGACTACCTAACCTTCAAACGAATTATCTTAAATAACTATTAATTTTCAAATTTGAAATTTGTCATGAATCCTTTATCTTTAAAACCAAATTGTTAATCTACACAGTAACCTGGAAGGGAATGACTATCCGTATCCGCACATTGTAAAGATAAAAATAAAGGATTAATATTTGAATTTTAACTGTCAATATAAGTTAAAAAAATACAATGTTTTAGGTGTCATCGTTTGATGACACCTAAAACATTGCGCATACTTTATTTACTGTGTGTTTACACAGTAAATAAAGTATGTGCATTTTTCTGTGAGTTGATTTTTACGAATAGATAACAATTTGTAATTATTTGGTAATAAATGCTATATTGTATCAATAACAGCATTACATATATTGCAATTTGTCAAGCGCTATAGCTTTGCTGGAGACTAAGACGAATAAAAAAAATGCTATTTAATTTGTCTGGTGGGAGGCCAAATACCATTTTACGAAAAAATAATACGTGCTCTTGCGTAAAAATAATGCGTGCGTTCCTGTACAATGCTGTGTAGAAACCATAAAAGGTAATTTACCTCTTAGCGTGTTTCCATATTAAACTGTATCATCACTTACCATCAGGTCAGGTACAGTAAAGCGTTAACCTACAGTACTAGAGTATGAATCTGTGAGAACTGTGTATCAAATAATTCCTTCCATTCATAGCGACCTCAATCCACGCCGCTCGTAACCTAGTTGTATATTTGATCTCGCCGTTAGTGCAAGTTACTATCAAGCACTGATCGATCGAACTACAGTGCATTGAACGTCTGCACCGTAAGTTTTACTTTTTTACTTTACGTTCGCTATATACTAAAGGTCATTAGGTTTATTTCATTACAATGAAACCGTTAAAGTCCATTTAATAATTCCCAAGTTACTTCATCAGGTAAAGAAGCTAATTAGGTAATCTTTTATTCTAATGTAACGCTTTTAAATACGAATATAACGTCAATTATAAATGACAACAATATTGAGAACAAATTACACTTCTTTTTATGTAATAAAATGTTTTACATATAATTATAAGCATACAAAAAAAATGCAGTTTATATTTCTAGCTTATGATATATCAATATTAGAATTAGGTTCTCGATTCCGTGGGAATATGGGGAAATAGGTACTTCATGACCGAATACCGAGTTTAAAAACCACTAAAACTGAGAGAAACTCTTTATGTTAAAATTCTATACTGCATTTGGAATATAATATTATTGTAGAAAAGTAATTATAACACGAAACAAATAGATAGTTCAAACAACGTTTATTGCTAAGTACCATAGACTAGAGAGTTACAATCATAGACACAAGTGCCACAAGAAAAGGAAAACAAAGTTTATGATTACCATAAACTAATTATATTAACAAACATTATAGATTTGTAGTTTAATATTCCTACAATTATAATTTACATATTGCTTTTGATTGCGATGTTACGAGACTTGACACCTTATTATCGCATTAATGTACCCCCTTAACATTTTCGTCTACTATCAAAGAACTTCTTAACATGATCTAGTTTTGTATCTAAGGAATATTTTGAGTTTTAATATAAAGTAACAAAGATGATATCTTTATTTTCAAGGCAGATGGTGAAATTTTTGTCTAAAGCAGATCGCAATGAAAGGAATTTAGTTAGTTTCATTATACGATCGATACATTTGTTATGGATGCGAAAGCCCAAAAAACCAGCACGCGTTGCGCGGTAATGTGCCGTTACATCAAGTAGAGCGGCTCAACACGCAATTAACATAGCTAACGTGACCGAGAACACATCGAGTCCACTGTCGTCCGAGTAACGGACTTTACGCTCTGCAAATGCTGCTACATTTGAACTATGTATGTTATTGACAACTCTCAGGTTATTTGGAGTATATGCATTACGTAAAGAAACGAGAGACTATTTAGCCATGGATATCATTTCTGCGCCCAGTCTCTATTTTTACGTGCGGCATCGGTTATCTGTCAGGTACAAAGGGTGCCTGTCGTCCAAATATTAATATACATAATAGACATTGCCTAATTGTTCAAATCGACCGTAACACTTATTTGTGAACGTACTGTTTACATTGTATTGTTTTCATACTGATGTGGTCACGGGTTGCATTTGTATCGTAGAACTCCAAAAAGAGTTTCATCTCTTCACGAAACCACGATCTTTTGTTATCTTTGTGGTGTCATCTAACTGATTCAATCTAAAGTTGATTTGCCAAAAGGATTTTGTGGACTTTCTATCTACTAAGCGACTATATTTAAACGCCTCAACTAGTAGTAAAATTTAAAATACGTATAATAAGGCTAGCTTTAACTTGAACGGTATTTCTTCAAATAAAAAGATACGGTAATTGAACACACGAAATTGCTTTGTATCGATTACTTTGACAATCCCAAAAGTAGACCCACAGAAACCACTGAAACTTGAAAATTTATGGTACGACGTAAATACAATCACCTCTCTGACGTAGGACTATCAAAGGCACGTTCTTTAGCAATGAAGAAATCGACCCGGAAGAGGTAGAATATATTAGTTTTTGGCAAAAAATTAATAAGATCGTAAACTTTTCAGCAAGTCTGTATGAATATATATTTTATACGCATTTAACGTAGGGGTTTCATGCTGTTTTCTACGAAACTGCAATCTCATATATGTCTTTCTATTCGTATAGAACACTTTTGAGAGATCCCAGATATTGGATCCAAACAGTCTTTTCTATAAGAGTGTGGCCTTTGGTCAGCAGCGAGACATTAATAAGCTAGTTATCTTTTATTTTACGTGTTTTAATTGCAAATTTGAAGAGCAAATAGCAAAACTCATATACGTTTTACTTAACACTAATATAATAAATTCTGTTCAAAATTGAAAAGAAAATTAAACCGAGTCTTTGAATACGTTATGGTATGTTAAAAGTCATTTTTTGTCTCGTTGTGTTTTATAAGCTTGTCTGTCTTACAAGGGCAGGTAAACGAGACCCTCTCACAAAGTGATTTCTTGTCGCCCACAAAAAATGCATTCTAATATTATGCAACTTATTTTCACCCCTCTTTTGTTCAGTGAAGGACGATCTCTTCGTGTCCCATAATCGTTCAGAGATTTTGTTTTCTTTTTACAGTTTATTTTTAGTATTAGTTAACTCAACTAAAATAGGAATTCGAAAATACCTGACTCCACTGTGGTCTTTGAAGTCAATTTAATATACTATCACTTTTTATGATGTCATCTTATAGCAAGTTTCAAAGAGAATATCCTTTGTTCACAGGTTAATAGGCGATTTTAAGATGCGAGGAGGCGCTATGTTAAATGAAGACTACTTCCTATCTGGCATTTTTGTGATCGATCCGTCTATAAGAACTGTCTTTACTTATGCTTACGGGTAAGAATCTCTTAAGTAGCAATGCTTTTAATTAAATTAAATAGATAGATGTCTACGTGGTCCAAGTAGAGTAGGAAGCGCATACTTTTGCTATGAAATTATATATCTGTTATTACATTATATTTACAGTTATATGTTGTAAATATACAATTAACCATGATAACATTATATCGAACCTTAACATAAAAACAGAAAAAATAAAAGTAATTTTTTCTTATTAGCGCATAATAAAGCAACAAATCTCTTTCAGAAGGTTCTAAATTTTGTTATAGTTCTATAAGTTATTTTACTGATATCAGTACAATTATTTTCTTCTTGCACACATTTATCAAACAGGGTTCTGTTGCAGTTAAGTATAATATACAGTTTTGTTCTCTCTTCATAGGTTCTATTTGATTTATTAATCAATGGTGTTTGCTTCGAAACAATGGTGTAATGTTACTAATATGGCTTTAGTGGTTAAAGCGATTGTTTAAAAACAATCGTCTCACATCGTCAGAGAAACTGCTTCCATGTGGCTAGTGTTATATCCAGGTTACAACATAGACTTGTTTAAGTTTTTTTACATAAGCTACAAGCATTAGGAGTAAAATTTGTATTCTACCAATATTTGTTAGAAGAAATATCACTCGGATGAGTAATCCAAAATTTTTAAAATTTTTCTTTAAGAAAGCGGAATACAGAATAGTCTATATTTTCTTGTGTTAAAAGATCGGGGAAAGATAATGGGGTGACCAAATAAAATCAATATCAATACTTGACTGGAAAATTTTGTTTTATTTTCAAAGGCTCTCATGTAACACTACTTTTTTTCTGATGTCATCATTCGTCCATAGCAGCGATATGTATTTATTAGTGCTATGTAACACGTTAAATAGCACCTCATTAACACATTATGAGATATGGTTTCGTTTGTCTAGAGATCTAGGTTCGATACCTGACAATAAATTGTCCTGATCAATTTGAAGAAACAATTTGCATATTGTGTAGTTCTGAACCGAGGTAACGTTTCGCTAAAAAATAAAGTTCCGATTTTGTCTATCAGTTAAGAAAAGGAATAATTGGTCGACAAATTATCCTCTCACCGTCATCATAAATCATATTTCAGCTCAATACTTTACACAGTATAAAAACTAAAATAAATAATGATCTAAATTTGTCCAATCGTCATTTCAATTCAAGGCCCTTGCTAGTGTCATGATAATCATTCGCACAGTTACGTCGGAGAATCTTACAAATTATGCTGAAATTGTGTTCCAACTGAATTGGTAAAATAAATGTTTGGTATGGTGGATGACCCTCGATGCTAATACAGACAAACAGAAAAAAGAAAATATGAGTTCAGTGCTACAACCAGAAGCTGATTTAGTAAAGTATAAAAACAAAATAACGTCTTTGATTTTTTATTTAACTTAATTTTGTCAATTTTTATTATGCCGTTACAATGTATCTCCTACGCTTATTAAATCCTTATTTACACGATGCCAATAGTGTAGTTCATGGTTCTAAAACATATGTTGCAATGCTAACGCCGTCACTTTAATCGTAGCTATTAGGACGAGAAAATCTTAGTAATTATATTAAAAAAACCGGTTTAATGCGTTAGCAGATTTTTAATTCGCTGTAGTGTAAATGTTTTAAAGAGCTATTGAAAATATGGTATCATCCGATTGTACATGCCGGTGGTTCTGTTTATAATTTTTGGAAGTCGGCCAGCTCGGGTGCCCCCTCGATAACAGCGTACAATCAACCACATAGCAACGATCGCCTTGTTAACATCGTTACAGGCTAATTTACATGTTTTTATCTTTTATATTGGACGCTTACATCAGCTTCTTTATTTTAAACTATTAAACCGCACCGTTGCTAAATTTGATGGTGTTTTACTTTTGCACAAAAATATAATGTTGCTCCAGCTAGTAATTATCACAGTCTAAATATAAATGCCTTTATTATTCCGTATTCCCCAAAAAGGCTTTGCTATTTTTCGTAATAAATATTACCATTATGTTAAAAGACCTTTGTCAATTAGAAAATCAAATGAAAAAATGAAGTTTTTAAATGATTTATAATACAAAATGAAACTTCTGTGTCTCTTTAAAAATTTAAACTAGATAGCTGTCTGGTTTGCATGGGTAACTGTAAGAGCTTCATTTAAAATGAACGAACACGAACAACTAGGAATTAATTAACAGTTGGCATCGATATTTGTCGACGTTACTGCATTGATAAGTGACTACTTAGTAGCTTTCCTCTTGCAATTATTTCATTCTGTACTAGCATATACTCACTCATTGCCTCATTGGTCTAGTGGTTAGCATGTTCAACTACAGACATGAGGTCCTGGGTTCGAGTCCCGGGTCGGGCTAATTCAAAAATGGATATTGAGTTTTCTATTAAAATTTTCTCAATATTTGCCCGAAGTTGGGAAGTTGGCGGTGTGTTCCACCCCCGTGCCTCGGACAGCACGTTGCGCCGTCGGTCCTGCGCCTGATCTCTCTCCGGTTGTGTCGGATTATCGTCACATCGGACTATGAGAGTGAAGGAATAGAGAGTGCACTTGTGAACTATGCTTGCCAATCCGCAGTGGAGCAGCGTGGTGGAATTGGAAAAAGTTTAATTAAATTGTTTACAAAATTATAAATCACGTAAGAGCGTACTTCGCTTTATTTCATTTTCACTCCATAAACTTTGGAAACGTAGAAATTTACATGAAATGTCTCTTAAGATGGTTAAAATATTAAGACAGGGAATAGACTATTTCATAAATATAATATACGGGTACATACCACTATGATATAAGTATTTAGGCATATAATTTGTCGATATTTCAACTCAACTGCATGGGCCGTGGTCACGACGATGTACGCGTAGTATGTTTGATTGACCACCAAAGTTTCAGCTTAAAATATATGATAAGAAATAGGTTACTTGCTTAATAACAAGGGTTTCAAAATAATTGAGAGAAAGAGCTACCATTTTTTCTTTTCAATTCGATAGAATTCGATTTATCATTGCGGAGGTCATGGAGACTGGGTATAAGTGCACGGCGTCGACCAATCCTGCTGGCTATAGATAAAAACTCAATAACAATGTCAACTGATACACATGCATTTTAAGCGCGATTTACTTAATTACGTTTTTTACTTCGTATAAAGTTTTTATCATTTATCTCCAACTGAGAAAAACATGTCAATGTTTAAAATTACAATCTCAATCGAAAACTTAAATGCGACATTAATATTTTAAAATATATAGTGGACATAACATATGCACTATTACACACTTATACACTAAGTTAATGTTAATTTTTATCTGCATATTTCTGGTTTGATAATAACATTACGTGTTCACGTTATGCAATTTATAATATATTTTACCTCAATAATTGATAACAGCTCTTTCGCCTACTTGGAATTTATTTATTGTGATTAATCATTTAAAGTATGATTATGCAAAACAATTTTTGCGCGTTATCAAGTTGAATGTCACTAAAACAAAATCCTTTGTTGCAACTCATTCCAAACTGTTAGAGGAAAAGAGAAAAAAGTCCTATTAAGTTAATTCTTTTACCTGATAGATTCTACTCTAATAAAGTTCTCCCAACTCATTTTATTCCACTTAAATTTATAATATACAAGTGTATACGAAATTAGTCATCGTCCAACCGGTTATAACATTTAGAAATAACTAGCTGAACCCGCGACTTCGGATGCTTGGAATGTTTTTTGGGTAGCAATATCATTAATTTAGGCAAATTGTTTTACAAATGAGAAACATGACCTCTACTCGGCAAAACCAATATTCCTACTAATTTTCAAGTCTTTACGTCTTTGGCAGGTGATGCCCCATGGGAGCTCAGGGCGGAAGTTCTCACGACTGCTTACCAGTGCAGAGTAGCCGCGGGAAACAGAGGGGAATTACCAGACGCTGATGAAGTAAGGAGGGTCAGGGTTCTGGCTGACAGAGCTTTGACCTAAAGGTGGCAGGAGGATCTCGGGACCCCAGTGGCGGGCGTGGCTATAGTAGGGTCGATCCGTCCTCATCTGGATATATGGCTAGACAGAGAGCTCGGATCGCTCTCCTACAGGTTGGTACAGGTGCTTACCAGTCATGGTTGCTTCGGTAAATACCTGTATCAAACTGTTGGTTGAGAGCCGTCGGCCAGCTGTTATGAGTGTGGTGCCTCGTTAGATACAGCTTACCACACGGTGGCAGAATGTCCCGCCTGGGGTTCTCAGCGACTCATTATGACGTTGCTGATCGGCACAGACCTCTCACTGGCTAATATTATAGATGCAATGCTCATCGGTGAGCAGGCCTGGATAGCGGTTGCCTCCTTTTGCGAGACTATCATCTCGCTTAAGGAGGCACGGCAAAGGGAGAGGGTGAATGCCGCTGAGACACTGCGCCCTAGACCAAGGGGAGTAGGAAACAGGAGGCGGAGGTTC
>JACTOM010000032.1:416236-512865 GCA_015832385.1 Elymnias hypermnestra | reverse complement strand
CGTCAGCTAAACATCGGGGGGAAGGACGTGGAGTGGCAGGCCTCAGTGCGCTACTTGGGGTGCCGCATCGACCGCGGGCTGCGCTTGGCGGACACGGTGACCCACGCCGTGGGTCAGGCTGCGGCGGCCCGGTCGCTGCTTTGGCCGCTCTTTACCTCAAGTCTCCCAGTAAAAGCCAAACTGAAGGTCTACGGAGCCTACGTCCGCTCTAGATTGACGTATGCGGCCCCTGCCTGGTACTCCTTCTGCTCAGGATATCAGAGAAAAAGGCTGCAGGTCCAGCAGAACAAGTGCCTACGTCTGATAGTAGGAGCTCCGAGGTACGTCAGGAACGACGTTATCCATCGTGATACCAGGACGCCAACCGTGGAGGTGTTCGTCCGCCAGCTTGCGAGGAGTATGTTCCGCCTGGCGGATAACTCTCCATATACACATCTCCACGGCATTGCCAGCCAGTACCAAAGAACGGCAAATACTGGGCGTCGTCTGCCTCGTGAGCTCCTGCTGTCACCACCACCAGCCGTAGGTGATAGCGGCGAAGATGACGCGGTAGCAGCAACACTCGGAATTGACCAGGATGGACCCGCTGGCGTCGCCGGCGGGATCCAGCCCGTATAAAATACGGGCAAAAAAGAGTACCGGGCATTTACTGAATGCCCGAGGAAAGATGCCCGGGCAATGAGGCCCTGCCTTGAGGCCCGTACCCCGCAGAATGCTGCGATGAACCAAACACACACATGAAATCAATTAGAATTGTTTTGTATTATCTATATTTTAATAAGTGAAGGAAAACATGTTATACGCATATAAGGACAAAATAAAAGGAACTTAGCATACGATGAATGAATTTTTACAAAATCATCGCTTACTGAGAAATTCTGCATTATTGATTAAATTATCGAATTATCGCGTTAAGTTTATCAAGTATAATGCGCAGTATATTTTCACAAATGGTTTTTCGTTTCAATAAAAAAGATATTTTTCGAATTTCTATTTTTTAATTTTATATATTTAGTTTGTAATAAAAACGGGCGAATTACGAGTGTGAAATCTGTGATTGTAGAATTCTAGTGTTGGACAATAGATATTTAATAATGTTCAAAATTATTTAATTTCGACTCCTTTTCGACCACTAGCTGTAATAATTATAGCGAATTAAATTTTGAATATTGACATCAGCAACAATTGTATATACATAGTGTGATACGGTTCTGTTTGAGTAATTTTTTATATTTAATTAGTAAATGTTTGTAATCGTTAACAAATGATTTATTACGGTAGAAATCAATGCCATTCCAATCTTAACTATCAAGATATATAATAAGCAAAGTCTGTAGAAAACATTGCAATCCGATATGAGTACAAAAAACCTCATACGATCTCTACAATCTCGCGTATTAATCTCAACAGACGGGGAAGTTGAATGGCGTTGTCAGTTTGCGAAAAAACAAGTGCCGTTGAACCCGGGCGAATGCACTGAGGGCCGCTAGCTTTAGCCGAGGTCAGGGCGAATCGACGGTGAATAAGCATTCGCAAATATGCACAAAACGCCAGCTGATTGCATGCCCCTAATGACCTCTTTATTTCGTTCGTTAAATTACCTTTAGCTTTTAAACTCCGCCTACTGACTTTATTTCGTAGTTTGAGATAATTGCTTCATTTGTAACGAGTTAACTTGTTTTACATTTAGAGATGGTAATTTTTTTGTTAATAAAGTTGTTATGATATATTTATTATTAATTATCAAGCTATTAAGTAATTAGAATTTTGTTATATTTAGTTATATTGGCCACAACTTTAGGTATAATATATTAATTGGTTTAATCCATTTGTGGGAGTCAACTATCAGGGGGCAACGACAAATGACGATCGTCCGTAGTGCGCATGCTCGTTCCGATCGATTTCTAAATATGTCGAGCTTTTCCATTAAATACATCAACAACAGATATCAGACAATTGCCGACCGTATAACCTTCTCGTGAAGACGTGTTTCGGGTTGAAGCAGTTTTTAACAGGTTGGTGCCAAGGAGGTGATTGTGATTACACGCTACAATGATTTTAAAATAACTTCTAGTAAGTTAAAATACTACTAAATTAAATATTACACGGTGTGTTCAGGTTTCAATACGATTTAGCTTGTACACGTTGGAGTTAAATACCTAGTGTATTGCTTGCGTAATTGCACGCGATGAATGAAATGCTTTTTAACAATAGTAGTTGGCGTGACGGTTCACGCGACGGGACGAGATGTTGTAGCGATGCTTGTGTTTAACTAAGCATTTGAATATATTATGCAGAAAAACGTTTAAGTACGTTAGTGATTGTTTTTATTAAAGATTAAAATATATACGAATATTATAAGATTGTTCGCGAAATTATATGACCATCACAGTCAAAACATTCGGAACTAGCCTTTAATAATATATAATCAATAGATACAAGGGACATAACGCTCTTTTTTAGATTTGTACAATAGTGATTCAATCTTAGAGGACCAATTTAACATACTTGTGCGTCTCCAAAATATTGCTATTAATTTCATATTGTGCTTCAAAATGTCTTCAATAACTTAAGTAGTTTCCTAAACGCCGTCGCCAGGGTTTACTTATCCTTTCGCTTCTGTACTATGTGTTATTCGACCCCAAAGCTCCGCCGTACCTTAAAGAAATGTTTAGACTTTCTTGGAGAGCAATCTCAATTACGTTTAACACGTCAGCCGAGCTTGAAAACTGACATTTATAAAACTAATTACTTTCAAAAATCGTTTCAAGTACAAGCTACGCGTTTGTGGAATTAGCTCTCCTTGAATTGTCCGGCAATCTCAAAAACTCTTTAACAAATCTGTATATATATAGACAGGGCAATTGGTACTTCGATGTATTCTTGGTACGTGGACGTGACAGAGGTGACTATTAATAATTTTAATCCCCAAATTTTTGAGTAAAATTATTTTTAGCTTTTTCAAAATAAGACAAAAAAGCGGGTTCAAATATTTACTAAATAAGAAATATCCATTTGAAAATCTATTTTTTCTTCGCATTTATAAAAATGATTAAACACGTATTTCATGTCGTAACAAACATATTTTAGTGCACTTAAATCTCAGACCGTGACGAAGCCATACGAGATAGATCAAATGAATGTTCTAATTTAAAGATTGATCAAAAATCCGCGATTAATATACATATTTATCTGAAGAGGGTAACTCACAGTATTGCATCTTTTACATATTACAAAACATATGCGCTATTTACCATGTTATTTTATACAATACAGTAATATTTCTTGTCCAACTAAATACATTATTACGTACACTGTATATTCAAATTTCATATATACATTTACAGTGTAAATCAGAATTGCTTTTAACAGCATTTCATTAAAATATATTAATACAAACCTAAATAAGCATTCAATAGATGTCGCCGTAATTTTATATCTCTATTTATGTGTAAGCAGACGCAGTTGCGTGGATCAGCTAGTTTATGAAAATTTTTGTTATGGCGCAACGTCATAGACGTGATAAATCTAATCGACTTCACACACCAGTACATAGCGTTCAATAGTTATCAGTGTTGAACGAACAGATATTGGAAACAACATGTTTTAGTTTTTTCGACGTCTCCTAAATATATTTCACGTTAAAGAAATTATGATGGCCTTAATTATAATGCTCTTGTCTGGGCTTGGCGTAGAAGTATAACAAGAAGTAAATAATGTTATGGATACTGTCGCAAAATTGGCAATGCTGGCAAGAAGAAGATTTTATGCGAAATAACTTGTTAACTTATTAGACGCACTCTCGAGGAGGTTATTTATTCCTCTGTATTTTTACACAATGTGTCGTGTAAATTATTTAAAAAGGTATCCGAAGGTTTTTCCTTACGTATAGTTGAACTAAATTGTAGGTTGATCTGTTAAAATACTATTATGTGAAATTAGCTATCCCTTTTTAACGGTGTATTTATATTGAGAATAAAACAAACCAAATGGTTTTAATGTAGCGCCGCCAATGGCTGAACTAAAGTACGTACGTAACAATTAATTGTATTTAATTGACCAGTGGAAATACCACGTGCTTAGACAAAACCAACATATAATTTAAATAACATGAATTGTTCCGAGGCGTGAGTTAAGGAAGCTGATGTACTTTTAACCAGCACCGAATTGATATTTATAATGGTTCTACTCGTCTAATCTTCATGGGAAAAGAGATTTACTTAACATAAAATAAATTGTATTCCCCTGTGCTGGTTTAATTCTATAAATGTAAATGAACAAAGTTTTGATAAATTTCAACAGAACACTAACAGATGATCACAATGATTTACATATACAAATTTTAATAAACAATTATCATATTTATTATTTACGCTACTCGCATAAGTTTTATTAATTTTAAGTTACAGTCACAATAAATTATTACGTTATAAATGTCATTCAAAATTAACCTAGTTATGTTCATCATTAAAATAAAATCAGAAACAATTTAAACTACAGTTCAGTGAAATTTCAAAGTCGTAGGAACTTGAACAAAAAAGTTATATGATTCTAATATATTTTAATTAAAAAATAATTGAACCTCTGTGTACAGAAAAGTCTTAAAGAGATTTTAATATTAATCCCTTAGTCCTCAAGATAATTAGTACGTCATTTTATTTCCGCTAATGAGTGCAATTATAATTAAGTTGACTGTGTCCTTGAAATATTTTATTCTTGTTTCTACAGGTGAATAACGCTTCGAGGAAGATGAAGGAACAATTAGACAATGTAATTGGCGCCGTACCTGACTGGTGAGTTTTCTTAAATTCTTTGTAATGTAGACTTGTTACTTGTTTTTATAAGCTGCCCTTGCAACATGCGAATTGTTTTATATTTCATGTTTATAATCTGTGCGATTGAATTAAACGCTGAGCTAAGCTGTGCGTTTCATATGTTATGCTTTTTAGAGTTCTTTATAATGCACACTTAACGAAACGTATTAATTTATGTTACAATAAATTGGTACTAAAATCTTATAAGCTGTATAAGTGTGTAATATAAGAAAAGTACTACATAAATGCCTGCATCAGTCTGAAATAACTTGAAAGAAAAAATTGTACTATTTATTTCAATTGAGTTCCGCAATTAAAATATATTTTTGCATTGTTACAGAATTCGTACAAGAATGGTTGACGAAGACAAAAGAGAAGGAATTCGAAAAGAAGGAAAATATATTCGGGACGGATTAGATTTTTTAAAGGTAATTTAATAGTACTGTTTTTACACCATTTTTTTTTCTTAACACAGTGATCCAAAGATCCCAATTCGTGTTTTATTATATATATTAATTTGTGCGAATTTACAGCTCATGCGATTTGTTTTTTTTAGAGATATTTATTTTTATTAAGTTTAATACTGGATTGGAATGATAATATTTTGAATTTGTCATTAAAGTCCAGCTTTATGTCATTTTTTATGCTTTGCGAGCGTTACACTAAACCTCTGTTTTGATTTCATTTTAATTAGCTGGATTTAGTTGATGCGATAATTGAATATTTTGAATAGAATTTGTAATGCATTTTGACAGCTTGCCGATGCCCAGTGCTTGCTGTGCGGTCAGGTTGGCAAATTTCACACAAGTTTGAGGACTACTTACAACATACAACAGGTAGGTCGAGCGAATAGTGAGAGAAAAATATTCTATATCTTCGAGTATGTTGCAAGCGAAATTGATGTTTAGTATTTAATGAATATCTTTCTCTCACCCATATTTAGTAGTTTTTCATTTATAATTTTTCTGTTTTAATTTATTTTTTGTTTATTTTTTTATGCCAGCGAGATTTATTTAAATGCTATTGCGACTGTGGTTTTCGTCCAATCTCGGTGATATTTTTTCTTGATGTTGTCACAGAGGCTGATTACAGTTAGTGGCGTTACTATTCTCATTTTAGACCATTTGCAAGTTAGGAATGTTTCTTTCTGACCGGACCGTAATGAGCTTAGAACATACGATGATAGGTTTTTATACGATAAAAGCTCTATCTCCTAACGGAAGAGATGAGATTATCAAAAAATATTCGTTAATGCATTGAACCAGCACCCAACTATTATTAATTCTTTGGTGCAATAGTAAAATTTGTCACAAAGTTGTTTTTATACAATTCATGTGATATGCATATGCGTTATACATCATAATATTAATAACAATGTAATCCATTTCCGTTTTTATCGCCTAATATTGGTAATATGTAATGACAATTGCATGACAAAATATAGGTATTTCTACTAATATAAAGAAACAGCTTTGTAATCTTTCTCTAAATATATCGTAGTATATGCATGTTACTAGATATTGAAAAGGGTAAACCGTTGAAGTTTCGTAAATCAAAGTAACATTACTACAAAATATATCTAAATTGTTTTTATTCCTTTGTGATTTTGGTCAATTATGCATTAAAAAACCTTAAAAAGACTTAGAAAAGAAACCCCTAGACTACTGCCATTCAAAAATGGTTCTAGGAAAGACATCATAGTGTAACACGAAGGAATATTAGTAACATATATCATTTATGTAAGTCTAAAGTTACATAGAGAGTATTTGATTATAATTCTTAATTTTGACTACATTTTCAATAGTTTTATGTTAGCTTCCTTAAATATAATTTTGTTACGCTTTATGTTGTTGTATTACACACTAAACTCCTGAATTTTATAAAGCTCTGCACTGTGAGTAGATTATCATTTATTACTATAAAATTATTCTGTAAAGACGGTATTCTCATGGTATCCCCTTACATTGATATTTAATTGGACAAATTACGATTTAGAAAGTGCTGATTGGTATTGTATTATTCATTGCACTGTTCCTGTCATATTGATAGTGAATTAATAAAATATAACAAATTTAATGTTTAAGCAAAATATGTTTCCATCAGTCACGGATAGTTTCTGAAACACTCCAATATACAAGTGTTAAAATGGCTGACATCTTTAGAGACGTATCACGTATCACACACACGCGCGGGTGTGTGTATATATGTGTGTGTACACACACACACACACACACACACACACACACACACACACACACATAATATTTTTCTCTCGGTTTTTAAATGTAATACACTCCCACACTAATCTCAGTTCATTCAGGAAGGGCTTGACCAGTCACAGGATTTCTATAATTGAGGAAACGTTGCCATGACAATAATTATTTATAGAAGCATCGTTAGCAAAGCTCTGAAAATATATTCTTACAAACTGACAATATTTAGTAATGTAACATTTGAATTGTTTAACAAGTTTTATTTGCCTTGTTACATAATATAATTACATTGAAACGGTAAATCTGCATCAGGAAACCTTATAAGCGCTTGTATTCTATGAATAGGTACATCATTTTGTATCATTGTTGTTCTTTTATATATTGAAAAGTTGTTTTAAAAATGATATTTGAAATGAAATAACGCCTCATCATCACGTAACTGTACGAAAATTTGCATAAGATTATACAATACATTAACTTGCCTTATTATCTACTAAGCATGTATACTAATCAGTTTCGATGGGAATGTATCTTTTCCTATCGAAGCTAATTATTTCGTACCATTATTTAAATAAAATTAACTCTTAAATTATCTTTTTAGGGGACGTGGTTATGAAAAAATGGTATTTGGTTTTTGACATCGTATTAATAACTAGCTGAACGCGACTTCGGTCTGCGTGTAATGATTTTTTTGGGTAGCATTTTTATTAATTTAGGCAAATTGTTTTACAAATACGAAAATAACAAATAATATACTCGGCAAAAGGAATATTCCTACCAAATTACAAGGCTCTACGCCTTATGGTTCCAAAGATGTGATGATTCTATAGATACCTGGATATTTCTTATATATATACTAGCTGAACCCACGACTTCGTCTGCGTGGATTGTTTTTTGGTTAGCATTTTTCATTAATTTAGGCAAATTATTTTACAAATAAGAAACATGACCTCTACTCGGCAAAAGGAATATTCCTACAAAATTTCAAGCCTTATGGTTGCAGAGACACCGTGATGAGTCAATAGATACCTGGATATCTCTTATACTGGACATTTTAGTGGTATTTTTCAACTGAGTAACATTCACGAGTAATTCACGAGTCTGTCATTTTAATTTCCTGAATAGTACCAATTTTAGACTTGATAAGTCCAAAATTGTTGAACTTAGTTGAAAGAAATCCTACTAGAAACGACACATACATTGCACTTGGAAGAATTGTAACGTCAATAAACTAAAAGAGATCTTAATAGCTCCGTCGCTCTAAAAACCTGATAACATATGTTACACCCAGCTACATAGTTCTCATCAACCAGCGACATATATATATTATGAATGTTTAATAGACCGGTGCTAAAGTGAGAAAAGACTAATCTTTAACGTGTATCGTATCTTTATCCCAAATATAATAAAAAGCGAGAGGCGTAGGCAAATTTAAAAAAAAAATGGAGATTTTTAAATTTTTCTCCGAAAGCCTAACCACTATTTCAAAGTAACTTACTTCCTTTGGTCATATGGATATTAAGGATTCATGGTGCGAAATATTGTTTTTGTTTAATTGTGTTTTGGATAATTGCGAACATGATTGTTGAGCTCCAGTGCTGCCCATCGTTCGAAATATGCACTAATAAAAAAACGAAAATACTAAATAATATTCCTTGAAAATTTATTTAGTTGTTAAAAACATAAATCTGTTTAATTCTTGTAGAAAATGCAGCCCGTATCGTTCACGAAATATAATCGTTATCAAGTGAGATATAATTATCGGAACTTTCTACAAATTCAGATAACTTATACCTAATAAATTAATGGAATATTTAAATTAATTAATCACATTATGTTGCATTCAAATAACAATTTTCTTAAAATCGTAACTCTGGGAGTCAGTATATTTGTCTAATTTGGTATAACGACTTATATATTTAAATAACGTCATTTGAAACTATAGTTACTATATATAATACCTTTAAAGTCTTGATGGTTCAGGGTCCCCTGAGCCTATTTCAAAAAGCCATTTTAAAGAAATGTGATTGCAACGATTTGGTTTCCATAATATTTATTGGTAATTAAGGAATACCAGTAATTTCATTACGATAAAATTAATATGGTATTATTTCTTAATTTTTATTTAGTTTTACAATCGTGGGAAAATTCCTGTCAAAATTATACCGAAGATTAGGGGAACAATCAGCAGATACTCAAATAGAACGTCATAAATGCAAAATTACAGGTGATTTTGGTATCGAGTCATTGTGACATAAAACGTAGACATTTCCAATTATACTTATACGTATAAATAAACATTTGTACTTTAATTTACTTTCCGTTATAAAAGCGTAATACATAAGAGAATATAAAAATGTTTATAATACAATTTCGTCAAGAATGCATCAATACGCAATATTTTACATGTGTTTAAAAAAGCTTTCGCATTTTTATTTTACGTAAATATAATTCAAAACCATACTGGTGCTATCTAAATTCGGATCTTCTTTTTAAAAATTTGACATGAAAACATAATATTCATAACAATCCGTTATTTCATTTGGTGTCTGATTAGATTAGAAATATCACTTGTTAAGCTGTTAAAAATTAAAGTGACATTATTTAATTTACCTGTTTTAATCATATTAAATATATGGTTTGGTAAATGGATGTGCAATTAATTCATAGATGAAAGTTTTTCTGTAATTGGCAAATTGATATATGTATGCGCGGTTAAAATTTTCGATTTTCAACGATATCGTTCTAACGATATTCGGGGCTACAGTGGGGTGCCCATATTAAGACTAGCAAGTAAACTTAGTTCCGCTGCATTTGCTGCTAGAAAAGTTAGACAATATACTGATGTCCAAACTGCCAAAATGGTGTATTTCGCTTATTTTTTTACGGCATACTGTTATAGGGTAAGGCAGTCATTGAAACTATATTAATTTAACAAAAAAAAAGCAATACCTGCCATGTATCAATTTAAATCTCGTGCTTCTCTAAGAGATAAATTTAAAGAAACATCCATTCTGATAGTACCGTCGCTATAAATATTAAATAAAATTTTATATATCCGTGATAATATCCACTTATACGGCAAAAAAAGTAAAATACACAATTTTAATACAAGAAATAAAACCAAACTCGTAATCCCATATTTTAGAGTGAAAAAGGTTCAGAATTCATTTGTCGGGATGATTATATGCATTTTTAATAAGATACCGCGAACAGTTTTAAATTTGCCTCCTCATAATTTTAAGAAATATGTCAAAAACATTACAGAAGGCATATTATAATTTTGAAGATTATTTAAGCGATTGAAATGTTTGGACTTGATTCCAGTTATCCATAGAAGCAAACTTTATTAAACTAGAGGACGCTCAGGGGTCGAAGTTCGACCATAATTAATTTAAATTATAAGTATGAACATGATTAGAAGTTCTATTCTCAAAGACTATTATATATAAAATCGCCTAGGCTAAACTGTTAATTTGCCTATTTTTTTCAAACAATATATGACATTATAATGAAAAAAAGATATCTCCCTTTAAGTAATTTTTTTATTAAAACAAAAAACTGTACATTTAACTTTAATTTTGTTAATTCAATTAATGATTAAACGATGATTTTGTAAAATCCCGTTCATCGTTTGCTAAATGTCCTTGACTCTTAGATTCGACAATATAAAAAATTAAAAGTGCATGTTTACAAAGTACAGTCAGAAGTGAAACTTCTTTGGCGAACTAATTTTTAAGTCTTGTTGTTGAAGGAAATAGGAAGATATGTTGGGAATTGAATTGTCATTACAATATTAAGCGCCGAAAATGAATACAAATAATTTATTGATACCTCAAATGACGAATTGTAAATAAGCCACGTGTTTTTTTTTGTCAATATTTGAGAATATTTGATAAATTTGGTGTTTGAATTTACAATTTAGAAAAGAGAATTTATGAAATATTTTTTTAATATATCTATAAAAATGAGTGGCTAATTAAAATGCCACATGTCATTTGTAAATTTTAAAACTACCTAACCTTTAAACGAATTAGCATAAATAACGCTGCACATCATTGTGACGCTAATCACGCGTTTCATGCGCTTAAAGAAGTTTCACTTCAAAAATTCAATCCGACGAATGTTTGAACTCTACTTGCTGTGACATAATCATATGAGTGACCACGTGTAAAAAATGGCAAATTGAATCAAAAATAAACTTTTTCGAATGTAAAGAGTTTGAACGATCGTTTAATTAGTTAATAAAACGTCTCTATCTACAAGACACGTTACAGAATTATCGTATATTTTATATGGTACAGTTGATAATAAAATGGCATAGTTTCAAATCTAATATCCTTAGAGCTTTTGACAATATAAACTTTTTTAGTGTAACCTTATTACGATTGACAAATACGCATATACGTGTGTCTCAAATACATGGTAGTATGTGCAATATGTTATTATTAAGTTAAAGTATTTTTTATGCATAATTAAGTAATATATTAGCATTGCGCATTAGAGAAAGATTCTCTATATAATCTTCTAGTCGAACCCGCTACTTGGTCTGCGTGGAATGTTTTCTTGGTAGCATTTTCATTAATTTAGGCAAATTGTTTTACAAATAAGAAACTTACCCGCCCTGCCCTTTCAGGGAGGAATTTCCTAAAATTTACTTTAGATAGTTTCCATTATGTCAAAAAAAAAATTCAGACCAAGTTTTACGTACCATAAATACCATAAAGTTCGAATTATTTTGAATGTGAAAATTTTATTTTTTTTATTAACATTCCCGCAACCCTCTTTGCAGGTGGTATTCCGTAAAATCCGTTCTTAGCTGACCTCCACTCGGCAAAAGGAATATTCCTACTAAATTTCAATTCTCTACGCCTTATGGTTCCAGAGATATCGTGATGAGTCAATAGACCTGGATATCTCTTGTGTATATATTGATAGATAAGTGTGGGAAATTTCCTACTCCTTCCGCACAATTTTGATGAAAAGGTGTATGAAGTTTTTGCTACACCTATTACTATATAGATTAATGAGATGATGTTAATTTTACAAATACTCGTTTAAATATGAACGCAGCAATTTTATAGCGGAATCTAAGGCTATTAGGAATAGTTCTAGTAGGTTGCCACAGAAGAAATCGTATTTCAGTTATGATTGTGAGTAAATTGCTGAGTTCGTGGAACAATGAAACTAGATTCCTTTTGTTGTCTTAATTCTTGGTAAACGTGATTAAAACTTGGGCTCATAATTAAAACTTTTAATTGCAAAAACAGGTCCCACTATTTTTTATTCAAAGTTTGAGATCCCGAGAACACATATTGGTATTTTATAATATAGACACAAAATTTTTGTTTTCGTAAATACATCCTGGTCAAATATGGTTGTCTGATTTCACCATTATAGAACTTTCAAAAATAAGTCTGTCTGTCTATCTGAATACTGATATATTCCCACGCAACAGGAAATTTCTTAAAATAATTCAAAAAATATGATGAAAGTCCTATCTTTGTGGCATTATTTTTGAGTTATATTCTTAAAATTTATTGATTATAAGATTATGAATTCGCATAAAACGTGTCTTTTGTTTGAAAAATTGATAGCTTTTACGTCAAGTTTAGCAAACTTACGAATCCTGATGATCCATGATTTTCTTAAATGCTATAAAGTTCTTTCGCTTGTCATTTTCAGTTTGTGA
The DNA here is from genome assembly GCA_015832385.1 of Elymnias hypermnestra. Taxonomy (NCBI): domain Eukaryota; kingdom Metazoa; phylum Arthropoda; class Insecta; order Lepidoptera; family Nymphalidae; genus Elymnias; species Elymnias hypermnestra. The sequence continues at coordinate 500,146 of JACTOM010000032.1, read as the reverse complement.
ATTTAATGAAATTTCGTTATAATTAAGACTATTTTAGGCTCTTGTAATAATTATCTGAATGCGAAAGCCGCAGGAAAATTGGTTTACCTATTTCAATGTTTTGCTGTAACGGGTAGATAGACAATTTTAAACCGTATATGTAAGTAAGTAGCAGTCTATTAACGTCCCACTGCTGGGCACAGGCCTCCTCACTTATATGAGAGAGGGTTTTCTATTAAACCGTATAATATAATATAATTATTTTATATTCAGGGAAAATGGATGGCCTCTTTGTAAGAAGGTTTTAAGACGCTGTCCAAAACAGAGTATAAAGCATTCACGTTTTCCTTCGACAGTCGCTTATTGTGACTTCGCGCATAACCGCCATTCGTGCAAAATTTTAACTATTCACTTTGCATCCAAAGTGAATAGTTAAAATTTTGCGATATAATATGACAATGGGAGTTTCCTTATTGGACATTGCATTTCAATACCTATACCTGCTGATCCTCTCGATTGTGTCTACCTATACGTAAAATAAAAATGTTAATTTAAAACTAAAACGAAGCATATTCTATGCCGTAAGTTGGATCAAATTTAGCAAAATTAAAGAAAATCATACAAATTCAGTAGTTTCGGAGTCTATTTGCGACCAACGTCATTACACTGGAAAGCAACCACTTAGTAACCCGTAAGTAAATTCAAAATTGTTCCGATAAGAACAGCTCCACATACGATTTAGTCTATAACTACATCGTTGCCGATTTCTTACCTTTAATATATAAATAGAACTAATTCTACTGCCTCATTGGTCTAGTGGTTAGCATGTTCGGCTATAGACATGAGGTCCTGGGTTCGAGTCCCGGGTCGGGCCAATTCAAAAATCAATATTGAGATTTCTATTTAAGATTTTCTCAATATTTGCCCGAAGTTGGGAAGTTGGCGGTGTGATCCTCCCCCGTGCCTCGGAGAGCGCGTTTTGCCGTCAGTCCTGCTCCTGATCTCTCTCCGGTCATGTCGGATTCCCTTTACATCGGATATATGAGAGTGAAGGAATAGAGAGTGCACTTGTGTACTATGCCTGCCAATCCGCAATGGAGCAGCGTGGTGGGTCTATGCTCTAAAAATCCTCGCTCCTCTGAGTGAGGATGCCTGTGCCGTTAATGGGCTGCTACTTACTTACTAATTCTAAAATGACGAAGGCTCGGGTACCAACTATATCTCTAATAATCGTCAAAAAACTGAATGCTAAATTTATTTCGGTACAAAAATTATACCATAGGTTCAAAGAGTTTAATTTGAGTGCTACTGTTATGAACTCTGTTTAAGTAAGTGAAGTAAGTAGCAGCCCATTAACGTCCCACTGCTGGGCACAGGCCAGGTTTTTAGAACATCGACCCACCACGCTGCTCCACTGCGGATTGGCAGGCATAGTACACAACTAGTGCACCCTCTATTCTTTCACTCTCATAGTTCGATGTGACGCGAATCCGACACAACCGGAGAGAGATCAGACGCAGGACCGACGGCTTAACGTGCTCTCCGTGGCACGGGGGTGGATTACACTGCCAACTCTTTTTAATTAGTTTTAATATAATCGTCGTAATAATTTTTTACCTTTTTTTAATTATTCGGTCTAATTGTTACCCGCTAAAGTGGGTCTATACCCTAAAATGCCTCCAACCAATGAGTAAGGAGGTCTGAAGCCAGCAGTGGGATCTAATATGCTGCTGCGTGCTACTTACCATAACTTTTTATTGTTTGTCACCACGTTGTTTTTGACTTATTCTATGGTTACTCCGTTCTTTATTTTTACGATAGAATTACATGTTATTTCCTGATGAATTCAAGTAATTTGAACCATATGCATATATCACTTTCTCATCTGTAAATGTCTTACACTCCTATTATAACATAAAATACTAAATATTGTAAATAATTGTTTTGTACATATATATAAATGTTCAGGTTTGAGATTTTCATTTACACATATCTTCGAAAGGGATCAAACGATTTTTAGAAATTTTCCTAAACACAGTTAGTCAAGCTTGAGAATTAGAATAATTTTGTAAAAGATAGACGATGCTGTTTCGTGATTTTTGACTTGATCAAGAGGACGACTTAGTAGATGACACCTCATAGTACACTGGACGTTTATTAAAATGGACGTCACAGATGTAACTAAATCCATAGTATGTAGAATTGTAAAAATGGTATAATTGAATAATATGATTTCATCTTACGGCTAATTCCACGTTATCTCAAAAGATTTCGTTGTGTCCGTTTGTTGAAATTTTGATAAAATATTATCATTTTTCTAAAACTGGGAAATCCTCGTGTATTCCTGGAACACTCCGGAAGAGCGTTCCACGTTATGCCGGGCTCATATTGGTTAAAACACAGCGGTGCTCCGAATTTACTCGATGACGGGGTCAGGAGAACGCGATTGTAGACAATCGCAACCCTACCAGCGATGTGCTCGTTGGCGGGCCCAGTCTAGTTCTAAAACAGATCAATATCTTCTCCGAAGGTGGCTTGCCTGAAGCACCTGGCTAGCCACCAACCACCTCGCTGAACCTTTTTCTGTTGGGCAACGGAGCCCGGAACAGTTACTCACAGGGCACCACTAAGGTGGAAGACGGCCGCCTGTCTTCTTCCTGGTCTTCTCCTGTGAATGGTCGAAGCGGGAGCGTCAAACGACCGCTGCTCACGATCATTTTAATGACGGTAGGAATAAAAAACTATCGTGGAACAAGTACTAAAATGCAAGTATTTAATATAAAAATTCTAAAGGCTCCTCGAGCTATTTAAATACTTATTCGTGAACGTTATTTTAAATTTATTATTATGAGAGACTGAACATGAATTACATGCATTACATACATTGCTGCATTTGCATTAAGCCACCCCTAAACTCTTGAAATGTCTAGCCAGGCCATATGAAACTTAAGTGAGTTTTATAGTATTATTTTTATTAATATTTTACAAGAACATATTATGTTAGCTTTGAATAGCAAAAAATCTTAATTTTAGTAGGAAAAATCGCTCATAACTTTATGCACACGCGTTCCTTCAAACGTCTGAATATACTATAATATAGTTTAATATCTGGATCTTAAACATTAATGCGAAGTTAGCTTTAATTTATTTAAATATAATATCTGTTTGGAAGGTTAAAATAACTATACACACCGGCATATTTAGCGGACGCTAAAAAAAAATTAAAGGTCAGTATATTTTATAACCTTATATGATACTGATATCAATTTTATTTCTGTTCCGCGAAATATGCCGGTGTGTATATTTTTATAAACAATTCTGACATCAAAAGCCGTACTTTTCTGTTTGTTTTGTTAAGCTAAACTTAGAAAGGGCTCGACGGGTTTTGGCTTAACTTATGTTGGATTATATGGCGCCCTGCTTAATATCGTCTATAACGTGAAAACATCACCTTAGGGTTAACCCGAAATGTTGAGGCATTAGTTATTTATCGAAAAAAATTTTAAACTGAACTACAGGATCTGAAGTGCAGTCACATACAAGCGTACAGTAGTATTATGTATATAAGAGTTTACCTAACTTTTACATAGATCCAAGATCAGCATTAAAATTATTACTGTTACGAAATGTGTCGAAATCAATAATAACTTTCTAGGTAAGGGGTTTTGAAAGTTAAAGGCAAATATTTCTTTCAATATAATAAGTTTAAAAAGTTCGCACTAGATATAGGAGTTGACCAAACAAAATATTTTTTATGTACTATTTGTTTGGTAATATCTATACGGTTGCCTCACACCTATCGATGTAGTTGCGAAGCGTAATTATTAAAAAAAAAATTATTTATTAGACCATAGTAAATAAATGTGACTAATTTATTAAAAGGAAAAACAATTCATCCGCGCAAGCACCGACCACAGAATATATTTATATTTCTAATCTTATAATAAATGATAATATTTATGATAACTTCTTGTGAATTGATAATTGACGCGTCGTAGTAAACTCATGTTTACAAACAAAGACAAGAATTTATTTGATAGTTTGAAATAGCACTTTCAATTGGTGCTACATAATGAATATTTAGTTATTGTAAATATTTGATAATGCAGTAAGAATAACGTCTGTATATTACGTTTCGTATAAAATGTTTCATTGTATTCGACTCTCCGAGTTACGAGAGAATTTGATATGGAAATTCGTATGACTAATCTATAGATTTTATTGTAATATTAAGGTTGAATGTTAAGGCCTTAATCATTTTAGTCAGCCATTGACGTAAGTTCATGTATATGGAAGTACTAGTCGCTGCTTTGAATTTAGGGACTCAACAGAATCTAGAATATTTTAAGTTTTCTTGTATTAGAAATACATGTTCAAATCGACAAAAATGAGACTACAAAATGTCAATTTTATGGAGCTGCAGTAGATTATTAAAAAAGTTATTGAATTTAGAAGTGGCTCTCCTATAAAATTAGCTTTTTTGAATTGTGACACATTTTTTTATGAACAGCGTAGTAGTCATCGATGTATAAAATAATCAACAATGCTCTGCGGTTGCACCCGTGTAAATATATTCTAAACCATATATACGCATACCAGTTTTTTTTTTATAAAACAGGCTGTTATTTTGAATACTATTTAATCATTTGTGTATTCCGTAATTGGCCTTATTTTAAGCATTTAATTATTGAAATTTTTTGGATTTCATGGAGATAATGAAAGAATATTTTAAATATCTCCAGTAATTTTTAGGTTGATAAAATAAAAACAGTATAGGTATATGGGTGGGTATCATTGGTATCCTTGGAATATGAGTAACTCACCAGTCGCAGGCCCAGTTAAAAGAGTCCTTTCAGTTTCTTTAAATGGGGATTTTAAAATTCATTATATCTTTCTATAATATTTTTTTGTTCTTTCATCAATAGTTTCCCCAGCCCAGGCGATGACAGATTTTTTGTGACATTTTTTTACAAACCTTGGGTTACATTTATGTATTTTTATTAGAACGAACGAACGAACATATAGAACGTAACATAGCCTACATCGCTCAGTGTACTCGTAAATGCAGCTTTCTAATGGTGAAAATTTTTTTTAATCTGTCCAGTAGTTTTTGTTGGAAAACGTTACAAAAATACATACATACATACTTACAAAAACACAAATGTTTCCTATTTATAATATTAGTTTAGATAACGGCTAATCCTTTAACAGTAGCATTTGTAAGAATCGAATCGATAGCATTTGCATGTCGCCTAATCTCCTGGACTTAAGCTAATTAGTATGGGGATTTTCCCAGCAGTCCATTCGCATAAACGTGATTGTGACATAGTCAAAGAGTAAGTGACCACAACAAATATTGATATTAGAAATTAAAGGTTTTTTCTTTTGTTATTTAATATCCACTTAAACAGTAGTAACATATTAGGTGCGCTAATGAATTTCTTTTTTTCATGCACTCTTATCGTTGTAATTATTTACACTATTACTATACCTAATGATAATTCAAATAAATCACACGATTATGCGTATTGCGTCTTAAATAAAATATCGGCTGTAAACTTCATGCGAGATTTCGCCGCTTTTACTATTTCCTTACCTCATCGTAATAATTATGTTTTTATGATTGAATAGAGATAGATGTTTTAAATATAAAATGTAGCCCAACGTCGCCTTGCTTTCGTGGTTACTTCACATGCGAAAAACTCTTATTCCGATTCTTACATGATGATCTTTTTACACATTAGCGTAGTCTATAAATAAATCTTTCTATTTAGTACTTAATCAATAAACGGTAGTCGCTTTATAAAATAATCTTAATAGATAGACAGAGCATCGTTCAACTTGATTTCTTTCTACATAAAAAGTATAAGGTAAAATCATTAGGATAACATTATAAGCTTAGAATATTTTGTAAATTAGTGGAACCTAATTATTTTTAATCGAAATTCACAAATTATACTTGCATACATATCTGTGCAGACAATGCCAATTACTTATATGAGGTTCGCCGATTTAGTTCTTACGAAAATATTGAAATTAGTTACCCTAAATTATAGTTCATTATTAGTACATTGTAGTTTATTATGGTTAATAACTGCAATTAGTTAATAAACCAATGTTAGTGATGGGTTTATAAGCATGCGTGAGTTTAATAATGTTGTTATTACAATTTTTATAGAATAAAATCGGCATATAAGCCGTGGTGGTATGTGGTATACCTTTCTTTAGTAAATCTAGTAACCATTAGACGTTTCCAGGATTTGTGGAATTGCTTTTGCGTCGAGATGGTTTTCTAGGCTTTAGCTACCCCAGACCACTAGGCTTCCGATTTCTCACTTCTGAATGAAACGCAGGAAGATTCTGTTTCTTCTGTACTTTGGTATTTTGTGAGGACATCCTTGTCGAGCAGTTATGACTTGCACTCTTTGACAACATTTTTATTTACTGTAACTCATAATTTAGTTCACACTAATTTAAATATTTTTTTTTTGCAATAACTGTCTACTGTGGGGTTACAGGTCATTTAGATATGCTCCTAGATATAAATTATGACAATCTTTATAGTTAATGTTAAGAAACTTGCAAACAAAAAAGTATTGAACACAAATACTGTTTCTTTAGTGTGTCACTCAAAGTATACATTAATATTTAATAATAATAGGTGTTAAATTTGAAGTTACCAGCGAATAAATAGTATGTTAAGTAGAAAATTAATCGTTGTTGTTTACGATTCGATGTAATAAATTATTACTTCATTTTCACAGTCGCGGTTACTTTTAATGTGTTGCTAGTTGGTAACGCGATTTAGCAGATAAAGTTCCATTTATAATTTAGTACAGTATATTTGCAGCATCCAACACTGAAGACGGTTGCTCTTTGCCTCGTGAAAGACTTGGGTAGTGAGATGTACTAGTACATCAAAATTCTCACTACCTTGTCTTTCATGCGGATCGAGCATAAATCAACGTGGAGCCTCATCTTGAGATTGAACAGTAATTCAAGAAGTCTATAAATAGTACCTTATTTACTATGTATTTTATATATTTTTCTATAGGAGACGGGGCCTAACACATCTAAGCGCTCGCGATCGATCTATTGATTTATTTGATTGGTCGATTATTTGACGTAAATGAGTGCAGTCAAAGCTAAATTTATCTACAAACGTATTCGATTGGCTTGTTAAACTTTAAATTATTTTTAATTTTCTTTAATTTATGTATAATATATTTTCCTAATGCGTTATAGTGAGATATTTTCCTTTGACAGCGCAATATTTACGAACTGACACTTGCCATCTAAAAATACGTCGGTCAAGCCTTAATTATAATTAAGAAGCGAATATGCTGAATACAATTATAACATTACGAAACTAGTGTTTATGGGTTTCGTCGATACAAAAACCTTTTAATGTCTTTCAAATGACAATAAGATTCGTAAAAACTGTCATACGTTCTAACATGTTTTTTTTTGTAGGGAGAGTTTTGTAAAAAGGAAGCCCATAAAGCATTGTGGAATGCCCATTTAGAGATTGCAAGGAATGAGTCTGAAAATTGTTTAGAAATTTCTTCCTTTCTGTGGAGTTGAATGTTTTGTTTCTGTTCATTTTAACAAAGAGCCAGATGTCAAACCTTTAGGCACAAATCTTTGTAAGAAATACATGTATTCGTTGAGTTTTATATTATAGAAATACGAGATAACTTACTGGTCACTACGAACAACTGCTGATTTTCATTTGAATGGCATTAACACAAAAGAATGTAAACATGCGTCAGCAATTAAGGGTGTCGTTGCTGGTGTGTTTATAAGTTTACAATTATCCTCATATAATTTAATCAATTCAGTATGGCTATGCGATGTTTATGCTATTTGCAACGTAACAGGATTTAATTAATTAATGAACGTGAATGTAATTTACGTGAATGTAATCGGTCAATTAAACGTAAATTTGTTGGTTACGAAGTAATGGCATTCAATTGGCTAGAATATTTTAAAATATCCCGATGCACTATAAAATAGAAAGACTCAAGAATGTGTTTCTGAAAAAAAAGAAGAGATAAATGTTATAAATAATGAAGTCCAACAAGATAACCGGATGAAAATGTAGTTTTTTAAAACTTAAACTTCAAACAAAAAAAAATACTAAATTTTATTATGAAATATGTTTTCCAGCTACATACACAACCTTTTTCCATCTTTCTAACAATATTTTAATATCATTATGATATATGAAAATGGAATTTGATTTAAAATAAGTCTCGACAATGGTTTTCATTTGAGTTACAATTAGAACTATTTTTTTTTGAGATAGATAATTAAGTATTGACTTAATTAAGTATAAATCTGATGGACCGAGATCTGGTGAATAATGGAATCGCTGTCTAGCATTAACCTGTCGGAGAAAAATTGCTTTATGTTGGCTATTGCATGCCCCTTCTACACTTTGCTAAATCGGCCAAACTGATTGCAATAAACTTCGGCTATTATCGTGCGACCAAATTCTATAATCTTATGGTGAATTATTTCTATGGAATCCCACCATACAGACAATAGGACCTTTTTACCGTTATGTTTGACCGAGGGGTCGGCTTTGCTCCCTGTTTCTTAGAAAGTCATTGCTTTCGCCTTCAACGATTAGAGTCCACAGCCAACTTTTCATAATCAAGTAACAAGATGTTAAAATAACGGCGGACTATTCTAAATCTGTTAAATCTTGATATTTGAATTCGCACTGATTTGTTCTCTTCCCTTAAATCATGTGCTACCCATATACGTATGCTTATGCAATTTTCAAATATATTTCCACTCCAAAATGTTACTTCAAGGTTTAATATTTTACTCAAATTCTCCGTTTTGAAATTTGGTACACCACCATCTTATAACCAATACACTTCCGTAACTACCGCGGTTTTTTTTACTACAATCTTTGTATATTTTTTTCATAATATTTTTATACCATGCAATTTGTCAAAACCTTTATAACAGAAATAAATCTCCGCATGAAGTCTTTTTATGAAAAAACGATATTTTCATCTGGTTGATCTCATATTAAGTATTGTTTTGGACACTGACTTTATTACTATGCCAAACCGTGAAATATTTTGATTTCCTAATAATACATATTTGCCATCACTCCGTTCTTTCTAATTAAGTTTGCTCAATCAAGATTATTTTCGAAAATATTTTATTTTCATGTTGAAATCGGTTCAACAATAAGCGTACATAGTTTTAGTTATGTGTAGTAGTTGATGCTTGTGACTTATACGTACTGAGTAGAATACGTACTCATGTCTCTCTGAAACACTTGCTATCCTAGGAAAACTAATAAAGCAAGCTATGTCTCATGTAACATATACTAACCTGCAATGATAGTATAATTCGCGACTTTTTAAAACGTTGAAATTTTCCCATTCACGATTTTGAATAAAAATTTGAATAATATAGTGAACTGATAATAACGTCGTAAGTTTGGCGCGTTATATATATGCATGCCTGCCAAGTCATATAAATTAACATATTTAAATTGAAATACCTCAAGAGTGATGCTTACCAAATACTCTTTCACTTTTAAGATTTTAATATATATGTAAATATAATATATATATATATATTATAAATGTGCTTTTTAGTAGGCCTTACGATATATACGAATAATAGAACCAAATTCTATAAACGTATAAGATAAACCACGCTTTATTTCAAGTGATCACGATGATATTAGATTACTTCAGCTTAGTGAAGTGGAATTGAATGTAAGTGTATAATCGAAGAATTTTTATACATTTTCATCTTGACTATTATTGTTATAAATAATATCGTAACTACATTTTTTCAGTGCTGTTTTTTTCTAATATAATATTATATAATTAACATACTTTTTATATTTTTAGACATAAAATGTTTGCTGAATTTCGGTTTTACAGGCTTTATATTATTTTATATATGAAACATTGAGCCATATTAAGTAAATTTTGCTCGGTGAAATGTGTTAGTAAATACAAATGCGTTCTACAAAATATTTATAATATATAAGGTAAACATAAACGAATTTGTTTACTTGGAGAGCAGATATTTTGAAAACGCCGGAAAAATATACGTAAAAATAAAAATAACACCCGAAGAAATAAAAGAAAGTATGAATAGGTAAGATGTGAAAAGAATATTTACTATTTACATAGGGCTTCTAAAAGGCTTTATTTCATGTCGTTGTGTTATGGCAACAAATAGCAACGCGAAAAGGTTTAATTAAAAAAGAAAAACTTGTTTCTGTGGACTTCATTACAACCTACTACCCTTTGTCCACTCTTGGGAAAACAACCGCCATTACGTTGAATAAAAAAATGTAAACAAATAATTATTTGTGTTCTTTGATTACGACTTGATGTCAAAATTCTGGTGTTCACGTTTTGACAATTTTATTTGATTTTACAGAATTTAGATTGTTGATCTATGAAATTTTGAGAAAATTTAATGACCCAGAGATTAATAAATTACTCTATTACTTATTCATTCTATAACATATGTATATTTAAAAATTAAAAAAAAACGTGACGAGATTTCTTTGCTTCTGAGGAACATTATTTAAGGTAGGATTGACCGCAACAATGTATTTTTATTATAGATGTATGATACTTGAAACTTAAGTGGTGTGTCGTATAATGTATACAAAAGTAGAGTATTAAGTGCTTCTAAAAGACATATAAAGCGAGTGTAAAAAAAAGAAAAATTTAAAACCCATTGAAAGTAACAATATTAAAATATTTCCGACATAAATATTCATAAATAGATACTGTGTGTGTGTGGTGACAAAAGATGTGCCCGAGTACATTTCTCTGCATAACTTATTAGGATGAGGTAATGCAAATATGTCTCCTGAAAAACAACGATCAATAACATAAAAGATAAAGTCGAAAAAGATTTGAGATTTTGCTATTTGCGTCCTTTTAGATCGCAAAAAAAAGCATTTAGCTGCTTCGGAAGATTAGTGGCATAAGTTTAAAAGCTAATTTAATAATTGAGCCGTTTGAAAATTAAACAAAACGTAATAATACAGTGAGTTTTTGATAAAAGAAAATATGGACTACTCTGCATTGTGCTACTCCTTTACGAAAATTGAAATTGTGTTTAAAAGTGCATTGATTGCTTCTTTTAATAAGGAGGGTGCACTTTTTCAACCTCAATCTTCCATTATATTGATTTCGTGTTCGGTTTAATGATTACATATAATTTAACAGTTTTGTATATTTGACAGATGCATTGTAATATTGACACTGGAAAGCAAACTCGTAATAATTAATAACCCACAAATCCAAAGTAAAGTAAGTTTATCTGAACGCAACATCTCTTCATTAAAAGTTATGGACTCTACATTTATATTTTGTAGTTAAACAGATAGACTTTAGCTTCATTATCATACAGGTTTGTTAAAACAATATTCTGCAGGTTACATCGTGTTTGCTTTCCAGCGTCAATATCAACATGAATATAAATGATGTTATTTTTTTAGATTGTATGTGTTAATTTTATAGACTTTATATAATAGACATACGTGAGTATGGATATGATCTATATATTACATACAACTAAATATGATTTTTCATTTTAAATTTACAATAACTGAAACGTTTATTTTTAATTAAGTTACGCTTAAATCCATTTGTCAACCTGATATAAATTAATTTATTGTCTCGAACATTGGCTTAAGCTGTCAAAATTGAAATTAAGCCTGCGCTTTGTGTATTTTTCTTACTGAGCATGAAAATTTTAAATCGACTGGATTGTGAAAGTTTATAAGGGCTGGATACATTGGAATAATACTTTAATATGCAATAAAATTAATGACAAACGCTAATATTATATGATTATATTTATGTAACGAAAATAATACTAACTGTCTCCAGTGTTTATTTGTATTTTAGTTACTTAATCATATGTATAGTTTAAAGTAATTATAATGTTCCACATCAACAATAACTTTGTAATTCTAAAAAACTACGAATTTAACTAACCTCCCCACATCGTTTCATAAACCTTGCTAAGTCAAAAGCCATTAATTTACTTTACTCATACAATTAAAAATTAGCATTTGTTCTAGTGCAAATAATATGAAATAGTATTAATTTTCGTCCATCGAGTATATGATTTAGTTCCAGTATATTATAACATGTAATAGGTTATTCGAAAAAACATTAATGGTAATGATTTTTTATATATTAAATTATCATTACACGTGCTTTTACTAAACCTATCTACATTTGTTTTTGGAGAATTTAGCCAAAAATCTTATTTAACAACAAAACAATCAAACCCATTTGTCACATGTTGAAGAATGTTTAATTAGGATAAAATATATTTTTTTAATTAATGATTACATTAAAGGATACAAAGAATTAATGCGCCAAAACATTTTACATTGATAAATATGACTAAGACTGAAATAAACTAATACCAATCGGTCTCGTTGACTTTTCAACATGCGAACAGAAATATACTTTATTTTGGTCCTGAGTTTACAAATATTGAAAGCAATATGTACATGGGTTTTATGGGTGTTTATTATAAAACATTAAAAATAACCAGTTGAAGTTTTTACCCCTGTATAACGAAAGAGAGAAATTACCAAATGTAGAAAAAGTTTAAGATAAGACAACAACTCTTACAGGTATAAACATATATTCGGTCTGGGCAAATGCTCATGTAGTTTTTCCACTAAAATTCGTCTAGTCTTTTTATGGCTCGAGAATTTTTTTATTTAAACCGAATATTCTCTATAATTATCGACAGTGCTTCAGTTTTTTAGGTAGATTTGGTAATTTTCATAGTTTTTTTATTTAACACCATCTTAATTCCATTGAGAGATTTTTTCAAAGTTCGGTACAGATGATTGTCAGAAGGTGCTGCTTTATCCGGGCTGTAAGACGAATGCATCAAAATTTCCATACCAAATCCTCTCAATTTTTGACGAGTTATCAAAAAAGGGCCTGGTCGGGTGTTGTTATGCTGGAAGACATTTTTCGTAAGAGTTGACAATTAATCTCTGAGCAGTTAGAAGTACCTCATGGTAGGTGGCCCCCTAAAGAAGCCCCACCACGCTTACAGCGTGACTTTTGGCTTAGAGAACGCTTGTGACAGCTGGCCAACCTTTAACCACGATATTTACGCTTCCGTTTATCGTACGTAATACAATTAAAATCTCCGGTTGAGTTTCAGAAACGACTCAATATCATATTGTTTAGGTAGCGCATCGTAGATGTTCATTTTATCCATAATTTTTTTCGTGCTCAACTCACAATGGCCCCATATGTCAAGCTTTTTTTATAACCAGCTTTGTGTATTGACACAAACAACAGGTTCAAAACAGTTTCATGTAACACATACCAATATCGACACAGCTATACTTACCTCGTTGTACTATTTTAAGAATTTTATTAGCTTTTTCAGTGATTAGACGAACGCAGTGTTATTTGACTTTTTTCACATTACAATTATTAGAATGAAATGAAGCGAACTATTTTCACGCAACAGACTTCGACAAAGTGCCTTCACCGTATAAAGCACAAATTTCATCACAAGTCTGCGCAGCATTCTTTCCCTTATCATAATAATATTGGATAATGTAGGAAAATTTTTCAGCACTCTTGTTCATTTTCAAGGGCGAAGAACTTTCTAGCCTGTGCTTCGATTACAATCTTTCTACAAATATTGTTCTTACTAAAAATAATGTTTGAAAGATCACCTAAAAGGCGTACTCAGTCGTATCGCTGTTATTGTTCTTTAGTTATCTCCAAATAACGTCATAAAGAGAAAAAACAAAACAAAATTTTTCCCTGACACAATGTTTCGAGTTCGTTTAATTTACAATTGTGTTTACGGTGTATGACACGTTATTCCTTATAACAGTAAATCGATACAATAAGAATATCATATGGCTGGAAGATGGCAAAATCATATTTTGCAAGTTTGTCGGTTTCCAATGCTTTAATCTTCCAATCTTCATCGGCTTTAAAATATTATACAAACACACTGCGTAAACCGTACATGTGGTACATTATTTTTTGGAAAATTGATTTATTTTGCAAAGAGATGTTGCAAACAAAAAAAGTCCATTTATTTGCATTGAAATAATATATAAACATATTTGTTGATTTAGGTAAACTTAATTTTCCACAGTGAAACTTATTTTTAGTGATTATAAGAGATATTTTGTTACTTTTAAATTAATAAGTTATAATATTTACAATGTAATAATATTAAGCCATGTTAATACATTATAATTTTGACTTACCTCAAGACGCGGTACTCTTTGAGAAATTTGTTTTCATCTTGGTTTCACAAGAACTCTTGATTACAAAAGTGATTAGTATATGAACGATTATAAGCCGGAGTTCGCGATTTCGCCTACATTATCTAGAGAGATTTCATCCTATTATTAACATGTTTTGACAAGACAATTCGTGTAAACCACCATATAAATCTGTAACATAAATTGGTTTGTCATGAAAAAGAACACCTTAAATTTGTTTTGTATTTAAAAAATATATTGTGTATGCTACCTCAATGTTAGTCTGTAGATTCGTCTTGCATGGTATGACCAGGGTGCTTGCTTATTTTATAACTTATATACTCCAGGTTAAGAGCGGTTACCTATTTCTGATTGTCTGTTAGTAGTACAAAGGAACCTCCTTAAAAGTAAACATGTAAGGGTATACTTAGTGGAATCCTTATAGGCATATTACACAGGTTTTAAATTTAGTTAGACTGTTATTATAATTATTTTTTATTTATAATTTTCAAATACATAATGTCGTCTTAACCCTAAAGTAAATATTTTCATTGCAAAAAGGATAATTGAGATTGAACAAACGCTCACTAGTTACAAATTTGTCATATATCGCTAAAGTATATTAATTCTTTGCCAACATCTAGTTCGGAAATCTCCTTTTGTCCTTATGCTATTAACGTATCACTGTTAACGAATTAAACTTTCCACTGGCATTGAGATGTAAAGTTGGTTCCATTTTGTTTGATGTCCCGAAACCAGCAAAATTCATTTAAGCTTTAAGTACGTTATATGCGTCTGCTAAGTCTGGCATGGAGTAAAATTACTAGAATGTAATTAGAAAGCAGGTATGCGATAAACTTTGCCATAACTTTATTTATTGTTGACTTATAATTTAGATTGCAAATTTTAAGTTGAAAGTTTTATCTCCCACTAAGAGAATTCGGTTTTTAACTCATTTACGTCGTTTGTAAAAAATTTCCGTGTACATTCGCAGCTTTTTTATATTAATGTTAACATTGTAAAATATTTCACATTCGCATTAATATAATTAAGCAAATAGATAGTTGTCGAGTTATATTTTAGAACTACCGCAAGGATTTGGAATAATAAATTTACACATTACAAGGATTTCTTTGATGATGTTTATAGGTTATGTGGGAATGAAAATTAGAAGGGTGTTATAATCGATCCATTGCTAAAACCTCGTTCCATAGATTATTGAAATGAAACTTCTTTAGGCGCATGGTTAAAATTTTTACGGATGAAACGCGTGATTCGGATTTTTCTATATTTTTCTTGGTCTCATTAGTTTGAAGGTCAGGTAGTTTTAATATTTACAAATAAGATGTGGTATTTTAATTTATCATTCGCCATCTAACAATTTAATATACTATTTTTCATAAAAACAATTCATCAATTCTCTTTTTTAAATTCAAAAGCAAAATTTAAAAAAATAATTTCTAATGTTGAGAAAAAACGTGGCATTTTTATTTACAGTTCGTCATTTGAGTCTTCAATAAATTATTTGAACTAATTTTCGACACAATATTTTAATGACAATTAAATTCCTAACATATCTTCCTTTTTCCCTCCAAGTCTTGGAAATCTTAAAGTTTTAGATTTGTATAAATATAAACAAGACTTAAAAATTAGTTTGCCAAAGAAGTTTCACTTCTGAGATGTGTATTTTTAATTTTATATTGATAGACGCTATACGAATATAAGAAATTCCAATCGCATAGGAAATGTCAGACAAAGCGATGGGCGTTGTATTTATATAAACATTTATTTAGTTTTTGGGAATGAAATTTTTAATTTGCAAAATTTTGCTCGTTTACATCTTTTCTTTTATTTGTTAATGAACAATATATGAAAGCTTAAAAAATCATTTGAGTAGAGTATCATTGTTCTTAATACGTTTGACCGATTCACAACGGGTTTCGAAATTCATCTGTATTTCGAAATTTTAAGAGGCACATGCCCTTTTACGAAAATTGCCCTCGGTTAAAATTACCGAACTGTTGAATAAAATAAAAAATCGCTGCCGATCGCTACTATTTTATAAAACAATCGTATATTTATAAAAAACTTATGAACTAAAATATAAGTTAACGAATAACATGTATTCATAAATAAATATTTTAATAAAAACTAATACCTTCATGACAATATTGGAAACGAGGAAGAGCTTATAATATCTGATTTCCTGAGCTCGGTGCAGGCAATTGGTTCTCTACCTATTGCTGAAGTATGCATATTCAGACAGAGGTACACGCCCATTGCCCAGGGTTGAATCTCTCAAGCAACGCAGCATTATATCCACCGCCCTCGGCCGGACCGGTTGTGTTCGGGAAGTCTTAGTTAATTATTATAAATTTTAAATTATATAACCTTATACTATAACTGTGTTATATATATGAGTAAATAAATAACTAAATATTCTATTATATTCAAAAATATTTAAATTAGTGCGATATTAGTATGATTGAATATTTCAAATCCAATATGGTCCCTAAATTTATTTTGCTATTGCGATAAATAATTTTTTTCAAAAATATTGGTGCCATTTGGTATTGTTATTCATTACAATTAAATTTTTAATATCATTTCTGTTACATTGGTATCGCGACATTATATGCTCTGAAAATAAACGCTTAAGGTTAGTACTTACATACATTAAATAATTATGAAAGGAAAAACTCCATTTCTCATCTTCGGCAAGGTAAGAGGATTTCCTTCATATTTAACGTTGGTTTACTATCATTTTATATTTTTATAGAAATTTGTCAAGAAGCTCTTAATAGGATTATGTACACTCCTCTACAAATTTTATATTTGATCATTAATAGGTTTAAAAATTGCAGTTATTTCGTAATGATAACTTTTTATGACACAACGGAATTAACTGAGCTCATTCAATTTAATTTTCTTGCTCAGCATTACTACAATATTTTTTTATAATACAAAATTTATCTAACTTATTTTGTTTATTTGCAGTTTTTCCAATTTACCCTAATATAGTATTGAAACAGTTTTTACATATGATAATTATTTCGTATTGCAACTCAAACGTTGAACAAACATAATTAAATTTGGGTTGATTAATACATCCGAGTTTTCATAGAATTAACAGACAATATTATATAAATATGACATGGTAATAAAATTTGTTTTTTTATGAGTTCTGCGTTTTTATATTAAATTTAAATGGTTTCGAAATAACCTGTTACATCGGTTTGTCGCTACATATATTGACAGACATTCCCTGCTTTTTTTTTTGTTTTAAAACAGACCTGCACTTTTCTAGAATAATGCATGTTATTTCAGAAAATCGCATTATTGGCATATATTAAGATTATTCCACGAACAATTTAGTTAGTTCAAGTTTTATAAGAGCAACTAGGTAATACGCACACAAGTGCACTATCTATAAAAATGCCACGAGTTATACTTTATTTTTATATATAGTAGTGGAAAAAATTAAAGGATAAAAAAATATATCGACATTACGGTTTTTCAAATGGTTGTGTCTGTTTTAAAACTGGTCGTAACTGAGTAACATAAGAAGCAATTTGAAGGTTTTAATTTTACGATCTAGCAAAAATTCCAAGTAACACGTATCGCGCAATCGTAATGAATTTGGTGAGAAAAAAATTGGAAATTTTTTCGATTTTATTTTTGGTGTACGGACATAATTTTTTTTCAATGTAAGCACTATATGGATGCGATAGATTGTCTATTTAGCATCAATTTTAGATTTTTGGTCTCGATACCAACATTTCTCGCTGAGCTATCGGACTTTGAATGAAAATAGATAATTTTCTCTTTGTTCAAGGATATCTCCGAAACAAATAGCCACACGATTTGAGTGTCTGTAATGTAAAAATAACGTGATCCTTTATTTTTATTAAAGTAATCTAATGAAACAAGCCAACTGCTTGATAGATCGAATTGAACTTTATGGAGCTTTTGGACGTATAATAATGATCTTAAAAATGTATGGAAAATATTTTTCATTTTCCCAATATATCATGTAACATGTGCATCATCATGTAACATGTGATTTTCTAAGAGACCCTAAAAAGCCCATGTCATGTTAGCGATAAAAAAACTTTTTTTTCTTTCTTAAAAACCATCTTGAGACCTTGTAAATAATTTATACGTGCTTAAGAAACCCAGCGTCCATTTTCTGCGCGACCATTGGTTTCGGAGATATGCTTGAACAAAAAGAAAATGATATATTTTCATTCAAAGTCCGATAGCTCAGCGAGAAATAATCATATCGAGACCAAAAATCCCACATCGAGGCTAAATAGACAACCTATACCATCCATATAGTGGTTAAATTAAGATATTAACTTAAAATAAGAAATTTCAAGCATCACATTGTTTACTATTTTATTTCGAAATGATCAGTTTTAAAAACGGTACAGCCATTTGAAAAAATGTAGATATTTTTTATGATCCTTCAATTTTTTTCGCTGGTGTATAAGTCGTTCATATTTTCATAATTTTTAGCTTCGATCATAATATTTCTACAAAAACAAGTCAATTATCCAATCTTTAAGAACTCATTAGTTTAATTTTATAAACTTATTATAAGAATTTAAATAGTAATATACTGTTTTTTGGTAATATTAATAGACACTTTGTTTCAATTTATTTTTCAATATATGTATGTAGTTATCAGCTTAAAAGGCTATATTTCCTGAATGAATAGTATAACAGTTGCCTATTTAATTCGTAAAGAGGTATACTCGTATCGATAGATGTTTCAATTAATCTATCTACAAATAAATGTATTTGAATGGAGCTTGCTTCATACAAGCTAGACTATAATTTAATCTAGCAAGACTTTTTAATATAAACATATTTTATGCTTCTACAAATTTAATATCCGT
This sequence comes from Elymnias hypermnestra, assembly GCA_015832385.1. Lineage (NCBI taxonomy): Eukaryota > Metazoa > Arthropoda > Insecta > Lepidoptera > Nymphalidae > Elymnias > Elymnias hypermnestra. Next base: position 480,988 of record JACTOM010000032.1, on the reverse strand, counting down.
TGGTTCAAAATTGCAACAAGATTTTCCGATCGTTTGGAAATGTATACACAATTTTGTACATATAATAGAAGCGAGCATGAAAATTGCTCGCAACTTTGTCTGATTTTTGATATTTGAATTATATAAACTATATATGCTGGCTGGTGGTGGCTGGTGGGTATTTAATTATTTTACACATGTGACTGTTGTTTCAACTGATGAGTATTAATTTGATGCAGATAAGAGTCGTGGGTACTAGCTACTAGTACCACATTATAACGACCTTTTCGATTTCAGTTTTAAACTCATTGATATCCTCATATAAGACTACAAAACAACTAGAGATATTATAGATGTCTTTGAGAGATGGCACAATTTTACGCGTTTATCTCTCCATTTTATCCCCTATTTCTAATATACTCGGGGAATTTCTTACACTTTATTTTTACATATTGCTTTTTGAAGTCTTTAGCGATTGCCAAACTTATAACAATAAGAACGGTCCAGTCAATATAATAATGTTTGTCACTTCCATGTTTTCAAAGATCACTTTTATAGATTCGAGATTGTATTAAAATCTTTTTGTAGATAAAATATTTATTAAACATTTAAATCTTAGCTTCAGTGAGTTATATATATTAAGGATCTTGAAGGGAAACTTGTTTCTTTTACCTTTGCCACCGTAACCATATTCAATTAAATAGTAAGTAAAGCTAACAATTTAATTGTAATAAAGAAATCAAAAATCTACACGTGCCACTATTTTTATATTGAATACCTCAACTGTACACGTAAAAGTTCAGTTTGATAATAAATATTTTATTTCTGAAACTAGATAGATCCGCAATTGGATTCGAGTATAATGGGGTTCGTTGCAATAGGACGAAAGGTCTGACTAATATGGTTTCCTATTACCTTGTGCCGGGAGCTAGCCGTAGTAATTCTATACAGATCCCGAGTTACTTTACGATCGATATTATATGCTACAGCCTTCATACGTGCAACGCACATAAACTTAATTAGCACTTTGTTGTATAATATCATAGGTTTATGCGTGTTGTTCAAATAGTCGAAGATTAGAAATGGGTTGAAGCTATTTTTTTTACGGGAGAGTACTCTATTTAGTCTTTGGCATTTATGATAAACACCAAATTTATCCAATAGACTTGCTTGTAGTCATAGTTATCTGACATTTAAAGAAATTTAATCAGAGAAGTTGAATATTAATTTCTGTTGCTAAACCATTCGAGTTATTTGATGTTATTCCGTTTAACGTTCAATCAAACCGATGTACCGTGAACATAATCTTGAATATTCAGATATTTCTGAATATTCATTGTGCGCTCACTGTTAATTTTAACATACGACAAATTTATGTCAGAATAATATGCCTATACATGACGATAAACTGTTAAAACCATTTGATATATTCCAATTAATTAATTTTTTTTCAAGAAATCCAATCATTTCAAGTAAGCATAAATATAAAAAGTTAAAACAATGGTGCGAAATGGAGAATACAAAGAACTGTAAAATATGTACAGTTGCTGTTCCTTAAATAGAATTAAAACCGAACAGTTTTCTTCAGAAGTTTTGTGCATTTGATAAACAAATTTATGATAGATGGATAGACGTCATAAAAATATTTGATTTAATTATAGGACCTAGTAATTTGACATGTGATTTATTGCAAAGAGAGCCGTGCAATGCTTTTCCTTACTCCCAAATGTATTCCTAAATGCTTTCACGTAAAACTAAAAACAAAGTAACAACTGATTTTAAATGTTACATTATTATTTTGAATAAATGTTTTGACGTGTTACGTGAGTCTTTTTTTGATAATAGATTCCCTATTTCGTAATTTTTTCATAGAGATACAATTTATAGTTCGTTACATACTAAAGAAGATTGTAATTTCGATACTCAAAGTACATGCGGACATCAATTGCTCTGAGCTCGACGCACATCTCGCGTCTATTCATGCTCTTGTTACGGAATCTGTATCAAAGGAACTGAAGTTAGATTGGAATTACGTTCAAGAAACATACTCGAATCTTTGCCAGTGTGTTATCATTCTGTGGTAAAATTGCGTTTGGCAACGTAAATGCTTGAGTGTTGCGATTGGATCTTGAAAATAGCGTTATTTTTTAAACGTATATTTATATCGTACTCTAATGAAAATGCATTATTCATGATGATGATTAGACGTGTTTTCTCTTTGACAGTGTGAAAAGTTTATATTCAATCTCGGGCGTAACTCCAAATTATGTTCGTATTACACTAGATTACTTGGAACACTAAACCGGCTTTCTTCTGTGAGATAATGTTAGAAAAAAGTAAATGAACTTTTACTTGAATATTAATTCTGTTAATATACGGAAGAAAATATTTTCATAATTTTCAACTGTTATAAGGTGAGAAATACATAAAGCATTAAATCTATTTTCTTTCTATGTCTCAGTTCTCTCAGGTTTTATGAGTGCGTTTTGATTGTCCGAAGTGATTACTCAGTTTTGTTCTTCATTCTTTAATACCAACCACAATCTTACAGTTATAACTTTGTCTTACTTTGAGAGCTTAGGATAAGATTATTTTAATATTTATTAAAGCCAGAAGAGAATCTGCAAGTTTTACCTTATCGATTTGAAAGAAAAATGGCAATCAAAGTGTTTCTAGTACAGAGAACCAATCATTTAAAAAACCCCTTATAACGTTACTAACAACAAATTATGAATGAGTCCCGTAGCGTTTAACTTTGAGTTGTTTAAGTGTGTATCTATGTTATTATTTTTGTAGTTTGTGTACAAATTTCGCTTTATGTTTCTGTGTACATTTTCAGATACTTCAATTCATCAAGATTGAATGCGGCCTTGTCATCAAAGTCGGTTTGTCATAGATCACTGCGAGTCTATCACAGCCAGCTTTGATGAGCACGGCTACATTTAAAACACCACTTGCCAGGGAATCTTCGCATTTGAACTCTACGCATTCCTGTACTTAGTACTGCACTTTCTCGGGCCTAGCCCGTCAAAGCGGCGGTGACATGTCCTCTGTCTTCATATCACAGCCACTTTGATGTGGTCGGTTTACGGGGATTACAATTACATTTGAACAGAAAGATAACGAAACAAGTGATCATGGTCCGTGACCCTATCGTAAAAATGGTTGTGCAATGGTCGACTTTCATATCACAGCCATTTTTGACGAGTTGGGCTGCGTGACATAAATTGCTGCGATTGAAAAGTCGCACTTTGAATCGACGTCGAGTGTCGCTCACGAAGTGGGTGTGTTGTGTCTTCAGTTCATATCACAGCCAGCTTTGATGAGCGATAATTGACGATCTGGCGACAATTGAAGAGCAAATTATCAGCATCATCAGCATGGTCGAGGAGCAACTAGGGGGTAGACAAAGTGGTTGTGAAATGTATTACGTTCTCATATCACAGCCAGCTTTGTTGACTTCATTGTTGTCTTTGAAATCACAGTTCTTCATTTATTATTTACTTTACTCACAATGTCATACATATCATTTTATTTTTCTCATATAACGCCTTGTTTGACCATTATTAAATTACATTTTTCTGTATTTTAGCTTAAGTCACGAATCGCGGGTATGTATACCATAAAGATTTATTTTTATTTAGTTTTACAAGCATGCACTATTAGGATTTGTTGTTTATTTTATTCACCAGCTATCAGGTGGTTTCTTATTCTTTGCTTTTATATTTGCTCTGAATGTTAATCTGCGAATATGTATATTTTTTAGACTTTTGTTGTTAATATAATAGATAAAATGCATTGTTTTTGATGCATTAAATTATATGTATTTAGTTAGTTATGCCTTTTAGAACATATTGTCAAATATAACAGGGGCGTTTGAAAAAAAAAATAACACGTTTCTTTCGTTTTTCGACTTTGTTTATGAGAAGTTCCATTAAATATTTTATCTATTATCACTTTCTATATTACGGTAAAATACAAGATGTATAAAAATATATAAGGTATATCTAAAGTTAAAAAAGTATTAAGGGCATTGTAATCTTTGTTCATATCGGATTTTGAAGTTTAGAACTCCCTCTTTTTGTGTTTAGGATTTGACTTGCCTTTGATTGCTCCCAGTTTGCAGGTTCACTCACTCATGTTTTTCTTCAGCATAACACTTAGTTATACATTTAAAATACACAAAATTGTAAAATAAGTACAACAAAACACATATTATTTGGTAATAACAAATATAAAACACCAATTTGTTAAGCTTTGTTTTTAGGAGTATGACATTACAATGTCAATATACGAAAAGCTTGCAATTCAGTTTCCTTAACGCACATTACAATCTTTAGTCTATTCGTTAATTCCGTCTAAAACTGCTTAAACCTTCGTAAATGAAAATCTATATAGCACTTCAGGCATTTAAACCTTAATAATATTTAATGGTGAGACGCTTAGACACCCTGTTACTTAAGTTTGCTAATGATGAATAAGTATATCGTAGCATGCCGTAAGTTTATATGCTTAGTCAATGGGTTAAGACGTAAGTTAACTGTCGTCTTACGTCTTTGATACTCTAACATAGAGAAATTATATCAGAATCTGTTTTATATCTTAACTTGTGGTAATCCTTATAGATTTTGAAATTATAAACGAACCGCGCTCTTTAAAATTGTAATGTCAACTCTTAGTAATGAGGTACCGTTAAAGACAGTATTTATCATTAGGTATTATTAGGAACAATAATCCTCACAATACACACAGTCTATAAGAGCACTTTTAATATTGGTTCAGCTGTTTCGGTAGAGCACCGAAGTATCAATAGATTGATGAAGGATTTTTTTTTAATTTTGGTAAAGGTTTTATCCAAATAAATAAAAAAAAAAACACCTTGCTGGCACTTATTATAATATCTCTAAACGAAAAATGTAGCCAACATACTTCGTTCATACATGGTAATAGTAAAGCCAAAGAGATTATTGACTAAGTTTTATTTTTACCATTTAATGAATGTATTCTTAAGTTACTATTTTTACAAAAAGAGAGAAAAAATAATAAACACTAAAGTTCTAAGCTATTAATGAAATAAATATTCTAACAGTTTATCCAAAACTATAGTTTGTAATAAAATATTTTAAGCAGTAAATAATTAGGGGTATTATCTAATCGTTTTAAAGCCTTATTTTTAAATTACAGGTATATCAAGGAGGCAATGTGGCAGCCACGACAAACGAAGAGAAAATTATTATGTGAATAAAATATGTTGAAATATAATTAAACGAATTATGTCTTTAACATTTTTTAATTTTCATATTACCCGAATCTCAATTCTGAAAAATAAAGAACTAAGAAATTAAGTTTTTATTTTTTCAAATTTAAAATAATATCTTACGTTAGTTATCTTTAATTTTTAACTGCATTCGGAAGAAATATTTGGAGATAATGTATATGCAAATTAATTATGCTCAAATATACAGGCTGTCTCAAAAAATACTTTCTTTATCCTTTCTTGAGCCTGATATAGAAAAAAAGTTTATTAATTATTAAAATACACTTTTTGGCGGTTTATTACTTAAAAATATATATCGTATAAATAAATATCGTCTAAATGTAGACCCACGCGTTCTTGGCACTCATTTAATCGAACAGTAAAATTACTTATGACGGCAGGTGGACTCAGGGATGGTTGCCATTTCGTGACGGATATTTTCTTTCAAATTCGCCAGTGAAGTCGGTTTATTGGCGTAGACTTTGGATTTAAGATAACTCCATAGGAAAAAGTACATAGGCGTTAAATCTGGACTGCGTGGAGGCCAATTTATGTCACCTCACCGGGAAATCAATTTGACTGAGAAAATTTCACAAACACGTGGCAGAGACATATTGGACGTGTGTGATGTTGCTCCGTCCTGTTGGAACGATGTTCTTTGGTTCTAGCCAGGAAAGTTGTGCAGTTCAGGTACCAGGAACTTGTCTAACATCTCCACATAACACTCTGAATTCACTGAAACTGCACACCCCCTTTTCCCTTCAAAAAAGTGAGGACCGATAATTCCTCGCGCCGGCAATACAGGCTGCGGTGTCGGCGCGAGGAATTATGTGCGCGTGGAGTTATTAAGTGACCGTATGGTCACTTTAGGCGAATGTAGGGGTTTCTGATGTTTGCGTTTTATATTCGTTGCAGTCCAGTAGTGGCTGTTCTGCTTATTTACGTGGCCATTAAGGTTAAAATGAGGTTCATCCGAAATCAAAATGTTGGTAAACGTTGAAAATTTATCTATCACGAAATTAAGCCTCTGTCTGGCATTTTGTGGTTTTCATTCTTCACACGAATTGAATTTTGTAGAGGTGCAACATTAGGTATTTGTGCATAATGCAACGTAATGATGATCTACGTACATTTAAAGCACTTGCGCGTTTCCGAATTGAACGGTTCGGGTCATCACGAACGAGTCTTAAAATTCCCTATTTTATTATTATGAGACAAAATCAGAAAATGGCTCTGACTTCCGATTCTTCCTGAACACAAAATTGCATTCCCTTTATGCCACTCACTTTCCGATGTAGATTAGAGTTGGTAAAAACTAATTTCCGTAAATTGATAACGCATGAAAATTACCAAGCATTAACTAAAAGTTGATCGTTTAATATATTTCTGGAAAAACCTAAACTATCTAACTAACCTAAACCTAAACACAATAAAATATTGGTATAAAAACTTGTGTAAGGAAACACGTCTATTGATGAAATAGGTACATGCGATTCTTGTAACAAGGTTTAAACGAAATTAATAAATAAACGTTCGCTATAATACATATTTATGATTAATATACTATTTTAGGACAGCAACAATTGAACTTGTGTGTCAAACCATGATTAAACCCAAACATTTGTATAATGTCCTTTTATTCGGCTATAGAGTTGTCTGCCGTCTGTGTATTTCAAATAATCCAATACGCCATTTTTGGCGTCAGTCCCCCCNCAAGCGCCCCCCCCCCCCCCCCCCCCCCCCCGATATCTAATCATAGACTAACTGGTACAAAGTTGTATCTGCACTACAAATAAAACTACGAGATAATATAATTAATTAATTTTTACTTCTAAGAGTTTGCTTTCAAAAGTTTCTTTTTCTAATCAGTTCCATTTATCTAAACTAATATTAGAAAAGAGCAAACGTTTGTGTTTTTGAATGTGTGTTTGTAACGTTTTCACACAAAAAGTACTGGACCGATTTCAAAAACTTTTTCACCATTATAAAGCTGCATTTTTACTAAGCGACAGGCTATATTACTTTCTCAAAAACAAATAGGGTTCCCTAAGAAAAATACATTAATGTAACCCAAGGTGTGAAACAAAAAATCTGTTATCGCGTCCGCTACGAAAACTATTGAAGATAGAATATAAAATGTTATACAATATTATAAAAGGTATTAATATCTACAAAAAAGTCGTGATATCATATGTCCAACTACTATAATTATCCCACTAAAATTGGTTTTTCGTATTTTAAAATTTAATAAAAGTGCCAACAATAATCAAACCATATTATTCATACCTTTGTATTAATCCTTATACTTCCTTATCCTAATAATATTTTAATAAAGACCCTTTCAATATAAATAGAATACTTTTTAAAAGATTAAAATCGGACATGACATTAAAAAGATAATCGAATGAAAAAATCTCAATATAAAGAAAATAATGTATCCCGAGTCGAACTCCAGAGTGTCAAACGGTCGAACATGTTTACCATTAGACCAAGGAGGCAGTTAATAAATTTAGTTGAAATAAAAAAACTTTTATTTAAACTAAAATAAACCTATATTCAGACTAAAAAGACTTTCCACTGCCTCAAGATCGGTATCTGCGCGGGTAAAACCGCGGGGTCATTGCTAGTTTCAAATAAATTGCGACTCAGTGTCAGAATTCGCACTAATATTACAAGTGAGTTCGGTGACGATTACGCATTTGAATACATTTCAACAATCCTTATATAATCAGACATTGTTTATTCATCTAAGTGTAGTGTGGCCCAAGAAATAAGATAAAGCACATAATGAAGATATGCTTATAATTTAAAACGACTAGTAGAAATTGTCATCTATAAATATAAAATAAGTTAATAAAATTTATTGCGGTCTTGGTCCGTGGATACTACGTTCTACCTTAAGGTGACATTTCCCATAGAAGACGTTTTAATAAAAATAACTTATGGTATGGTTTCTTTAACGCAGGCAGTAGCATTTTTAAGTCTTTATTATTTTACACTTGTGACTGCACACAAAACGTGTGCAAGATTTACCAAAGTTATATGAATAAAATATGCAAATATATCAAAAGGTAAACACGTTATTCAAATTAAAATATTCTTTATTCGATTAGGCTCTTTTGTATCGTTAATAATCTTTCAGTTCGGAACAAATCTACCAGCGGTTCGTAAAGTTGATTCCCCTGAGAAGAAACCGGCAAGAAACTCAAGGGTTACTATTTTTAATATAGTTCTGTAGGTTACAATGTGTTTAGCTTTCATGTGCAACTGGAATAAACTCCAAACATCTTTGTCACTTAAATAATCTTTAATATTGTTTTTTTTTTTGTAATAGGACGTTTTTAACATGATTCTTAAAACTATCTGAAGGCAAACCCAGAATTGATTTGAATATCTTATTAAAAACGCGTATGCTCGAGCGACAATTTCTGTACCTACTTCACTTTAAATAGAGCATTACACGTTTTTTATTTTTGTATTGAAATTGTGTTTTTGGATCCTTTTGCTGTATAAATGAATATTATCACGGATATGTAAAATGTTATTCAAAATATATTTCGACGGTACTGTGAGAATTGGTTATTCTCTTAAGGAAACACGTTATCCCAATTGATTCCAACATCTGCATTCGTCTAATATATAATTAAGTAGCCACTTCTATATTGCTGTCAATAACCTGTTAAGTATGTAAATAGTGTCATGTTAACCATTTTATGCAGGTATCGTATGCACTAAAAGTTAAATTGGCCAAGCTTAAGCCGGCAATATGTAACTCAGATCACGTGCTTCATAGTATGCGGTGATGGTCGATCGTAAATGACGACGCGACGAACGGCGCTTCTCTTAATAAGATTAATGGACGGAAACTTCGGGTATCGATTACATTTTAAACTCTGCGTAATATGTTTCGGGAGCAGTACTTTCATTACAAAATAGCGGCAAATATAAACACGTTAGAGTACTGTACATATCGTCCTGGAATAACAATAACACAAAAATCGAATTTTACAGTTTAGCGGTCTTAGAAATAAACAATTGTTACGCGCCATTGGATTCAGCTTTAGGAGCGAAGTGGTCGCCGCTGAAAACCAGCGTTGGGTTAGTCCCCAACAATGGCTGAGCGGTATTCCCATTTTCGGCATCACATTCTTCTGCAACGACTGTTTGTATATAGTAAATTCGTACTATTGTGTAGGTTAAATTTGAGAAAAATGTAATACCAGAAAATAAAGTTTTTTTTATTTTTTTAAGTGCGATAGTTATTATATTATATTGACAGACAAGTGGGCAGACGGCAGACGGTATTCAGAGCGCCAAAGAGGATTTATACTTAGTTCAGTGGTCGGCGAGTTGGTACTAGCAACTGGCAAGCAAGGCTGGAATTATGTTCCGTATTGAAAATTAGAAGAAAGTGATTTATGTTTGAATTACGACTTCGTATGGAAGATTGAATGGCTGTAAAACTGTTACTAAGGAAAATCTGATAAAGAAGGAATAAATAATTGTATCGAGACGAGTATGGCTTTGCTTTTACACAATGTTTAAATTGATCAGTTACGTATTGATATTTTGTGGCACCATTTTAGTTAATTTGAATATGAGTTTTAAAGATAAGAAAATATAGACAACGCTGATGTGTCCTTAAACAAATACGTAGTAAGGTCAAAGTAAGTTAACTGAAACTTACAAATGTTATAAATGTCTGTATGGAGACCTTTATTTTTGATATGAAAATTATTATAGACATTTTTATTTATTCTTACGAAATAGTTCGAAAGTATTAAAAATAATCAGTATACGGATTTCATATACAAATATTTTTTTAAATATTTTCCTGTAATCGCTTTAACCGATGGACGTCCACTGCTGGACATAGGTCTCACGTAATGACCGCCACAAGGCCCGATCTTGCGCCGCCTGGCTCCAACGGCTACCGGCGACCCTCTTTATATCATCGGTCCACCTTGTGGGGGGTCTGCCTACACTGCGCCGTCCGGTGCGGGGTCGCCACTCCAGCACTTTCGGTTTCCGTCGGTCCTGTAATAGTTTGCAGTTAACGTGGTAAAAATATGTATGATGCTGTAGGTATTCATAGTTGCAGTAATTAGTTTATATTGCGTCTGCATTTCTGTCCGTAGTTACATCGAAACAAATAACATAAAAAACTTTGATTATTTGTTTGAAATAATCTCGAGAAACTACTGGTTCTAATTGAAATTTCTTTAGTTTGTTAATAAACTAAAAATTTGTTATTTTCGAAAGCGTTCATTGCATAACTGACTGTATTACGTATTAAGGAATTGTTTTTTCTTAAGGAGTTCTAAGAAGTCCATGTTAGCACGATCTATAAATATTGTCTCACTATAAGCATTCTTTTTTGTAGTTTAATTTGTTCTCGATCTCTCCCTGTTATATGATATTATAATTTAAATATAGATAGAGTTACATTACATCTGAAATCGATGTATTATTAAGATTAATTAAAATGATATAAGCATTCCTAGAAAAAAGTGAAGCATTAAAAATCGAATTAAGGATTTATTTTATTCTTTATTGGGAATTAATACAAGAGGTACATATATGGATCTGTGGTAAACAGAACTATATTACAAATATTATATAATAAATACATACAATACTGATTTAGAAAAAATATATTGTTATCGTATGTAGTATACATAACGATGTGTAGATTTAAATTTATATAATTAAAATAAAAATGTACAATTATATATTTTAAATAAATCACAATTATACGTGGAATTTTCAATTACCGTATTTAGGACGGTACGATACAATTAGCTTTACCTGTTTGTACGATGAGGTTCAAAAAGTTGTGAGAATGATATAGAATATAATGCTATTGATAACTAATAATTTATTTTTCTACATTGTCCCCGAGTCTCTCTACACACCGAGTCCAGCGCTTTTGCAAGGTCTCAATCCTTTGAAAAAAAAAAATAGATGGTTTTGTCTTCGTCCTGCAAAAAGCCCTCCATCCGTCACCTCGTTATCGTCTTCGTACCTGTTTCCCCTTAAGTATTCTGTCAATTTGAGGAACAGATAAAAATCGCTAGGTGCCAGATCTGGAGAATAAGGGGGGGGGGGCACTCAATTCAAAGACAGCTTGCTAAAAGCTGCATAATATTGGTCTGTGATAGTGGTTACACGCTCCAGGTAATCAATCTATAATATCCCTTCCGAGTCCCACACTATTGAGCCGATGCCACGGCGCGACACTTCCTTGAGGTCGGTGACGATCGCCGTTTCCATTGCGAAGATTGCTGTTTTGTCTCGGGATTAAAATGATGGAGCGATGTCTCGTCCATTGTTACGAACCGAGACAAAGTTTTCAGAATCTCCTTGAAATTTGTTCAATAATATCTTCAAAATTTCCAGTCGATTTTGTTTCTGACTGTCGGTTAACATTCTCGGCACCCATCTTGCGGAGTCTTTTCTCATATTCAAGGATTGTTTCAATAAAGATTACATACTTTCATATGAAATGCCCGTTTCTTGAATCGAGTATCGAATGGTAACTCTTCGATCGCTAAATATAATTTTCTCGACTTTCGCAACGTTTCCTTGGGTGACTGACGTCAATGGACGGCCGCAACTGTTCATCTTCTATGCTCATTCTCCCTTCTCGAAATTGAACAGCCTCTTCTAATTTTGCCTCCAAATCGCAATGAATTTCTTACGTCGTTATCTTTTTAAACAGAGGTATTTATTAAAGGCACGCACTTCGCTTTTCTCCATTTTCGAGAACACGTTCCAACAGGAAACAAACAAATTCACTGCATTCAGACAAAAACACGAGAGAATCGAAGACTTTTTTATTTATTAATATTACAAATATGTATCTGAGCTATGCCATGCTATGCTATTTTTTCTTAGTAAGGAGTATGTCGTACTCACTACTTTTTGATTCCTCCTTATATGTAACGGAGTTTTTAAACGTGATTTGTCGCCACGGAAATTTCGTACCGGAATTTTTTTCACACTTTTGCATACATATAATAGTCTCTTCGTGTTCTGTAAGCGATGTGCGTTCAATTTTTTCTTAGGACAGTCTTTAGTATGCTTCCAGCGTATTGTAAATAAACAGTGTTTTAATAACTAATAAAGCTATCTTGGCAAACCGATTTCCAATATATAAATCCAATAATTAAATATTATACTACTAACTCACTGTTAGTAGGCGTAAATTATTATATAAACAGGGAAAGGTAAAACTTTTAAAATTTCAGTAAACATTTTTGTTATTTCTGATTTTTTTTAACTACACAATGAGATAATAGTTAATAGATATCTGTCAAAACTCTATGAGATTTAAAATCACTACAAAAATAGCCAACTACGTACCTACTGAGTTATAAAACGAATATTTTGAAACCGACGGTATATATAATAAATAGCTTAGAATCTTTTCTAAATTATATAGTGAATAAGCTATATTTGGTTGTTTTTAGTTGATAATGGACACCTAAGGGCTTTGACAAAATGGTTTCCATTTGGTGCAAAAAAATTTAACTCAGCTCAAACATGAGAGGAAATCCCGACCCAATCCGAACAGCGATCGAAAAATCAATTTTTTTTCAAGCTCGGATATAGTTCATTAGGTTTTCTATTAAAATTTGGAGGTTTAAAAATATTAAAATATGTTTATAATTCTCTTATTACATGAGCTTATCATGTCAATTAATAAAGCCAATATATTGTACTGTTGTTTTAATTTAATGAGATTTTAGAGGAAATCTCATTAAATTAAAACATGCATAAAAAGCGGTGCTTTCTCTAGGTCAGCGATCGAAATCAAACGAGAGTAAATAAATATAATTACAAATGCAAAAAACTTAGTCTAGTCTAACCAATATCCTCATAACATTTGTGAACCTTCCATAAGAAAAGGTTGCGACCAGTGCTTTAGAGGTCTTACTGATAAAGAGACTGACAATCAGGAATTAATTTGCTGTAAAAAAATCTAAATTAATTTAATGGCAGACATAACAATAGCGAGATACGATATGGGATTGTTGCAAAGTAATCATACCGCCGGTTTCTGACTGATAAAGTCCCTAATTACAGACACCTACATATTAACCACTAACCAGATTCAATTTAAATATTTTGTTCTTAATTATATAATCTTAAGTAACACATTTATATAATAAAATTCTATTAAGACTATGAGTACAAATAAAATATATAGCATGACTTGTTCATGTGTTTTAATACAAACCTAAATTGGAGTACAATGTAGAATTTTCTAGAGCAGAGGTCGGCAGCCTTTTTTTATAGGAGGGCCACAAATGTAACGAGGATATTGCTGCGGTCAACAAATGTTATGAGGATATTGTTTCGGGCCACGGATTTTATGAGGGTATTGCTGCGGCCAACAAATGTTATGAAGAAATTGGCGCGGGCCACAAATTTTATGAGAATATTGGGGCGGAGGATTTCATGTAATAATCACAATTTTATTAGATAAAATTAATTTTTGCATTTTTAAACTATATTTATCGTTACTCCTATAGACATTCCTTCGGACCGCACGTTAGTGCCTTACGGTGTACTGATTGCCGACCCCTGTTCCAGACTTTAATACCGTGAATATAGGGAATCTAGTGTTAAATCTAGGTTGACAAAAAAGTCGCCACTTAAGGAATACAAGTATATTTATATTATACATAAGAATTGAATATAGTCTTCAATAACTTTTTATTTCAAAAACTTTAATACATTTTGAACGTGACAAAGACATTAAAATAACATTGAGTATTTCGAATCCGTGACATTCAATATAAGTTGAGCTTAAATACCATAAGAAAATGCCAATAAATTCACAAAAGATAAACTACCTAACAAATATAAGGATTTTTTTTTCACATAATAAAGTCATCATTAAATCACTACAAGTGAAAATGTGACTTTGAAACACGACATTTATCGATTACATATGAAGATAACATATTGTAGCACTAAACTACATATTCACTTTTCTATTATTTACGAAAGGAAATAGTCCCGCTTATAATAGAATGAAATATACGACATAAATGTCAAAATACATGAAATCTACACACTTATCAGCAAACTGCGTTATATTTAATACTATTTTTTTATACATTATATTATCTTTGGATAACGGGCGTATACTATGCCGCCAAAGGGGTGTCATCTACTACTAAGACAATGCATATATTTTAAATTGAAACAAATGCGCCTATCATGTTTGTTTTAACATTATTTTATTATTTACATCTGAGCTATTAGTATACTGTCACTTATGCCAGAATTCAGCAACCTGCCCTAAACTTTATGTGTCTCCTAAGTACATTTAGGGGCCAGTTAAGAGAAATGTATCTATAACTAACGGCTCCCCAATGCAATGCTTTAGGGAATGCTGGTGAAATCGGGCAGCCTCTTTATAGTATATAAGAGTGGTTTAATTAAACACTACTAAAACATTACAATAACTAGTTATTAAAGCCAACAAATACACTTTTTTTTTTAAAGCAGATATACATTTATTTATTTCTTTACTAATACTATTGTATACTAATAATAACATTTAAAAATCGGATTATATTTATATTAACATATCAAGCAATATTATCGTCGAACTGCCAAAAATGAGTATAAAACAATTTTTCCTAATTTATCTATCTTGAATAACTTTTTTACTTACTGTCAAAAAAAAATTGGATAATGAAACAGGGATCGTATACATTTTTACTGTTACCTATATAATCAATAGATTTAAAGTAAACAAAAATCCGGTCTCTAATAACATAAAGTCACTTAAAATTTATTAATAAAATACATTGGGTTATGCCAATTACAACATTAATATTTTTAGACAATCTAAACTTTAATGTTTCTGAATATGGAACAAATTTCTTATTTACGCGTTATTTCCTATCTGATTTCAAATGTACGTTTGTATGTTTCTCAGAAAATAATAATATGAAATAATTTAGTTTGTAATAATTCACCGCTGCTAATGGACGGTAGCTTTGTTAGAGAGAATATAACAGCATAAATAAAATTCATAAAAAGCGTTCGTTATATTAGCTTAGGATAGAGCACCACATCTACAACAGCCACACATGTACCGTGTAATATTTTCACATATTTTTACCCTAAAATTTATAAGAAAATTGTCGCCCTTGATTTTTTAAGGAGCTATTTTCTGTCAATAAAAAAGTTACATAGTAATTATTGAAATTTACTATGTAATCTAATGTCATGGAATGCCCCATATAAGGTAAGTAATAGACCGGTATCGTTAGGCACAGGTCTATTCACTTAAAGGAGAGAGTGTTTAGAGTATATAATACTCGTTTTAAACTTAAATTTTCGTGGTTTAATAACATATTTAAACTGCATTAACAGTTATATACCACGATGGCAATTATACACATAAGATGTATAATTGCCACCGTGGTATATAAAGGTATTTAATATGGTCGCTTCAACCGATGGACGTCTACTGTTGGACAGAGGTCTCACGTAATGACGTCCACAAGGCCTGATCCTGCGCCTATATATATATATATATATATATATATATATATATATCTGTGCTCGCGACTTCGTCCGTGTGGAATAGTGTTTGGAGCAGAATTTATAAAAAAAAATAGGCTAATTATATACATACATAATATGACCCATACATATTAATATTTTGATGAGCTATTTGCAGTGTTTCCTACACCTAAACATACGTTTGCAGCTTCTAGCTCCAACATTGAGGGTACTTCTATATCTTACAGCCTTTTTTCACATTAAGAGGTACCCATGTCCTTTCACAAATAGTCTAGAGCCGGACTCTAGACTATTTGTGTGACAAATTTCACTTAAATCGGTTGTCCTTTTAGAGTGAAAGCGCGACACACACACAAAGTAACTTTTGCATTTATAATATTAGAAAGAAATGAAGTCGTGGTATGTACGAGTAAATACAATTTCAACATATACAAATATATTTTATTTCCTTTAATTTAAAATCAATAAAAGATCAAGAACAAACTACTTGCATTTTATGCAAGGATGTACTTTATATTAATTTTTTTACAACCTCTCTGGCGTATTGGTATGAGTACTTGCGACGCTAGCAGAGATCCCGGGCTCGAAACCCGGCAAGACATATATAGGAAATAGTACTTTCTATTTGTTTTGACCCGAACCTAGTCGCCAGCCTTAAAAGTAAAGGCAAAAAATACTTGTTTTACATAGGATGCTGTGTTGAAAACAGTAACAAATGACATAACTTTTACTGAGTTAGCTTTCAAACATCTTAACAAACATATTAATGAATTTATTGAAGTAAAACTTCTTCACGCACGCTTGACTTGGTGTGGGAGCTGGTGAATATATCACAAAATCGTTACGAAAACTGTGATCGGGCGAGGCGAACATAATAAATTTAAATATTTTCAGAAAATAAATATATTTCTATGTATCTTTTAATGTACAGTCTAGCTTCATTTTCCTTAATTCCTCATATAAAGCCCGGCATGTGTTGCAACGCCACGATTGGCACAATGTTTTTTTAAATAAAACTTCGGAGCGCGAACATATTAAATTGAAATATTTATAGAAAATTAATACATGCATATATGTGTCTACATTCTATAAACAAAAGCATTCTCAATTTTTTTGTTAAATTTAACTTTGTAAGTTGCATCTATTTAAAAAAATACCGCTATTGCTAAAAATAATTCATTTGTTCAAATCCTTCCTATTACACCATGGCGCACGTACGGACTTATTAAGCGTATTAAATATATGTAATGGTGGCAAAGCCTTCGTTTATAGATTTAGGAAATCGTTGTCACTGTCTACTTTACGCTATTCTAGTAAGAAAAGTTTCAACTTCATAATCTTAAATTGACAAAAATATCGTTAATATAGAAAAAGTAATAGTAGTAGTAGATAGTAGCAAAAAACGTGGGAGTGAAAAGAGAGGGCTTAGAGCATTTTTAGAGCACCGAATTTATATTCGTTAAAAAAATATTATAGCGACTATGTCGTAGCTGTTATTACTATATTATAAATAAATGCAAGTTACAAACGTAACACTAAGATAAAAACGGTCTCATAAAATAATGATACAATTTAAAATCGCTTACAGTCTAACATTTATATGTACGGCTAATGCAGTAAGCAACGATACTACAGGAAATGCGATCTTTAAAGCTGTACACCTTGGACATTAACCCTTCCGGCCCAAAGTACCAAAAAATTATGCATCATTCAAACGGGGGACAAATAGACCCCGTTCATTTATATGGCAATACTGAAACAGTTATCGTAACATCACGTACTGTTCCGTTTCCATAAGACAACCGAGTGACATACGCGGCCGTACAGTTCGGCGAAAACGAAAACAACGTCGTACATCTGTCTCACTCTTTACAACCATAAATACCATAGTAATAGGAACGTAGATGATGCTTATCAACCATTTAGGTTTTTTGTCATCAAAAGCAATATTTTTTAACGAATTGCACTTTCGACAACAAGAAATAAAAAACGGATAAAGGTTCCCTCATAATGCTATTAGGATTACAAATAGCATGACGTAAGTCAACAATACTCGAGAGTTAAATTAAAACTCATACTTGCGATTTCAAATTCCCAGCTACGGGCCGGCTAAGTTAATAATTAAATTCTACTAATATGGAACATACACGATGAAAATCTACATAGACGAAAATTTTATAACTAATCATTTATAACAGACGTTTGAATCAATACAGCAATATTTACTGAAGTTTTTAAATACATACATCTAATCTTATATATTATAAGAGTCTATGTGTCTCTATGTATTAATGGTAAGTCAGATATAGAATAAGAAAATTGTATTGTAGTGCAACGTGATAATAACCGAAATGTCAATATGAGTTAATAAATCAGTCTTGACACTAGTGTGCTTGCTTTGTTAAATTACAAGCATCCTACAGACTGCGCCAGTCAAGAGAAATTTATTCACTTATTACTACTTTAAGCTACATTACATAAATATGATTACGTCATTTAAGTTCTTTACTTCTGGGAAAACTCACTTTAAAGTTTCCGCATTTGTTTCATTGCCGTCTTCGTTTAAATCGTGTTGAACTTTCGATGAATCAGCATCGGACCTCGAAGAGAGCGTCGGTGTGACATCCTCAGCTAAGGGCGAAAGAGATGGAGTGACATCCTCCGCTAAGGGCGAAAGGGACGGATGCCAATTAGATGATTGCTGTGAATGAGATTCCATACCGGTCTCCTCTCCTTGATCGCTATTAAAGTCATTGCCTGGAAGCGTTACGTCATCCGATATAGGAGAAAGAGACGGTGTATCGTCTTCTGGTAGAGGTGAGAGAGATGGCTGCCAATTAAGAGATAGCAATGAACGAGACCCCACCACAAGCTCCGCTTCGCGGTTAAAGACTGTTCTCGTTACGTTCGCCATTTCATCGTCAGACTCGTTTGAAGTAGGCTCTTCTCCCACTGGGGAAAGAGAAGGCCTCCAGCGCAGACGCCGGGACCTCTGACCTTCCATTCCAACCCTCTGGCCATTAGAGTTATAAATCAACTCTAGATTTTGCAATAATCTTGAAAGGGAACGTGTCATTTCTTCGGCCAGGGGTGACAAAACCGGATGTCAGTTGGACGGTCTTCGCGAAGTGCTCGCTATTGGTCTATTTTCTCTTTGAAGGTTGTCGAGGGAGCCAGCATAAGGCAGTGTGACGTCTTCTGATATCGGTGATAATTGAGTAGCCATACGTTTAGTCATTAATGCTACAGTTGGGATCAATCCAAACCGTTGGCTCAAACGAGCATGGCGAATTTCATGTCATGCACCCTCTCTTCTTACGTTTAGTATGTCAGCTCGGCACATTGGGCACTCTTTTAGCTGTGAGGTGCACACTGAGCAAAAACCGCTGCAAAAACATTTATTTTGATTAGTAAAAATAAATAAAAGCAGATAACAGTCTATTCACGTCCCATTCGTATCTACAGTTCTCCTTACTTAAAGGACAGACGATCCGTAGTCTACCACACTGCTGCATTGAAGGTTGGAAGGCTACACATATTCCAGAATTGCTCTCGGGATATGCAGGTTTCTTAATGATCTTTTTTCACCATAAAGCTTTTAAGAATTTGTAACGATAAAGAAGCTCATAATGGTAACTTATGGCGCTAGCTCAAAATTTGATCCTGCATCTCCCTGACTACGTTTAAAAGAAAAGTACGTAAAGTATTGAAAGCTTTTTGTTATTTTGTTGTTGAGGTTCTGGGTTCGATTCCCAGCAAGGTAAATCTAGAGAATTGCATTGTATTTTAAAAAATTGTATATTTTTGTACGTTGACGTAGAAACTATTAAGAACTAAATTACTTATTAATTTTAATATTAATTATTTCTTGCCAGCAGCAATTAATCCAATTGAGTAATAATTGTTGTCTCGCCTGAAGGTATGTAATGCTACGATAATTTAACATGGTACCGCGCTAAACTGATAAGACGTAATGAAATTGCAATTTTTTTTTAATATCACACAGAAACAGAATTAGATTGTTTGGCGGTTAGTTTACACTTGAACTCAATCTGTATCTAATATCTAGTATCTAATATCTGCTACACTAGTTGCTAATATCATATTAAGGTGTCCAAAATTCATTTATGAGGAGTCCTGTTTATTTACTTTTATATTTATATTGAATAGTCGTTTCTGTGCTTACCGATGGCCGCAAGGTTCCAGTATGCAACTAGCCGTGTCATCGCAACAAATGGTGCAGGAATCCTCCCTAGGTTCAGAACTCTTCAGTTGCTCCATATACATCCTTTTTGGTACAACCTACAATAAACAATATCAATGAAATCACACAAACCAGTAATCTAACATATAGCCTAAGATCCAATGGCATAAATGCGTTCACATTGTAGTACATCAACTTAAAATTCTTTACAACAGGAGCTAATATGTTTATATAGGTTTGCCAATCCTAACACGCCCGGGTCTACATTTAATTGATTGCTTAGAGCGAGAGACTTAACGTAATAAATCTGTTAGACAAGAATGTAATAATCTGTTGTTGCTATAAATACTCCATTGTCTTTCATGTTCATTTATGAGCAATTGTTTTGTTCTAGAGCAAACGAATTAGAATTTCCAAACTAAGTTAATGAAAGTTTACGTGATAATGAAAATTAATTCATTCTTTTATGTTTCCGGGCATATTCAGATTGACAACCCTATATAAACACTATGCACCTGTTATAACTAAGCTTCAAAATTATATGTCGATTCACTAATATATGAACGTAGTAATTTTACAGTGAAATCTTAGGCCGTCAGGAAGCAAGGCTTTTACAGCCCTTTTGAGCCGTCAATTATTGTTTTCATATACCAATATATGTTTGATGATGATATTAGGGAACCACTTTTAATTAAAAAATCGAGGGTTCTTCGCGCCTTATTATGAGAAGAATCCACAACAAACTTGTGTGTTACTTTTTCTATCATAATCATTACAATGTGATTATCATTTATTCCAATAAGATTAGATTTTCAGTCCGATAACATTCCAAATGATTACAGTTAAAGTAGGTTATTGTTTTTTTAGTATACCATATTTATAGTAACTCAAAATTTACAAAAGTAAATAAAATTTATTTTCGCTCAAAAGAAGACATTTTATAGATGTGCCTAAATATCTAAATTCGGAATTAAAAGTAATTTACCCTTTTTTGCTCCTCGGTGAGTTGCCCGTAATCATTGAACGCGCAGAAGTTTCTATCGGTGGGTGGGTACTTAAATGTTTCATAGCCGAAATTAAACTTGCACTGTTGATATGCCATGAAACTCGCTGCAGCGAAGAAACCATCCCTGAAAAGGGTAAAATAACCTTCACGGTTAACCGGGTGAACGGCAACACAAAAATACATTACTGCATAAAATAAGACGTAACATAATCAACACAAAGACTTCAACGACGGCTTTATCTCTTAAAGTGATCTCTTGCATGTAACCTTAAAACTTTAAATGTAATACGTGGGTTGGTGCATAAAACATTAATAGATAAACATACATATTAAATATTATGTTTTATCCTATAATGACAGCTAATGAGCCACCGAACGACCAGTAAAGATCCTCAAAGCGGAGACTTTTTCATTATACCTGTATCGAAAGCTCATACTAGCGGCGCTACTTTGAGTGACGAAAATGTCACATGGCCGTCCCGATTAAAGAAATGCCTAATTTTGTGCGCATGCTTTAAATTGTACAAGATGCGCGCTGCGTTTACATGTCAAAATAAATTTTAGTGAACATGCTTCAAATTTTTGGCCCATCGCTAAATTCGCGTTCCGTAATGTCAATATATGTATGAGATACTTTAACCTTAAAATAATTATTTCTGCAATAAAATTAAAATTGTACATTGGAATATGATAAAATAAATTTTTAAAACTATTCAATCAGTGGAACGAATAAATGTTTATTTAAAGATCAAAAGGTTAAGCGCGCCACCTAGGTTATACGAGTGCAAAGTACTTGTAATGAACATTATGATTGATTCTTCATAATTGTCTGTTGATTGTGCAACATTAAAAGTAAGTAACAAATATACGCTAATAAAACTGCCTCATTGGTCTAATGGTTAGTATGTTCGAGTACAGACATGAGGACCTGGGTTCAAATCCTGCGTTGGGCCAATTGCAGATATTGAGTTTTCTATTAAGATTTTCTCAATATTTGCCCGAAGTTGGGAAGCCGCGTGATCCACCCCCGTGTCTCAGAGAACACGTTAAGCCCTCGGTCCTGCGCCTGATCTCTCTCCGGTCGTGTCGGATTCCTGTCACATCGGACTGTGAGAGTGAAGGAATAGAGAGTGCACTTGTGTACTATGCCTGCCAATCCGCAATGGAGCAGTGTGGTGGGTCTATGCTCTAAAAACCCTTGCTCCTCGGAGTGAGGAGGCCTGTGCCCAACAGTGGGACGTTAATGGGCTGCTACTTCCTTACTTACTACACGCTAATAAAACATTTGATTATCATACTTTATTCATAGTTTATTTATCATACTTATATCAAAAGTTTGTACTTTTGAGCAATTTTGTGTAACGACGGTGTTGCGTCATCGAAACTTTTAAAATATTTCTTCTTCACTTAATTATTCTTACGATTCATTATAACTTATTTTCTTTCATTCATTTAAATTATTTTATTATGATTTGCACAGTTATTGGGTTTTTGATTGCATATCTAAATCTAATTTTATGCTGTAATATCGTTTACTCATTTATGATTAATAAATGACTAAACAACTCTTCGCTTACTTACGCAGTCGAAGCATGCGCGGTCATGATTCAATATCTAACTTTATTTTCTATTATTTTAAACTATATTATTTACATTTTTGTCGAACTTTCGATCCGGTCGGATTAAAAATTGTATACGCACCAAGGGCCGAAGTGGCATCGCCGTCCGTGCTTTTAAAGTCCTCGCTTTCGACTTGACAAATATCAAGCATGCGGCGATGTCATACTTTCGGCCCCAGGTGTGGAATTTTAGTAAATAGTAAAGGGGCGACGGAGGAATAAGGTCATATAGTTGCTGCGCACACTCTCCGAAATATATCCTATAGAATACTGACAGACAGGCAACGCTTTGTCGATGCTTCAGAATTGCCATGCCTCGATCGAGTTCTCTGAGTACGGCGATCCAAAAGATCAAGATGATACTTGGCCGAATCGTCCCAAAGGTGGCTGCTCCATGCACGATCGAACTTGCGTTTGATAAAGTATCGAACGCTGTTTCGGTGCGAAGTATTGCTCGATCTTATTAAAGAGACCGAGCTTTTTAGCCGCAGTCTGTGCTTTGGACTCGATGCATTTCCAGAAGTTAAGCGTGGAAAATAATTTTATACCAAGGAGATCAGTCCTGTCGGCAGTCTGTACAAAAACATTCCGGATAGTAGGTGTAAAGGGAAGGTACTCTTTTGGCGGTGAATAAACACGCTTGTGATTATAAATATACTATTATTGCTTTCATTTTTTTATGTACTTCCCATTTTTTTTTAAAGGAAATTGTATTCTGTACGTCTGTGTGGCTGAACTCCTAAACGGCTGGACAAACTTAGATGAAATTGATGATTCACGATTCTGACGGCCTCGTCGTCGCAAGACAGAGTACTCGCTTCGTAAGCAAAGGTTCCGGGTTCGATACCGGCAGGGCAGATATAGGAAATTTTGCCATTCTCATTCTTAGACAGTATCATCACTTACTATCATGTGATATTACAGTTAAGCGCTAATCTATCAGCGATAAAAAAATGGTTATAGCATAATGGATTACTCATACACGCTGTTACATGATGTTAAAAAGTTACAATTATACACAAAATAGAAACAATTTGAAAAACGTATATTCATACAATCGTTTGCAAGCCATTAAAACATCAACGTTACCTAGTGGTACTGAATATCTCTTTGCACGGTGCCATTTGGAATCCGTTGATTGAAAAGATCAGTTCTTTAGCATCCAGGTCGATAAGGCAACCGAGAACATCGCCGGGTTTCCAAGGAGGCATATTAGACACCGGGTTAGGTTTCGCATTGTACCATACGAGTCTTCGACACCCGTCGTATGATAATGAATAGACATCATCTCCCACGCCATAGCCCTCCTGAAAAAACAAACGACAAGGCTCTGTGTATTAATTTTTCGCTTTACATTCTAAACCTCTTAAGTGATCAACCAGTTGGTCATCACCAGCTATAATCAAACTAAGACCCGTGCGTCGCATGTGGCAGCCAGCTGATTAATAAGGCGTGTATCTCGGCGAGTTAGATTTTAAAATTAAAATTTTATCGTGATTTACTCACGATATTTTGTCATCTTGTTGCTTAGTATTGTAATTATACCGGATATATCAAGTGGACACTCTTTTGAAAAGATGGTTCATAAATAGGATGTTTCTTAGTCGATGAGCCATTCTTTTGCGAGGAATTCCTTTGCAATCTCTGATTGCGCTAACAGTTTTTAAGGAAATGTTGCGAATTTGTGAAATAGTGGATATTGCGAGTGAATTATTGCCTCCTCCAAATATGTGCTGACTATAAAATAACTGTGAATCCGGTCTTACTGGTTGATCAGTACACCTTGCCAAAGATTAGTGATTTGTCAGTGAAAATAAAATGGGGCACAGATATTTTCAAAAATAGTTCTCTCACAGGCGTATAAACAAGGAGAGCTTTATGACCCGGAAGTGCCTACAGTGATCAACGCCTATCGCCGTTTACTTAGATACAATAGTTTCGTGTTTGGTTTATTATCCATTCCCAGTATTTTTCCACGCATAATATCAGGGTTACTGAACGATATACATGGTTTCAAAGTATTTTTAGAGGATATTGGAACTAAAGTATTTTTAGAGAAAATTGGAACTAAAATTGATTTTTTTTTTTTTGAAAGGCAGTAAGGATAATCATTTTAGAAGTGTTGCAAAGACTTGAAGCTAACGGCTTAAAACTTAAACATAGCAAATGCTAGTTTATGTTAGATGGAGTTAAAGATTTAGGTTATGTTATATCAAGCCAGGGAATG
This sequence comes from Elymnias hypermnestra, assembly GCA_015832385.1. Lineage (NCBI taxonomy): Eukaryota > Metazoa > Arthropoda > Insecta > Lepidoptera > Nymphalidae > Elymnias > Elymnias hypermnestra. The sequence continues at coordinate 456,145 of JACTOM010000032.1, read as the reverse complement.
AAAGTAGATGATGATAAAATAGCGGCATTTTTAAAAATAGCTACATCAACGCGAGTATCAGTGTTATGTTCCTTTTTAGGTTTACATAATTTTTATGCCAAGTTTATAAGAAATATTAGTACATTATTGGCACAGTTGTATCATTTATTTTAAAAAATACTCATGGAAATGGAACAAAGACTGTGAGTATGCGTTCACAAAGGTTAAGGAAATTTTAACCAGTGCCGTTTTATTGGAGGTGTGCTCACGCAGCCTGCCCGCGATGGTACTGAGTGAGCGGTGGTGTACGTTTCACGCGCTTTAACCAACAGTGAAAAACACTATTCGCTGATTGATGAGTTTGCTGTATTCAAAAATTACATGAGTATCTATATGGACGGCGTTTCACCTCGCGTACTATCACAAACTTATGTCAATTTTTGGACCACAACAGTGAGTGCAACTATGGCAGCTAGCAGGATGTAACGGTGGGCTATGATAATATCGGTTTATAGCTATGACATAGAATACTTGAGTACAAATAACTGGATGGTCACGGTTAGTGCGGTTCCTTTCAACATGTGACGTACCAGATCAATCTTACTTATATTTTGCACAGGCTGCGCTTCTATTGAGCTATAATAGCATTAGAAGCTTAACTATACCAGATCCAATTTTGAATTGGGTTTTCGAGTTTTATTAGAGATGGTTAGCCCTACGAAAAACGACATAATTTAAAGCCTATTTTACATACATACATACAGAGCATCATGCCTCAGTCCCAAAGGGATAGGCAGAGACCACGTCCTTCCACTTGCCACGGTCCTTGCATATCTCCTTCGCTTCTTCCATTCTTATTAAAACTTTCATACAAGTTCGTCGGTTTAGAGTACTCTTGACCTGGCCCTTATTTAAAATGTGATGGATTTGGTCCAGGAACGTTCGGCTTGGCATTCCCTTTCCAACTTTCCCATTCAATCTTGACTCATAAATTCCTTTTCTCAGTCTCCTTTGATTCATTCTCTCTACGTGCCCAAACCATCTAAGCATACCTTTCTCAATTTTAGTCACTACATCTTTTATACCACATCTTTATCACATTATTTCTTACTTCACTCAGTTTCAATCCACTCGTACTTCTCAACGCTCACATCTCTACCGCATTTATTTTACTTTTGTGCTTCATCTGACATACCCAACTTTCACTACCATCCATAAGTGTTGGCACCAAGACTCTTCTATGCACAGTCAGTCTGGCCCTTTGAGACACCATCTGACTATTCATAAAGACGTGCAGAGAACCATCTACCATATTCCCTGCATTCAGTCTCCTTTCAGTCACTTTCACAAGTTCCATCTTTTATAAATTTAAATCCCAAGTACCCAAATTCTTTCACCTCCTCCACTTGTTCCCCATCTATCAAAATATCGCCATTCATCATAAATTAATCTATTTCAAAAAGCATAACTTTCGTATTGTTTATATTCAGCTTCATTCCTTTCCTTTTCAAAGTTTCTTTCATAATATCTACCATCTCCCGTAGCTCATTAGCGGATGTTGCAAGTATTACAAGCCCTATTTTAATATGCGAAAAGAGTTATGAGGAATTTGGTTGTATTATTTGGGGATTTCGGGTTATAATTCCAGCGGCCTCTCGGGATCGGGTGTCAGCTTTATTGCATGAGAGTCATATGTATATGTAAGCTATGGCACGCAGTTATGTGTTGTGGCCGGGTATCGATGAATCGATAGAATCACGCTGTCGTACGTGTAGTATTTGTGTTGAACAGATGGATATGCAGGGTATTGTTCCCTCGCCAAGACCAGCCAGGAAAGCCTTGGTCTCATATCCATGTTGATTTCCTGGGGCCTGTGACTAAAAATTGTTTTTGATAGTTATGGATGGCCGGCGCTGCGGCGGGCCATACTATTGATAAATTTTTGAAATTACGTGCTCGATGGGGCTTATCAAGACAAATAGTATCGGATAACGGATCGCCTATTACTAGTAGGGATTTTTTTGAATTCTTAAAGAACCGTGCTATTGAACATATCGTTTCAGCTCCGTACCATCGAGAATCAAATGGTGCTTCGGAAAATGCAGTTCGAACGGTGAAAAAGGTCATAACATAAGCAGTTAGTTAAAATCCCACAACAGGAGAGAGCCCCGCTTCTCTTATATTAGGGTGCCGTATAAGGACTAAACTGGATGCAGTTAGGCATAATGAGGATTGTAGTAAGAAATGTACAATTGCGACAAAAAGAGATTCGTCTGTCTGTTTGAGATTCGTATGTGTGTAGAGCGGGCATTAGCGCCAGGTGAGGAAATTTGGTTAAGGCAGTACACGGGCCAGCAAAAGTGGGTCCTGGGACGAGTGTCCAGCAAATTAGGTGCGACATTTCGGGTGGTTGATGATTTCCGCAAGGAGTCACATCGATATATTGACCAATTAAAACTCGAGATAATGTTACAATTCTAAGTTCGCTGGAATCGCAAGAGAATAGCCCGGGGATTAGAGACGTTGTCACAAGTCGGGGTGATAAGGAATTGTCTCAAGTAATTTCCGTAGCAGAGCAGATTTCTCCCGAGGCTGACGTAGAACCCAATACAATTCAGGAAAAGTTCAGTTCGTCACCGCTTCCGTCGTCCTCCAGGTAGAAGAGACCCTCTCTGGAATAAACTCTTTCATTTCGTAAATGTGAATTTCAGGAAAAAACATGTTTTTTAGTTTTGACGTTTCTATCTATTGTTGATTTTAAGTTTACTTTTAAGGATTTTTACTGATTAGAGGGGGAAGGGTAATGTATTGGATAGGTTATAATAATTATTATGTAGGTTGTATATAGTTTGACAAAAAAAAGAATTATGTCAATGTTTTGTTCCTTTTTCGTAGTATTATTTTATAACAGTAAAATGCTATTTTATTTATTATAATTCCTGGTAAAAATCAGCGATTTTACAGGTGGCATATCGTTTTTCGTTACTTTAATTACGCTTTAGTCATTCACTTAGCATCAAATACAATTTTTTCAACTTGTTGTTAATGACATTTGGTGTTCATATAGATTCCTCAACAAATAATTTATTAAAAGTAATGTCTGAAAAATTGTATACCTCGGACGGTCGTAATGAAGAATACAAATTAAAAATGAAACTTAAAGACACTTGGCCGCGCCGTGTACTGACTGCGGTCGATGCACGGTAATAAATAAATTTATTTTGTGTAAATTAATCGGGAGCATTGATATTTTCTTCAGGAATCTTTAACTTAAATATATAAAGCACGAGATCAAAGAACAGGAATTCCTTTTCTTCCCAAGAAGTTATCAGTATTTGAATTTCTTTCTTTAAAAGTTGAAAAACAATAGACTACTAAAGTAATTATTTTAAGTTTTTAATGTTTTATCAAAATATAGATATTTAGCAAAATTTTATTAATTGATGTTTAATCCTGGGAGCAATTCTGGGGTATTTGTAGACTGCCAACCTGCAGTGGGGCAGCATGGTGGATATACACTGTAAGGACGCTCGCCCTTATGACAGAGGTCTGTGCCCAGCAGTGGGAAGTTTTTAGGTCGTTACTTACATCATTTAAGAAGTGGCTGTTTTTAGTAGCCCATCCGATTTGCATAACGCCTGGTGTTATGATAGTCGACTCATAGTACCAACAGCCGCTGTCTATTTGAAAAGTGCAACGAACACTCTCAAAGGAGTACGAGTCGCAGCGAGCCTCCAATCCGTTGCAGGACAATTGCAAATATTCGCTCACATCGTGCGCATTGAGCAGGGCGTGTATGCCTGTCATATCTACAGTCTCGTAGGAAAGCTGCCTGCCCTCGATGATAACTGAAACCCGTTAAAATAAAATAAATAAAATCTAGGGATATTACTGTCAATCGGGATTTGCGTTAGATTTTTTTTATTGCTGCCAAGTTAGCGCTTGACTGTGACATCACCAGAGAGTAAATGATCATATAATCTAAGATGGAAATGCTAATTTGGTAAGAGGGAATTTGCCTCCTATAGTTTCACATAGACATTTTACTTCGCGTTATGTTTTTGCCGGTGCGTAGCCACGGCCGCAGCCTCCTAGTCTAGACTTAGATAAATTAGGAAATGTAATTCCATAAAATTTGTCCTACTGAGAAATTGCATTGGGGGTTTCATATTCGAAGCATTTGTTATCTTTCCCCCAAACTATATTACACACGAAAAATACTTTAATACATAAATACATAACAAGACATTTACATGAAAAGAGACAGGTGTACAGAGTAGCAGAGTAATTTGAAACCTGCGACTTAATACTCGTGTTTCTCAAGTACCCTATCAAAATTCCAAAGTTAATAGCTATTAGCAAATTTTCCATTAAAAACCACTTCATAGATGGATAGAATGACGAATAATTGTATTTCGGTGTATAGTCTAGAAGTTAATTTTTGATCAAAAGGTGAGTGTATTAACTGATTCGAACCAGTATTATTAATATAAAACAAATCCGTAATCGTTACATTATTTATAATACAAAAACGGCTGGATTTTAATAATCGCTTTGTTATATTCGCCTATGCCCTGAGTACAGAACTATTAAAATAGCTATGAAATACACGAAAAAAAACTAGAAAGTTATCAACATACATGATAAATATTCCAATTTGAATGTAAATAAAGGAGGAGTATAAATGACAACGATTATGTATATGTGTGTGTGTGTGTGTGTGTATATATATATATATATATATATATATATATATATAAGCGAAATGCGATCACTTACGAAGTCACCACAACATTTTTCTTGTATTCCCAAGGCATCAGGGGGGCATAGGCGAAAACGATTATTTGAATAAAACTATTCGCCTGACTGAATTACAATCTGCAAATGTCTTTCGCCGCGTACTCTTACTAAGAAAAGATTTCCACGAGATCGAGAACTACGCGGGTATCAACTAGTTTATTGTAAAAAGTATTTGCATTGGTAATATAGTTACATAGGTTATCCAAGGCCCATTTTGCACAAAACCCGACTTGACGCCACACGCAGTCGCTGCTATTTGCTAGTGTTTCGAGTACTAGCATGGGGTGATCTTCAAAGGCGTCTAGACGACTCTTTATCCTTAATTTGTTCTCTGTAGTGTGAGCAAATTTCTGTATAGCTATCAAAGCAAAGAGGACTATGCAAGACTCTTGTTGCGGCGACTGAAACAAAAAATATTAATAGAAACAATTATGTATACGGTTTTAAAAATACAAACAGTAAATTAATAAAGGTATGGTTTCATTTCACCATACCTTTATTAATTTACTGTTTGTATAATTAATTCATCAGACTCTCTGAGAAAACTAGAATTATCTCAACGATTGCAGCACAAAAAAAATGGTAAACACGTGGTTAGTGGATTACGACTGTGAAACACACACATATCTTCCACTCACCAACAAACAATACGTACGAGGCGGGTTCAAAAAGTATTGAGAATTAGATGCAATATAATAACTATTGACAACTTATTTTTTTTTTAAGTAGACACTCGAGTCGCTCTACACATCCAGGCCAACGCTTTTCCAAGGTTTCAATCTCTTCAAAAAAAGGTTTGTCTTGGTCCTGCAAAAAGCTCTCCACGGCATCCATCACTTCGTTATCGTCTTCGTACCTTATTCTCCTTAACTATTCTTTTAATTTAGTTAACAGATAAAAATCGCTAGGCGCCAGATCTGGTGAATAATATTCTGGGGGTGATAAACCAATTCAAAGCCAGCTCGCCGAATGGCAGCCAACGCAACTGCCGCCATATGCGCGGGTGCGTTGTCGTGATGAAACAGCAAGTCCCTTTGAAGTTTCTCTCTCCTTTTCTCTTTGATGGCATTCCTCACTTAGGAATTAAAGCTGCATAATATGTGCCTGTAATAGTGGTTCTACGTTCCAGGTAATAAATCAACAATATCCCTTCTGAGTTCCAAAATATTGAGCTTTTACCTTGCCAGCCGATGCCGCGGCACGAAATTCGGGGTGGGTGATGACGGCCTTTACCATTACGAAGACTGCTGTTTTGTCTCGAGATCAAAATGATGGACCCATGTTTCTTACATTGCTACGTAATGAGACAAAAAAAATTTCAGAATCTTCTTGAAACTTGTATAACAATACCTTCGAAATGTCAAATCGATTTTGTTTTTGACTGTCGGTTAACATTCTCGGCACCCATTTTGCGGAGACTTTTCAAATATTCAAAGATTGTCTCAATACAGATTGAATATTTCCATATGAAATGCCCGTTTTTTTTAAATTAAGTATCGATAGGACAAGATGGTTGATCGCTCAATAGAATTTTCTCGACTTCCGCAAGATTTTCTTAGGTAACTGACGTCGATGTTCGTTATTTTGTATTTATCTATTTTTCTTACCGAGGAGTATGTCGTTATTACTACTTTTTGGTCCCTCCTCGTACATACACTATTTTCACCACTCTCAATACATCCACACACATATACACCCACTTAATAGATATAATATGTTTACAAATAAGTACTCTCTTTTTATAATTATTATATTCTATATGTTTATTCCCTAGAAAATAAATTATTTCTTTTGTATAGCTATAGTTTGAGTGTCGGCACTGATTTCTGAGACACAGTTAGATCTAGTTCAGGAGACAGTAACTCATTTAATATTAGAGCCATCTGTTTAAGAAAAGAAGTACTGCAATGGCAACTTTGATATGCACATCGTAGTGGTTCACCAGTTAAACTTGGACAGTTCAGAGATGAAATACGAATTAATAGGCAAGGTTTTCGACTTATGCAATGACTATTTATGATGGGAGTTTAACCATCGTTTCTGATGTAGGCCCATTTAGATATCATAAAATAGTATACAGATATTAGTAACTATTTCAAAAAAGGATTCAAAATTGAACTCCTGAACTCGTATAAATTCCAAATTCAATATTGAGAAATGGCATAAATTTAACAACTAATGTTATATTACGAGAAATCAAACACTATAATTTTGTAGATAATATGGTCAGCTGTCTATCTTTACATTTCTAGGATAATTGAAAACATCATATATGATTTACAAAGTAGAATTGTATCACTTACAACGTAAACAAAAATGACTCGCGTTTTTTTGACATGAGAATGAGAATAATAAGAATATGGTTAGCACATTTGTGCAAAACTTTTTATTTTGTACATGTATTTATTTATTACTGCATAGGCCTATAATAGGTCTACTACTACGGCTACTGCAACGTACCATACGAATTAACTTTTCCAATTCCTACTAAAGACCAACATTCCTTTTTATCAATAGCATTTTGGATTATAGGAGAGAACTCGAAGGACCAATATGAGATACCATTACTCCTTAGAAAACAAAATATATTCTCCTAAGCCTAAATTAAGTTCATGACGTAATATCATTCCAACATCAAAAATTTTAACCATATTTAATTGTAGGTAATGTATATAATAAATGCATTCAAATAAAGAATACTTTAATAAAAGTTGGCTTTTACAGCATTTGAATCATCAGATTTAATTTCCTTCAGTCATTTCCTGATATACTTTCCAAAGTACTATAGAAGACGATATTGAATATCGTGTTATTGTCTAGATTCTATTTAATTATATATTCATTCTTTTCTACGGCATGATATACAGGTAATCCGACGTTTCGGATTTGCGACGTCGACAAAACTGAATACATACCTGGAGCCTAATATTTTAATACATCGTATATATTCATTGTATTTTCTATTGAAATGCAATACTCAGTCAAAACATATAATAGTTAAAATAAATAATTTATTTTAATAATAAAGAAAAGCGACAACATACTAAATAAGCCAGTAGGTAATCCAGGGTATCTTCTGTGAGTATCGCGATGCTGTTCGGGCCGACAAGTTTTTCTGCTATACATCCTAATGATACGCAAATATTGCGCTCTATTCGAGTATTCCAACTGCCCATCTTCGTGCGATCAACTGACAGGCCAAAAATCTGTGTCACCTATTGCAAATTTGTATATAGTTAAACACATTTTACAAAATTACATAATTAAACACATTAAATAACTAAAGATACAATGGATAGACTAATTACTATGCACTAGAAACCCGCTGTCCTGAGTGAAGAGGCCTGGGATTTAATAGGCTTACTAACTTAGAGTCGTCGTCTCAACCAATGAACGTCCACTGCTGGACAAAGGTCTCTCATAATGAAGTCCAATAGGCCCGATCTTACGCCGCTTGTATCCAGCGACCCTCCTTATTTCATCGATCCACCTGTTGGGGGGTCTGCCAACGCTTCGTTTTCCGGTTCGAGGCCGCCACTCTAGCACCTTCGGGCCCCAATTTCCATCAGTTCTGGGAACTATGTGCCCTGTCCATTGCCATTTCAGCTTTGCAATTCGGTAGGCTACCTCGGTTTCTCGGACTTTAGTTCTCCTACGGATCTCCTCATTTCTGATTTGATCACGTAGGAAAACCCCGATCATAGCCCTCTCCATTGGCCGCTGAGTGAGTCTGGGTCTTCTTACGAGCGCCATAGTCAGCGGCCATATCTCTGAACCATATGCAATCGCTGGCAACACGCACTGTTCGAAGACCCGTAGTTTTCCGAACGTTGCCCATCCGAGTTGGATTCAGCGGTTGATCTCTTTTTCGAAGTTGGACCTACCTAAATGGATAGTGTGTCCTAGGTAGATGTACTCGTCAACAACTTCGAGTGCTGAGTTCTCAACAGTGACCGGGTGGGGCGAAACATGGATGTTCGACATGATTTTTGTCTTACCATGTTCATTTTAAGGCCCACCTGTTGAGACATTCTGCAGAGGTCATCGAGTATTGTATTGAGTTCTTCCAGAGCCTCTGCCATTACAACTATATCATCGGCAAACCACAAGTGAGTGATGTACTCGCCGTTGATATTGATGCCGAATCTGTTCCAGTCCAAAAGCTTAAAGGTATCTTCCAACACCGCGGTTAACAGCTTCGAGGAGATAACATATCCCTGTCGCACACCACGTTGCAATGGGATAGACGCTGTGCTTTGGTCCCGTACACGGATCGTCATGGTGGCGTTTTCATACAAACACTTCAAATGGATTCATGGATATACCGGTAGTCGAAGTCTTAGAATCGTAGGTCATATTAAAAGAAGCCGAGCCGCTATGGCTCCTTAAGCCACCCGGACAATTCGCCCGCCGGAACCGCCCATCTCGCCTAAATTCATTGTATGAGAATATTCAGATAGAAAAACAAACCTGGGACCTAAATACCTGGGTTTAACGATAGATAGCCGTTCAGACTGACAAGCACTTAGAGTGGCTAGCCTCCGAAATAGTAAAGTTTCGCGGAACTAAGGACGACCCCAAAAATACGCTTTTTCAACGTTAGTAGTGCGGTGGCCTTCTATGGGACGCCTGTAGGATCACAGAGATTGCCGTACGTCCGCCGGTGAACATGGAAAGTTAACAGAGTGCAACGCAAGGTGATTATCGGGATCCCACGGGGATATCGGACTATAATCCTATGAAGCGGCTACGACTCTAGCCCGGGTGCCTCATTTGGACATACTTGCAGTTAGGGATGCGAAGGTATACCCCTGGAGTCACAACATACGTGGCAGGCACGGGAGTGTATCAGAAAAGAAATTAAAAGTGTCTAGGCAACAGGCGCATCAACAAGTATTTGCTGAATGGCGGGTGCGGCTTGAAGGAGAACGGAGCCCTCTATCGCGTACTATAGCAGCGATCCTGCCAAGCTGTGAATCATGTTTAGCAAGCTTTTGGGGTAATGTCACCTTTAGGCTGACACAGATACTCACTGGACATAGCTGTTTCAATGAGTATCTGCTTCGCATAGGGCGTGGGACGAATGCGCAGTCACCACAGTGACTGTAGATACAGCGATTGCAAACATCCGGATGTATACAGGCTGCATAAACATAGTATTATATTTCTAGCTATATTAAAGACTGACATGTATCAAGGTTTTAAATTACACCTGTGTGCATATTCTACAGTCACATGTTGTTACACTTATATTATTATGTTGTTAACGTCAACAGAAATTATGCATTGTGCAAAATTCATTACATCAATTTACTATTAGACTAGCAATGCCCTCCGGTTTCACTCACGTAGGTGCCAATCTCGTGGCAGTGGAAAGTCGACATAAAAGTTTTATGTCACTTAAGTTTTAGCGAACAAGGCGAAGACTGTCCTTTCAGCCGAAAAGGTGATGGACACCGTTTTTTGAGGTTCACATCGTATAATCTACATCTACATCAACTGTCTGGAGAAAGGCAAAACTGTCATGGGCGCGGTCACGGTCACGGTTTTTGGGCGCCGAATTATTGCGCCGATTCGACACCAAATTGCAAGAAAACAACCATTCGGCGAAGAAAAAAGTGCTTTCCTAAATTGACAACGCACCGTCTCACACCTCCGCAATCGCTACAGCCATATTAGTAGATCTAGGCTACGAACTGCTGCCTCAAGCATCATATTCTCCGGATTGGACACCGTGCGACTTCTTTTTGTTTCAAAAAAGTCACTCGTTGGGCAGAAATTTGAGTCGGATAAGGAGGATTATCTTCGTCATGGAGGCCTACTTTGTAGAGCTCCGGAAACGTATTTTTCAGACGGGTTAAAGACGGAGGATAGCTAGGTCAAGGATAGTGCACTCAAATGCGATTATGTTGATAAATAAATTGCCAGTTTCCCAAAATTCTGGTTTTTTCTTATGTAGGCTGAGTACTTATAGGACCACCGTCATATGTTGTATACATTGAAAGTTAAGATCCAAACAATTTCAAACTCATACGCTTAAGGCGTAGAACATATATTGACTTGTGTTGGAAATAATAAATAAGCGAATACAATAATTTGACGTCTTACTTAATAGGATTATTGTAACTATTAGCTAGCTATTTATGATAAGCTAAATACTTACTTTGATTACTGTTTCCTTGGAGGGCAATGGACAGTCATTTAGCAAAATAGATATAGCTGTAGGTCCGAAAGGATCCTCCAAGGGGATAACGTTAACCATCGATGTGATCATTTGAATCCAGCCTTCTTCTTTATCTGCTATAACGTGTAGTTTTACTAAAGATACCGGTGATTCTTCATCGCTGAAATGGTTAAACTTACTCAGTTTAAGGGTACATTTACCAAAGTTACTGTTTTAAATTACAGAAATAAACAGTTAAATAATTAGTTAAATCGATAGTATCAATATATTTTTAATAACCAAATACCAAAGCCTACCGAAGTTTAATTCAAAGATATTTCTAATTACAAAATATTATAATATAGTGTTACCAAAAAATTATTAATAAAAAAAGTTTATATTAAAGCCATTTTTTACTAATAGTACTGGAAAGAAATTGTAATTGCTTTTAATATTATTGCGAAGGAAAGGTCCCACTTTTCCATAGAATATTAAGGAAAGCGTGAAGTTGTGATATATTTTAGATGTAGTGTAGTATATATAGTATCCAAGATAGTGACACTAGCACAATCTTCGTACAACTAATAGATTATTTTTTTACATTAGCTAAGATATTGATAATACACATGTATATGTGTCCCTCTTTTGGCCGTCAAAATGTATGTAATTGGAAGCTTTTACGGAATCTTATTAGCATTGAAATTTCGCAATTTCAGAGAAAAGCACCAACCGGTCGTGTCAACCAGAGAATACGAAAGATGCTTAGCAAAGGAATGCAAAAGACTTATGTCTATTCATGCATAGCGACTGGGTAGCGTTTGACTATGCTCTCAGCTGATATTAAATGATGATACAGTCTAGCATCGTAACGGTACACAATTTTTTGGCTTCGCTGCAAGTCTTTGCTAATAGATTTGTTATTATTCAAGGCCGAAGCCTATCAGCAGTCCAAAATACAAATTCGAGAATTCTAAAATATCCTAATTCTGCCCTGCCGGGAATCAAACACAGTTCCTCTGCTAGCGAAGCAAGTATTTACACTATTGCTGCAGCGAGGTTTTCAAATGATTGAATTGAGATGAATATTTACAAAACCAAAATTTCCAATATTCTAGTACGTGGTCTTTACTAGAATTTTGAAAATTTTGAGGCAGAACCTAAAAGAGTATTTTTTGTGTAAAAAAACAATATTCAAATCCGTAAAAATGACATTGTATTACCGCAAAATTATATTATTAGTTGTTTTAAATATTTTGTTGTATTTTCAAATGTCTCTCCTGAAAAATTCATTTCTGAATTGTATCACTAATTAAATAATTTTAACTGAAACTTTCGTGGTTTATCGACATGTACCCCATTTGCATGGGCCGTGGTCCGTGACCGCGAGAGGGTCGCCAGAGAGTTTCGTCGCGACCGCGGTCCATGCAATAAGGTCCAAATATCGACAAATCAACTGAAAACTCATACAATCGGGGTATGTACTCGTAAATAATGTTTTTTGAACATGTGCCTCTAATTTTCCAATGTACCCAGGACTGTCTATGTTTTCTTATGTCGAAATAAATAGCCAAAATAACAAAAATGTCGCTTTGCTAACACAGAATGTCATTGTATCACTGGTCTATTGAAACATTTTGTCTTATTTTCAAACGGCTCATTATAATATTAGTTTATTTCTAAATAGAAACGCCTCGCGGTTTCACCCGCGTAGATACCAATCTCGTGGCAGTGGAAATTCTATAGATTTATTTTTGTTAACATAGGACTTTTATTTCACTTCGTTTTTAATTACTTTTTTTCAGTTTATTTGATACACACTTATATTCATAATCTAATGAATATACAGATTTTACTTTATAACGAATATATATCTAAATTAATATTTTAAAATTCTAAACATCAATTACGTTTAGTAAATTTAAAATACTCTAAGCTTTTCTTGTACACCGCAAGAAAAATACATATAGAAAACAAAACCAAACAGTACAAAGCGGCTTTATCGCAATGTAGCGATTTCTTCAAGGCAACCTGGGTTATAGGGATTTGAGAAAAAAATAAAAAGGGGTAGAAGATGATAGTAGATAAAGTAAACAAATACGTATAGATACAGACTATAATAACATAAATATAAACACATTTAAATATAATATGTCAACCGCCTGAATTGCCTATAATATATAAGCTATTGTTTATGACAACCATGTTAAAGGTATCAAACGCTACAGAAATTTAAATAAAACTGTAAGTCATTATATTATTCCAGACTAAATTTGTTTACAAGATTATTTTTAGTAAATATAAGGAACCATAACCGTTGTACATTTAATGGATTGTTCTTTGTAAAACTCATGAGAGTCTGATAAAATAGGTATAATATAATTGTTTTAAACTTAAATTTTCGTGGTTTATTAACATATTGACTATTTGAACGGGTACATATCACGATGGCGATTTTTAATTTTTAATTTTGCCGATATTTCGACCCAGTTGCATGGATCGTGGTCACGACGATACTGCTGTGGTCGGTTGTGTCAAGCTGTCAAGGGCAGAATCTGTCTACCCTACGTCTGATTCTTTTATTTTTCACGGCACCCACATCCATTTGTCGGCATACTACACTCACAACGTCACGTTTTAATTTTGAAAAATTGCGTCGTTTGTTCATTTGGCATAGCTTCACCACTGGATTCCACGTATCAGCCAGCTTAAAACCATCTTCACGATTGAAATTAGGATATTTTTTAATTTCAATGGCCTCGCGAACTAATCTCGGCATATAATGGCGGTCCGTGGAAAGAACTTTCGGGCTATGAAGTTCTATCCAGTGTTGAGTTCCCTGCTGCAAAATGTGCTCCGCGATCGCAGATTTTTGTATGTCGTTGTGCTTGACAGCATTTANTATCGTCGTGACCACGATCCATGCAACTGGGTCGAAATATCGGCAAAATTAAAAATTAAAAATCGCCATCGTGATATGTACCCGTTCAAATAGTCAATAGGTATAATATATATATTATACTTCATACATCTTTTAACGAAAGTTGCTTGGATGAAGAATTTTCCACACTTATAGTTCATATAGGCAAGGTGTGCACAATGCTAATATATATATTTTTTAATATTATAAACATATTAAATTAATAAAAAAACTCGTTATTATTGCTACCATTTGACATACACACGCCTATATATTATACTAACGGAACCCGCTACTACGTAACCGCGTGGAATATTTTGTTGGAAGCATTTTCATTAATTTAGGAATATTGTTTTACATATAAGAAACATGCGAAAATATGAATTATAATTAACATCCCCGCAATCCTCCTTGCGAGTGGACTTTTGTAAAATTTGTTCTTAGCTGACCTCTACTCGGCAAAAGGAATATTCCCACCAAATTTTAAGTCTCAAGTCGAGATATAATGATGAGGTAATAGATACCTGGATATCTCTTATATATATATATATATATATATATATATATGCATATATATATATATATATATATATATATATATATGCATATATATATATATTTATATGCATATATAGATATATCCGTATTTGTCAATCGCTGACATTTATGTCAAACGCCATAAGGTTACATTAATAAGTAACATACATAATCTAATAGGTTATGTATGTTATGTATGTATACACTATAACTTCCTAAAATGAGTCACTTATTAATTATATAAGGTGTTGATTTCGTAATGATTATGTACAAATTTTCAAATATGTCCTTAAATCAAAGCTCGCGACGTCTGTCTGTTGGTTCGCGCTTAACATTGAATGCAGTTTTGGGCAAGATCGTTGAAATATAACGAGATATATTGAAAAAAATAAAGCCGCCTGGAAGCTTTCATCAAAAAAGCTTTTTATAACTGATCTTCGAAACAAAAGTAAAAGGAGGTAAGTGACAACCTATTAACCCTACTACTGGGCATAGGCCGCCTTACTTCTAAGAGAAAATATCTTGAGAAAATTTAATAGACAGGTAATTAAAGTACAATAATAAACCTCCCAGGAACTTGTAATGCTCTTCACAGGCACTTTAATAAAAAATACGGTTACTTTGTTTCTAATTACGCTGATAATAATGTTTAGTCAGAATTTCATACCGTAAGCATTTGATAAGTTTCTTGTTACTCACGTCATTTCCATCGCTTTGTGCTGCGATAATCCGATCATGAAACCAGTACCTACTACATTTTGACTAGATATGACGTTGCTTTGTTTAATGCACTATCGCTATTTCGAACTTAATATTGTGTAAATACAATACAACAACTCACGTCCCTGATATTCAAAATTGATAGAAATAAGGAAAATTTCGACGATATAAATAGTACCGTCATTTATCTCACATTGGTTTTTGGCTAATAATTTAATATTAAACTCGGCAAAGACTAAGTATGTTGAATTTAGTTTCCCAAATGAAAAAGAAACACAAATATTCAAATTAATGATCCTCTAAAGAGAGTTAAATCTATAGTATTCTCAGGTATAACATTAGACTCTGGCCTTCAGTGGGGCGCTCATATTAAGACTTTGGCGAATAAACTCAGTTCCGCTGCATTTGCTGTTAGAAAAGTTGGACAATACACTGATGTCGAAACTGCCAAAATTGAGAATTTAGCTTATTTTCATAGCATTATGTCACATGGCATACTGGTACGGGGTAAAGCCGCAGATATTGAAACCATCTTTATATTTCAAAAAAGAGCAACACGTGCCATATATAAATTGGGATCACGTGTTAAGAGAAAAATTTAAAAAGAATATCAATTCTCACAATATCGTCGCAATATATATTAAATAATATCTTATTTAACTCTCACATTGAAGTGACGCGCGTCAGTTTGTATTATATATTTGTTAACAAAATTAACCTGTCGATAAAGTACAGACTTTCTGATCACGAAGAAAGCATTGTACACAAAAAGCATTTAGGTGAGCAATGCATTGAACTAAGCGGATTTTAAAATTTGCATTTGCAAACTAAGCGGATTTGCTGCATTTGAACATCTTTACAAATGTCCATTTAAAATATCCGCTTAGTGTACTCGTTGCAGGGGACTTGCTTTAAAACGTGGAAGTACATATTTAATTAAAACAGGACTGTTTTCATGGTATAATTAATCCTAGTGGAATTGCAAATCTGTTTTTACTTGATGTCGAAATAAAAAAGACCACTCTCAAAATTTTATTTTCTATTTTAATCTGTAAGACAAGAATATATAAATATATATATATATATATATAGTATTATATATATATATAGTATTTAAACGAATTCTGACTCATCTAAATATTCTTACATGTTCTGAGAATCTTATCAAATTTACAACTTTTACCTCGATTCAGAATTAGGAAGTAAGTAAACAATACATGGCTTGTGTTCAGGCTTTGGCCTAGTTAAAAAGTCCATAGTACAATTTTATAGTAAGTAAAAGGTAAGTAGCAGTCCATTAACGTCCCACTGCTGGGCACAGGCCTCCTCACTCGCATGAAAGAGGGTTTTTAGAGCATAGACCCACCACGCTGCTCCACTGCAGATTGGAAAGCATAGTACTCAAGTGCACTCTCTATTGCTTCATTCCCATAGTCCGATGTGACAGGAATCCAACACGGCCGGAGAAAGAACCGACGGCTTAACGTGCTCTCCGAGGCACGGGGATGGATCACACCGCCGACTTCCCAACTTTGGTTAAATATTGAGAAAATCTTAATAGAAAACTCAATATTCATTTTGGAATTGGCCCAACCCGGGACTCGGACCCAGGAACTCATGTCTGTAGTCAAACATTCTAACCACTAGACCAATGAGGCAGTTCATTTTTACAGTGAACTGCTGAAAATTTAGAGAATAGGGTCACCTGACTTTCTTTTCACAAAATTTTAGTAACACTTGATAACTTGGATATTCTATCGACTATTACTATGATTTTGTTTACTTTAGTAACTCATTCGATATCTAATCTATTATAGACAACTGTAAAATATGTTTATTATTTATTTTTACCTTTTTTTACTACTATCAAAAATGATATAACTTCTGTAATTCTGAAATTTATAACGGAACATGAATTTTTACCGTATATACCTGAAGTGATACGTCGTTGAACATAACTTGATATTAATCCTTAAACAATATGTCAAAATGGCTGCTTCTGAAATGTTACTGCATTTACATAGCCGGGTATCGAACCAATAACGAAGCGGTTCTCATCGTTCCTGGGCCAGATAGATAATAAACTCCACAGAACATTGTTATTTTGTGAATAATTAAGTATACACCAAAATCATGCTAATTTTCGGATATTCTTATAAAGCTCATATGAAAACTCATTGAATCTGAGGTAGTAATTAGTCTTATGCAGTTTTATCCGGAACGCTTACAAGATCTGCAACTATTCGTCAAGTGTCTGCAGAGCTCTTTATTCTCGAATCTACATATGTTGTTATAGAATTCTTCAATGCTTTCAATTTAACGATGTTACTTAACAATAAAGTAAAAGTACCTACGGTTGCTCGGTATACTCAAACAACCGAACTATCTTCTTGAAGTATAAAACTAAATGTACATAGGATTTTTACGTGAGAATATCATAAACTTTTTTTTATTGCGAGAGAAAGACTTGGTCGATTTAATAGTAGCAGTAGCATAGCCAGTATTGTTGTAAAGCCGACATCAAACAATTGAATTTATTATTACGTGATGATAGTTATTGCAGTGCTTCGTTGTGCAATAGCTTGCTTGGAGCGAACTACATAAGACGCCTTATTACAAAAACGGCCAAACTCTACGCAAACGCTAGTTTAATAAATAATACAATTTTATGTACTTGAATCATAAAATCGCTTAAATTGCTAAGACCAAATTAAACACCACATTTATTAGCATCATGGAGGTCTCTCTCACCCAAAAGCTAATGGCTTTATGCCTAGCATACTGACGTTACTAGATAATAGAAAGCCAACATTTTTTTAGCATAAAAGAAACTTCTTTAATGAGTTTATCCTTCTAAGACAAATAAAAGTGTATACATATTATAAGAACTGGTTACTTTCCCTTGTAGTTATAAAAATGTATTTGTATAATTTCCGTAACAAAACGGTAAATACTGCCCTCAGAACTAAGCTAAACAGCCCCAATATATTTGAGGAAATCCTCGCGTTATATTCCCTATGTCAAAGTTATACCGCTTCAGGAAAGACAATTAATTTGGAACAATCATTTCATAGTCAACATTTATTGTCCACGGGTGCCTCAGACACAAATGGTGCACTGTCAAGTTCAAAAACACATTATACGCTTATTAAATTTAAGCTTATACTTCTT
This sequence comes from Elymnias hypermnestra, assembly GCA_015832385.1. NCBI lineage: Eukaryota > Metazoa > Arthropoda > Insecta > Lepidoptera > Nymphalidae > Elymnias > Elymnias hypermnestra. The sequence continues at coordinate 437,858 of JACTOM010000032.1, read as the reverse complement.
TATAACTAAGATCAACTTGAATATTGCCAATGCATAATACAAAAAAGTATAAAGGAAAGTAGTGATAAAACTTAAGTCTATGCATCGACATAAAATCACGAAATAGTAATCTCTTTTAAAATACCTGTAGAAAAACAATTTTAAAGAATATTGAACAGCCAAGTTGTTTACTCTGTGGATTTAATCTAGACTAGTTTTTAATGAAATCTTGAGCAGCGGTCTCAATTTCCTCTGCTCCAATCCTGATCTTAAAATATTGCGCAGATCGAAATGTATGTTAGCGTGATAAATTTATACATGCACACATACACATACATGACCAATCACACAACCGTACTTATTAGATGACACAAGTTAATAATAAATATTCCATTGTCTCCTGTAATTTCAACATCTTCAAATAACAGCCTTACTCTTTCTTATTAGTACATTTAAAAAAGAATCATATTTTACTCAACGTATTATTATAATTGTTTTTTCTTTTTTAGGTACAATATTAGTGTTTAGTGTTCTTTTTTTTTGTATTAACAATATAAGTCGAGTTGTTTCCTTACATTTTATGTCCAAGCAAAGACCATGTTTTGGAGTGTTACCTAGTTTTAAGCAACATTCTTTGTTTCACACATCTGTATGTATTACGTGACATGTTTGATGTAAATCAATTTAAAAAAGCATTCTAATAACAGGAGCTTACAAAGGGGTGCCGCAGACTGCGGGACGTAAGTATAGGTACATTAGACAAATACGTTTATTGTAAGAATTTTTTATATTAAGCCGTGCTCTCGGATCCGTCTCAACTCTGGTTGAAGATTACGGGCCTCAGGGCATTTGCTCTATTACCCAGGCTTAGCCTCGAGTATCGCGCGGATGCTCGGTAATTTATTTTTGCCCGTGGTGGCAAACGGGCTGGCAACGGGCTAGTAAATGTCTTTTCAGGTGTAGCCACTGCCGTTGCGTTATCTAAGTCGTCATCGCTCACGTCGTATGGCGGTGAAAGCAGGAGCTCATGAGGCACGGGATACAGAGTGTTTACCACTTTAGGGTGGCGGTTGTCAATCCCGTGGAGGTGTGTATGCGGAGAGTTGTCCGCTAGGCGAAACATCCTCTTCGCCAGCTGGCGGACGTACACCTTCACGGTGGGTGTCCTGATGTCGCAGTGGATTACGTCGATTCTGACGTACCTCAGAGCTCCTACTAATCACACGTAGGATCTTGTTTTCCTGGATCTCCAGCCTTTTGGTACCCTGAGCAGGAGTACCAGGCAGGCACCGCATATATTAATCTGGCGCAGACGTACGCTCCATAGATGTTCAGTTTCGTTTTTGTTAAGCCGTTAAAGTTTTTGAATATATTTATCTTTGTTCAGTTTAGCGTATTTCCATCTTGAACTATATTAACACTTGCCTAAGCTGGGGAAAACAAATACAGCGACAGACAAAGGTATGGAAACATCCGAATACACACGCAGTCTATTTACAATAATGTACTATATGTTAAAATTAGTATGAAGGTGCGATGACAATGACGAAACAATTAGTAAAAACCTCATCTGGGTCTGCGATAAACGAGAAATTCAAATTGAGTCTTTCTATTGTCAAACACATAAGTCAATTATTATCTAATGACATATTATAATTTCGTCAGCATATTAAAAACTCATACAAACGTGTCGGACTCACGCAACGAGGATTCCAGACAAATTTATAGATATATATTATAAATCACCAGGGACGAATGCGACCCTGGTCCCCCACTCCAGGCCTCACATAGGACCGGGGTTTGTGCCTCAAAACATTTCTGATGCAGATACTTGCCAAAGCAACTGTGCCTAGTTAGCACCTGCGCGTCCAAACGAGAGTTATCCGTGACCCCTGGACAACTGTAACGTTTGTACTTGAGATAAATATAATAACAGTTATTAGTAGTAAGGCACGATCCTACGTACGTTATTATTGGCCGCGCCAGATTCATTTACCTGTTCGGTCTTCCAGTGCGCGGTTGTAATTTATATCTGTTTGACCTGTGCGACATAACGCCACGTTTTAATCCGCTGGGGTGAGTTCCTAATTTTATAACCTGGTGTCTCTAATCTGTCCTGTTTTCTGCCGCTGTAATGCTTTTCTAGTCCCAGCGAGTAGACAAGCACTAGTGGACTCACTGGCAGGAAGCAGGAAGTGGCTATAATAGTAACTCAGGTACATTTCAGGCTCGCGGCAGTACACGCGTGCATAGTGACTCCACAAGTTCGAACCATCAGCTCGGAGTCCCAAGAGTATCCAGAGTAGAATTGGGCGGCAATAACAAATAATAGACAATAAAAGATTTCTCTACAGTCTTTTATTGACCCCACGCCGTCTGCCGCGTATCTTGACCGCGACACAATCACAAATTATAATGGAAACGAACTGCTTCCACCGTATACTTCTCTTATTCCCTAATTACAAACTCGATTTTCTTTATAAAACTTTCAGTGGTGAGCCGACACAGCTCCTGTCAACTATCACTATTGAACCGTTTATGTCCCCAAAACAGTGGTACCGATTAGGAACGAAGTAAGGTTCTCATATCAAATTTAATCCAGATTCATAAGCGGTGACTGAAAAAAACATTGTCTATAACTGTTCGTTTATCTTGTGCTTATTGGGACCCTGCATACCATTACTTAAACTCTATGATTAATTATGTACTATATATAAAGACTATATTATAATGATTTAATTAAAAATATACATATAGTTTATAGATAATTCTCTATACCTATGACATAAAGAGATATTACTTACCAGATTTTATGTCAACGGACAATATCCTATGAATTTTGTTTATTTTCACAGCTTCAAAAGATTGTAGATCAGACCTTCCTTTTTTATTTCAACGTGGTATTAATCTAAACTTGATACCTCCACGCTTATCTTAACAGACAGAGGGACCGCGTATAGACAACAAAATAATTCTATACAATTTTTCATTTAGGTACGGAATCTTAAAGAGAAGTCTCGGTTCTTACTCAAACTACACACACAGCAAACGGTTCAGGATGCACGCGTAGAAAATACATGCAATTCAAAACTATTCATTAACATCGAACCAATAAACAGTAACATCAGAAGGTTTAAAAAGGTAGTCCACTCTCCATAGGTTCTAATATAATAGAAATATCAATTTATGGAAAAGGTAACAAAATAAACAAGGCATTTAATATATAGGACACTCATAACATTTTATAACATATTTTCCAAATTATTTCATCCGATATAAAAAAGTAATTGCATAAAGGAAATATGTATGTATATTGTTTTGATTATGGTTATAAATCTTGAAAGTTAGTCGCTCTTATAGACCCCCTCTCATAGCCTATATGAGTATATAACAAACTTTACATCATTAAAAGTACACAAGTACTCGTTTTCGTCATGAAGGCAACTTGTATTCTAACTAAACAAGCCAATCTTATAGTCGTTACAGAAATCTTGGATGTTGTCGGAAATATATGGCAGGAAATGTATTACTGCCTTTATATGATGTATGCTACTATTAACTACATTGTGTATACATTGCATACGATTTCATCATAACGAATATTGAAAATACCCAAATCAGAAATACCTGTAATTGAGATCGTTAACGTGGACATAAATTGAGAGGAATGAAATTGGATGAGGAATTTTCAGATTGAATATAACACAAAATCAATAACAGACCCGTTGGAATTTTAAGCGCAAGCATTGGTAAAACAATTCTACAAGTGAAGACTCAATGGACGACGCTCTGTAATAATAAACACAAAGCATATTTTTATGCAGGTTTGATCTTATGACAATATTTTAGGTTTCTTTAACACTAGATTAGTGAAGTAGTTTTGACTGCTTTTCAATTTGAATCAGAATTTTATTTGTAAATTATGACATAGCTTCGTAGAATTTTTGTATAACATACTCGTATATATGCGTTTATTAATCGCTGTAATTATTGCTGCCCACGCACCTCATTCCCCTTGAACGCGCGATAACGTATTTCAGGGTGGAAGAGGATTATTTTTTATTTCTGACAACTTAGCGCTTGACTGATCACGCATAATAGTAAATGATGATATAGTCTAAGATGGAAGCGCGCCAATTTAGTAAGAGGCAATTTATCTCTTATGATTTCTATACAGCATCGTATCGAAACACAAATCTCTGGCTTGGCAGTTATGTCTTTGCTAGTGGTAACTAACCTAATCTAAGCCTTCAACCAGTCCAGACACACAAATTAAAGAAGGTAATTTTCTAAATAGTAATTCAATAATATTTTCGCTCTACCGCAGATGGAACCTGGATTCTCCGCTAGCAACGTCGATACTCGCACTGCTGCGTGAAATTCCTAATATAATAATATACTTAGTTTCAGTCTTTCTAGTGTTACATAAACTAAACGATTTTAATTTCTTTAACAGTATAATAGCCCAGTCGATTTAGGTCAAAAAGGGTTTGATATTGCATTTATCGCCTGCGATCACCTACTCGTATAACAAGTCGCGGCCCATAGTTCTTGGTAGACTCACTATTTCCAACCTCGGCAGCAGTTCGGGTAAAGGTGAGGCAGGAGGTGCTAAGAATCACCGAGACTGATTCCGCTGCCATCGCCGACTATTTGACCAGGCAACCTATAACGTACGGACTCTGAGAAACGACGAAAGCAGTGTCGAGCAGAAAGTGTCGCGCAGAGCAGCTTAGAAATCAAAACGGTACTCTAAAACTAATTCACGAAAACCAAAAGTTAGGCTGTCGGTGATCCCCTCCCGCTGCATTCCTGATAATTCAAAGAAAAATTGCTGCTAACCATTAATGCAAGCATCATTAATCATCAATCCAACCGATGGAAGTCCACTGTAAGAGATTGGTGTCCTCCAAGTACTTCCATAATACACGATTATGTGCCGTGTGTAACCATCGACTTCCGGCAACTCTTTTTAGATCATCTGTCTACTTGGTGGGGAGGATCTACCAATGTACAGCGAAAAGATTTGTGGCAATTATGTCAAAATGATGTGATTTGTAAAATGTTGTTCTATCTAATATATACATACACAAAAATCATCAATTATATCGAGGCGAACTTTGTAATTTAAAGAAAATTTAATGAAAAATTATTGCAGTGTTAAAACATAAAATGCTGCCCAAACTACCTAACTATTCCAAGTGAAAGAAGTCGCGGGCAAAACCTAGTAACAATAGAAAGATTTAAATATCAAAAACGGAACAATAAAACTCAGTGAAAAATGGTGAATGTTTCTTGCTTTGCTATTTCTTTATTACAAAATTGTCTTTGTTCTAATAAAAGATAAGGAACGCAAAAAGCATTATATTGCATTGCAAACTTCGTTTTGAAGGATGTTTCAAGCAATATGCTGCTAGCATTTCTTAGATTTGCACAAGTAAAGATTCTTTTCTATTATATAAAACTAGCCGGCACTTGCGAAGTAAATAAAATGCTGGTTCGATATGTAATAAGATGTGTTAAATACATACAACATAGTATTAACGTTCCACGCACTCGAAAACAAACAATAGATTTTTTTGTGTGTTTAAATCATTTCATAACTGGGAATTGTATTTATATTAATGAGTAAAAACTTAAAAACTTGTTGATCAAAAAACTAAACCATTATAAAAAACGAAAAGTAGGACGAGTTGCACATTAAACGGCGCATGGCCTACGTTAGGCATTGCCGAAACATATTATTTAAATATAGGTATTATATTACGCTCAAAACGGGCAAAAATTTAAGTTATTCTTTTCATTATACTTATAAAAACATTATTTCGCATACGAAACACTCTACCCAAGAATATAATATATGAAAATAATGTACTCTGAATATTATCCAAATCATTGCACTCTGGTGCACAATTATCTATGATGGGATTGAAATTTCCTACGCAAACAAGGTACTGACGTAAGTCTGAGATTAATTTGTAAGTCGGTAAAGTTGCTAAAACTTTTCAATGTGTTGTTAATAAAGCTTATATTACCTAAAAATGTAATAATGACTGATGTGGAATTATTGAAACAAATAAATGCGATGAACATCAAAATAGTTTTCAACTCTATTTCCTACTTGTTTCATTGATATTTATATAATTCACCATTGCGACATTCGGTGAAGGCCTTCGTAAGGACACCTGCATATCTATGAAGCGTTTTCAAATATATGAAGCCATGCTGAAAATGGTGAAGCTAAAAATCCCTAACTACAAAAATTGACTTTTATAAAACAATTAATGAAATGCGTAGCAACAGGGAATAGCCATACTTTAAGGCTTGTTTTCCTCGATCTAATAATGTAACTAGATAGCATATGATATTTCTTTTATGAATGTCAATTGTACTTATAGATGATAATGTGTCATTTCTGAATGCAAGTAGCATGATTTCGATGTCTATATAAAAACATCGAATTCAAGGTATATCCAACTTTCGAAACGCTTTGTGTATTTAATAAGCGAAAGCGAAGCTTTACGCTAGACCTTCCTCTTTATTGTACTCTACCCGAGCTTGATTAAGACAATGACAAATGTTCGACAGTGTAGAAATGTGTGAAACAGGTAAATGTGTGAAACAAACTGAAAGGATTGAAAATGAAAACAACTCGCACGAAACCACCTGTGGTACAACTAAGCTGATTTGCTTATCGACCGTCAAAGGAGAATAGTAGTAATAAAAAAGCTGGACTGAGCTGCTGAAGCACGAATATTAGTCTATTTATCAAATTCAAAAAAATATACTCCTTCCGTGGTCACTCTAATCTTGGTCCACATCTTTGCTCGCCTAATCCTATATATTCACGATTCTGATGCACTAGTTGATATAATTATTTCTCAGATAAAATCGATCAGCGGTTGGTACAGAGAAACGAACACACACACATGCACGAATCCGTGAACATTGTACGTATCAACAATAGTTGTCTTATTATAATTATTTATAATGGGGTATAATGGGGTATAATGGTGTAAATGGGATATTATTACTTTGATATAAATAAATATAATGAGAATTTCTCATTTTAATGAGTTTCAACTCTCGAGTGTCAACTGAAAGAGCTGTATTAAGAACCCACACATTCAAATGAATCACACCGGAGGCTCTATTGATCTTGTTATTGCCAGGCAACTGGTGTTACGTATGGAGGAATTGTAAACTGAATAAACGTAGCTACAGGTTTCCTAGAAAAATATCATCTCCAAACCTTTTAAATGTAAGCTTAACTTTGTCTACGGAAAGTTTGATTATATCAAATGTTAAAGTGTTCCTTATCACAACACTAGAAATTTTCAAAATAGCAAACTGTGCCATTTTTATCTATACAGATCTTCTATATACATAAAAGATATACAGGTATCTAATAAAAACAATATATAAAATAATGAGATAACTTTTTTTATTGTAAACCTAATATAACAGGAAACGTAATATTCTTTGGGGGATATCAGGTATTTCAATAGTGAAGGTTTAGAGATAAGTGGCAATATATCATTGTACAACATGAGACTTTACAGAAAATAAATAATCTATGAGATTAATTAAAAAATAACACTTAAGATCTGTTAGGTTTGTTAACAGATCGTTATCGAGGTATCTATTAACTCATCACGATATTTCTGGAAGGCGTAGAGGCTTGAAATTTGGTAGGAATATTCCTTTTACCGAGTAGAGGTCAGCTAAGAACGTATTTTACGAGATTCCATATAAAATCAAATTTTCACATAAAAAATAATTCAAACTTCACATTTACATCAATATCAATAGTAAATTTTAGCAAATTTCAACCTCAAAGGGCAGTACGGGGCTGTTAAAATATTTACAAAATTAATATCTTTTAATCTATTGGAATGGAAACTTGTTCGATTCAAGAGAATAAATTCTTTAACTGAGGATTTATTCTTAGTTAAAGTAAAATATGGTATTCTTTTTTTAAATAAAATATAAATAAATCATATAATACTTATATAATGTTGAAAATAGAAAATTACAGTCAGGCGGAGCCGTTTGTGGTATGTTTGCCCAACCTTTATGCCTTTTGATCAATTTAATTGGAATTATAATTAATAAAGTCTCGGCGAATTCTTTAAAAAACAGTAAGGTGTCATAAAGAGCCTGGACAAACGATATCTACGACAAATAAAAATAAATTATTATTATTTATAGTTTACAAAACTTGAATATTAACTCTAATACTACTACTGTAGAGTTTTCGCAGTAAATTTTTCTCCATAACTCTTGACAGTGTACTAAAAAGTTTACATTTCGTGCTTGATCATGTGCCATTCCATATGATTAAACACTGCCTCTAAACACGATCATCTCGGAGGAAAGTTCTTACGATCATAGTGCAATAATAAATATGGTGTAAAGGAACAATACTTACTAGCAGGTATAATATTATAAATGCGAAGGTAACTCTGTCGCGCTTTCACACCATAACTACATAACAAATATAAATGAATTTTGGTACACTGATAATCAAGAGCCTGAAAAAGAACTATAAGCTCTTTGCAGTAACACGTGTAGCAATACAGCTCATTGAAGTTTTTATACGTGTTTCTTATTTGTAAAACAATTTGCCTAAATTAATGAAAATGCTACCCAAAAGACATTCCACGCAGACGAAGTCGCGGGTTCAGCTAGTCAATATATGAGACTATGAAAAAGACGTTTTATCGTGTGCAAAGTATATCGAATTAATTTAATTTTAAACCAAAGATAACTAATTTTGACCACTTAACTGAAGTGGTGGAAACATGGGCCGTGTTGAGATCTTTACAGAGATGCCGAATTGACTACCGGTACATACACGTGTTGAAGTGCTTGTACGAAAACGCCACCATGTCAGTCCGTATACAGGACCAAAGCACAGCGTCTATCCAACTGCAACGTGGAGTGCGACAGGGAGATGTTATCTCCCCGAAGCTTTTCACTGCGGCGCTGGAAGACCTTTTTAAGCTTTTGGAGTGGAACGGACTGGGCATCAACATCAACGGCGAGTACATCACTCATCTACGGTTTGCCGATGACGTAGTCATTATGGCAGAGACTCTCGAAGATCTCAATACAATGCTCGATGACCTCAGCAGAGTTTCTCAACAGGTGGGCCTGAAAATGAACATGGATAAGACGAAAATTATGTCTAATATCCATGTACCGCCTCACCCAGTCATCGTTGAGAACTCAGCTCTCGAAATTGTTGACGAGTACACATACCTGGGACATATAGTCCAGCTAGGTAGATCCAATTTCGAGAAGGAGGTCAACCGCCGAATCCAACTCGGTTGGGCTGCGTTCGGGAAGTTACGCCAGATATTTTCGTCTGATAACCCTCAGTGCCTGAAGACCAAAGTCTTCGAACAGTGCGTGTTGCCAGTGATGACCTACGGTTCTGAGACGTGGTCGCTGACTATGGGCCTCATGCGGAAGCTCAGAGTCACTCAGCGTGCGATGGAGAGGGCTATGCTCGGAGTTTCTCTACGTGATCGAATTCGAAATGAAGAGATCCGTAGTAGAACCAAAGTCACCGACATAGCCCTACGAATCGCGAACCTGAAGTGGCAATGGGCGGGGCACATAGTCCGAAGGACCGATGGACGTTGGGGACCGAAAGTGCTGGAGTGGCGACCCCGCACCGGACGGCGCAGTGTAGGCAGACCCCCCACAAGGTGGACCGATGATATAAAGAGGGTCGCCGGTAGCCGTTGGAGCCAGGCGGCGCAAGATCGGGCCTTGCGGCGGTCATTACGTGAGACCTATGTCCAGCAGTGGACGTCCATCGGTTGAAGCGACGAACTGAAGTCACTTTAAAATTATAAAAATATTAATCACTAGCACTGCCCCGCGGTTTCACTCATGTAGGTACCGATCTCGTGGCAGTGGAAAGTCTATTAAGATGGACTCTAGATTTATTTTTGTTATCATAAAAGTTTTATTTCACTTACTTTATAATTACTTCCTTTCAGATTATTAGATACTAGCAATATCCCGCGAAAGTCTACTAAGTCGGACTTATTTTCTTAATTGACACTTAATTTCGTTATATCTTTTGAATGGAATGTCCGATTTTAACTTGAAAAGTATTTTACCGGTATTTATTCAAAGTAATAGTTAATAGGATGAGAATTAATACAGAGGTGTGAATAATATGGCTTAATTATTGTCGGCACTATTATTAATTTTTTAAATATAAAAATAGTTATAGTGGCATAACTACAATAGTTGCACATATGACATCACGGATTTTTTGTAGATTTTAATACTTTCTATAATATTGTAGGACATTTCTTTGTTCAATCATTGATATCTTCCGCAGCCCACGTGAAGACAGATTTTTTCGTTCACACCTTGGGTTCCATTTTTATTAGGGATCCCTATATTTTTTTGAGAAAGTAATACAGCGTTGTCGCTCAGTGGAAATACAACTTTCTAATGGTGAAAAAATTTTGAAATCCGTTCAGCAGTTTTTGAGTGATAACGTTATAATCATACATACATACAAAAACAAATGTTTTTCTTTATAATATTAGTTTAGATTACATTAAAAAAAAACAACAGAAAAGTGATTTGCTCCGCCAGTTGGCTATCAATTATTGCTAGTTCATCATTTAAAAAAAATAAAATCACACATTAATCGAACTGTATGTACGCCATAAGAAATCTTTATATGAAAGGAAGCTTTTTTTCTAATAAAAACAATATATAAAATAATAAGACAATTTTTTTATTGCAAACCTAATATAACAGGAAACGTAATATTCTTTGGGGGATATCGGTTATTTAAATAGTGAAGGTTTAGAGATAAGTGGCAATATATCAGTGTACAACATGAGACTTTGCAGAAAATAAGTAATCTATGAGATTAATTTAAAAAAAGCACTTAAAATCTGTTAGGTTTGGTAACGGATATATATACAAAATATCGAGGTATCTATTAACTCATCACGATATTTCTGGAACCATAAGACGTAGAGACTTGAAATTTGCTAGGAATATGCCTTATGCCGAGTAGAGGTCAGCTAAGAACGGATTTTGCGAAATTTCACCCGCAAGTGAGGTTGCAGGGGTGTTAATTAAAAAAAATACAAATTGTGACATTAATAAAAATTCTAACTTCTCATTTACAAACTATATATTTTAAAGTAAGTAAAACTGGGTCAAAACTGTTTTTTTAGCATAATGGAATCTATCAAAAGTGAATTCCACTCACTCCACTATTCCACTCTCAAAGGGCATTGCGGGTATGTTTCTTATTTGTAAAATAATTTGCCTAAATTAATGAAAATGCTACCAAGAAAACATTCCATGCAGACGAAGTCGCGGGTTCAGCTAGTAAACTTATATGAAAATAATATACCTGCATAAGTTATTGACTGAAATATTCCTCTATTACTATGATGGGACCAGCGCGGCGTATCGAGATAACATAGAGCTTAATATTAAATAACCCGAAGCGGGATATTAAATTATCTACTACGTATGAATAGGTCGTATGTGATGCCTAAATGATTCTCAACAATGCAAATTCAAATTCGCTAAAGCTGGAACAGGATAGACTTTTAGTACATATGTTAAACATTAATTACTATTTTGAAATTAAATATTCCTTATATTAGTTTGTAAACCATAGACACGCTACTGAAAATGTATCCGTTTCTATGAAAGTGTTTATTGGTGGGATATGTTTGTGAGTATTTAACGCGTAGGTGTTTTGTAATGAGCGGCTTTATTTGGCTTTGTTTAACCTGTTTGTTTATTTATTTCGGTAGAATTTATTAATTGAAATTTGACCACGATGTCGACGGATTGATCTGATATTTGGTTTTGCTACACACTCTTAGGTTCGATGACAATTTATATTTTATTCTGTAATTGTGCCCTAGATTGGTGTGATGACTGGTAGGTCTAACTATCGATTTAATCTTTAGCTTTTATTGCATTCTCTAAAACATTATAATCTATTTTTCAATAAAACCGTTTAATATATACAATTTTTTTATTTATTTATGGTAGTAAGAATATAAAGGTTGCGTGGCGTGAATGATTTGATCGTACGCATATGTTTGTGTGTATATTTGTTGTAATGCATTTCTGACTCATTATACAAAACAAAAGCGCTAATTCATCATACGTGGATTCTTGTGAAAAGAGTCGCGGGATGTAATCGTCATGGCAGTAGGCACCTCTAAGATCTCGTTACAAGAACTGATGTTTATGTAAACTGATGTTTATGTAATGTGTAAGATAAGAAAAATATTTTTGCTAACATCACGTTGTATATCTTGATTAATTACTGTTATTTCCATTTGCATTTGTATATATTCCTATGCGTATCACGTCTTTCAATCATTACAACATTTAATCGTTTTAGGTAAGCTTTCAATATATGACGCTGTACAATTTTCCGCAAAATAAATTACTATCAAAAAGCACTTTTAAATCGTCAGTAGTCTGTTCGTTGATAACAAATCTACCATCGGTTCGGAAAGTTGTATCCACTGAGAAGAAACCGGCAAGTAACTCAATGATTGCTCTTTTAAGGATAGTTGTATATGTTACAATCTGTAATATTCTGCTTCTGTGTGCAACTAGACCAAACATTTTTATCGCTTCAATAATCTTCAACATTATACATGGATTCAGAAAAAGTATGTTATGACATTTTTGTTAAAATATACGGAAGCAAATCTAAAACTGATTGTGGTATCTTATTAAAAAATGCATATGCTCAACCCGACAAATAATTTCTGAACTTTCTTCATTCTAAAATATGAGATTACAAGTTTGTTTAAATTTCTTGGGAATATTATCACGAATATAATATTATTCAAATATATAAAGAAGAGTGTAAAGTAATAGTACGAATTGAATCTTTTCTAGTTCTCACAGAATAACATCTTTTTAGAAAATGTTCCACAGGTCGACTTTACGCTCGCGGCGCCAATTGTAGTATTCTATTATTTCGCTAGTCAATTTATTATTTCGCTAAAGCAAAAAAATGTAATGAAACTTGCATATGCCTTGAGCAATTCTGGAACATATCCCAGAACTGCTCTCATTCAAAAGTAGTCTTCCAACCAATGCACTAGAACAGTGTGGTGGACCTAAGTTCCACACTGTCTTATCTGAGTAAAGAAGTATATGCACAGAAGTAGATCGTTAATACGCAGGCGTCCTTTCCCAAACAGTTCATTAAAATCAGGGGTGAAATCGTCACGAGGTACTTGAATTCTTAGGAGGAAATATTGGGTCATTAAATTGCATTCACTAAAACCCCCTCGGTGGCCTTTTTCAGTGCAGAGGCGCGGAATCTCCACAGTATTCTCAGTTACCAAACAGTAATTACTAGCAAGTCATACATCGTCCATTTATAGTTAGCTATTTTAATGTAAGTAACTCTTTATACGTATTATGGTTTCATGTTCGGACCTTTATCAGAATTACATCTAAAGCAGGTTCAGTTCCAACTCCCAAACGATAGATACATATCTACATCAATAGATGAAATTTAAAGTTATTCCATTTTTAAAAATACCTTGTCTAATTTAAGTACTAATAAGGGGGCTCCTTTGATAGCTGTGCGGATGCATCTTAACACTTTAAGAGTAATTATAGATTAAGTTCGACCAAAGCGTCCCTTTTAAAATTAAAGATGTATAAAATACGTCAAAATCTATACAAAAGAGATATGTTGCATTGACGGCTGTTTACATGTAATTATTTGAAAAAATGAACTAAACAAATAAATTCAATGATACTATTATAGCACTTATAAAATTACTTAAGCTTTTGACGAAGCCATTTAATTGTCAACAAAAAATCTCGTATCAAACGAAATTAAATTAATATCTTACAAAACGCTATGGAGCGCCATAATCGGCTTTGAGTTAATAAAAATTGAACGCACTCCACTAGTTTAATTCAATCGAAGCTTTGAGGAATTATAAATCCGTCCAGTAACATTTTAATAAAATATTATATGCGCCATTTTTGTTAGCAAAGTTAACTCGTTAGCAAAGTTAAAATATATCTTTGCTTTCTATATATTGCTCTAATACAGTATCTATATAATATATAAACTGCACAAAATTCGAATTATTAAAATTGCATGTCGTATCATTATTCGTTTAATATCCGATGTGCGGTATAAAGGCCATGCTCTATTGCAAACAGTAGTCATTTTGTGAATATTAACTCTTGAAAACATTTAAACATGTTTTAGAGACACGTAAAAGACACCCAATTTATCACAATTTAATTTAATTTAATGAAGTGGCCATATCGCAATCGATAACATTCTTTCGACTATTTTTTACTCAGTAGTATATAGATTTTAAGAACTACTTTATAAGTATTTCTATTTGTAGTGTGACAGAGTTTTATGTGCATTAGTTAGGCAGGTTAGGTCCAAGGCTTGTCAAGGGATTTAGATTTATAAATTAATGACATTCGCAAGCAAATCAAGGCGTCTAAAATGAGTTTTCGCTTATATAATTTAAAACTCTTTCTCTTTCGGCTTTCTCACATAATCAAAAAAATGTACGCGTATTTAAATTTTGTTCAACAAAGTGCTTTAAACATATGTTGGTACACTTTATATTTAAATTAAATATATAGTTGCAGTAAACTTATAAGTAATAGAGAAACAGTCGTTAGGTCGATCTTCCTTTACCAACTTAATATATTAAGCTTGTGTCCTTATAATGTCACAATATTGTTTTTGCTCTTATGTCCTTTTGAACCATATAAAGAATTGTTATATAACTTTAGATATGATTTCATGTAAACGCACACTAAAATTACGTTCGTGTAGCATTAAACAAAAAATACGCAGTTAAAGGCACTGGCATTAGTTACTTGATAAATTACAATCTCCTTCATTCGCAATGCACATGAAGATTCAAAATATATACATAAAGAAAGTCTAATTATTTCTCGGTGGATCTTCATTTACAAAACATTTATGTTATAGAACATTTGTTTGAGTGAGTGTAATTTGTTATCGCTAAATTGTTTTTAGACAAAACAAATCAAATAATTTACTATTAATCAAATGTAAATAGTCAAATAGACATAACATTGAACACCAGCAACAAAACAGTTTATTTATCGAAAATCAGCTCACAAAGATACGTAATAAGCAAGATACTTCAACTCAAAGTTTGGAACATTGTTAGCTAACTTAAGCCGCTTCAACATCATAATAGCAGTTTCTAACTTCACTGAAAATGATATTACCAACGCACTTGATAACATAGATGTAATAATGTTTTCCATTTGTTGAAAACAATACATAAAGCAAATTAATACAATTTTAAAATTTCTAACATATATTTACCTATAGATGACATCCGCACCATTTTCTGCGTAAATATAGTATTTATTAACTGCCTCATTGGGTCTAGTGGCTAGCATGTTCGACTACAGACATGAGGTCCTGGGTTCGAGTCCCGGGTCGGGCCAATTCAAAAATCAATATTGAGTTTTCTATTAAGATTTTCTCAATATTTACCCGAAGTTGGGAAGTTGGCGGTGTGATCCACCCCCGTGCCTCGGAGAGCACGTTAAGCCGTCGGTCCTGCGCCTGATCTCTCTCCGGTCGTGACGGATTCTCGTCACATCGGACTATGAGTGTGCACTTGTGTACTAAGCCTGCCAATCCGCAGTGGAGCAGCGTGGTGGGTCTATGCTCTAAAAACCCTCTCTCCCCGGAGTGAGGAGGCCTGTGCCCAGCAGTGGGACGTTAATGGGCTGCTACTTACTTTACTTTACTTATAGTATTTATGTCTTTGAGGTATCTACTTACTCATATATACCTACAAACATATTATATTATGACGCAAGATATCTTACTGGTAAAAGAAATGTAAGTATAGACGACAAATAGAAAAATGACAGAAAATTATTGATCGGTATTTAAAAAAACACTACTCTACATTTATTGTGTAATAAACAATTTTGAATTGTATCTAACGAATTTCCATACTTGAAAAATGATCGGTTCTTATGTAAACTTTGATCTCTTAATTCATTCTGTTTTAAGTTTTTTTTATGATATTAAGGTAACGTATGTGCACCACCTCAGTCCTGTCTTAGGCAAATATTCAACGTATCTGATTCAGCTATTTTAGCGACAAAATGTTAACAAGTACATACAATATTAGTATAGAGGTATAAATATACTTACGAGTCCACTCGTGAAGATGCGACCGTGAGCATTTCGATTATGAGCTGATCGACAATATGAGTATCTACAACTTTTGGTATTCGGATGTTGGGGTCCATAACTATTGCGGATAGTGGACGAGCGGGCGTTGGCAGATAAACTGACTCATCGGGAGCCTTCTCTTTACAGCAACAGTGACCCATTATCTAAAAATGAAATTAAGATTTAAATATATACAATTAGCAAATCGATAATATCGTGGAAGGGGGGCTAAAATAACCCTAGCCCAACATACTCTGAAGTAATGGTAACAAAGAAATAAAGTAAAACTTATTTGTATTCTCCATTCTCTCCAACAGGCAGCCAAACAACTCTAACGACAATATTGAAATATTGTGCTGGAGAAAAATACTACAAATATTATGGACTGCATTCTTGATCGTGGGTCAATACAATGCTCTAAACTGAAAAACTGGTCCTTGCCGTTTCAACGATACCAAGAGGTGATGCTCAGGTCTTTAGGATGCACAACCTGCCACAGTGTGGTAAGCTGAATCGATAGCTGCCCACACTCATGACAAGCGGGTGACTCTTCTCGACCGAGCTGGTGCAGTAAATTTCCGTCTTTCTGAGACGGAAATTTACTGCACTAGTTTGTGAAAAAACGTCTCGGGCTCCCTGGAAAGATATTGGTCCAGGTGACGACGATTCGCTTCCACAGTGGCTTCGCCAGCTACTGGGGATTCGAGGTCCACTTTTGAATCAGAACTTGGGCATCCAGGACCATGATCTTTCAGACTTCGCCAGCATCAGGCGTCAAGTCATGACCCTTCGTAGGTACCCTGTGCCGAAGGACAACCACACGCACCTCCGCCCACGACTTCTGAGGAGGATTGCCCATTAAGAGAGACGCCAGTATCCAGGATACTGTACTGTATACGCGGATATATTTGGCCGGAAGTAGCCTCTGCACCTTGTGTAAAAAAATAAAATTGGATTTGGTCAAGGTGAGACGGTCATAACCTGGAACAGCTAATGGTAATTCGCTTGAATGGATGGGATCCAATTAGGTGTTTGGATTATTTCCCAAAACTTTGCAGTTAAAATTCCATGATGCTGTCAAACGGAGCAATTTCCGAAAAAGATTGTATGAGGGGATAATCACGACAGCCAGTAATGAGATGCATGACACGAGGAGCAGGAAATATATCTCGGAATAACTAAGCAGGATTACACGCAACATCATTATGCTACCTAGAGTAATAAAATTCATGATAACGTCCAAATTATAAGGTCGCTAAAAACGAGGTGGAGAGATTCTGATGCGCTTATGTATACCTATTTAATAGTAGGTGTTGTCAGACTTTATCTATTTCTGCGAATCGAAAAATTTATAGCTATCTTCTTTAACAGGGTGTATTTACAAATATATTATAATTCGATATGATGTTTCACTAATCTAATTGTTTAATCTATTAATATTTTTACTTGTAAGTTTTATTTCACTAAATAATCTGAACCAAGTTTTCTTTAGTTCTTAATTCAGTATTCAAGATTTGGCAGAGATATCAGAGTCGATACCTGGTAGGGATTTCCCATCGAGGTATCAAACACACAATCAACCATCCTACTCGCACACTGTGATTGCTAGTGTTATTTTGTGACAAAGTGAATATTAACACTACTTGCAGATCAATAGATTTACTAATTAATAGGGGAAGATGTGGTATGCAATCTGTGCTGCAAAATTACTCAATAAAGTACATAGATCTTTAGAAAGCAAAAGCAATACACTAAAAAGTATTTCAGCGAATGATTAGGATGTTAAAAGGAGGTTTCTGTAGTCTCTGTTTCTTTCTTTAATACCTCCTTCAACAAAATGACAGCCTCATAAAAGGAATGAATTCTAACCAGGAGTGCCACTAAGCATAACTAAACAAATGTTCACTCCCAACCAGCAATCTCAAGACATGGGTGATGACATCTCTGTTGTACAAATTACCGCTTCAACCCAAATTAGACCAGACAATATGTTTATTTAGAACCTAATTTACTTTGTGTTTATGGGCCTCTGGACTCGTACTACCCTCATAATATGTTCACCTTTAATTGGAATAAAAGCTTAGTTTATATATTAAATTTTTGCCAATACAGTGGCAATGCTTTGTACTTTGTACCTGCAAATTATCTCATTGGTCTAGTGGTTAGTATGTTCGATTCCAGACATGAGGTCCTGGCTTCGAGTACCAGATTGGGTCAATTAAAAAATCATAATTGGGTTTTCTACTAAGATTTTCTGAATTTATGCCCAAAGTTGGGAAGTTGTCTATGTGCCCCACCACTGTGAGTTGGTGCTGCGCCTGATCTATCTCCAGTCATTTTGAATTCCTGTCGCATCAGACTATGAGAATGAAGTAATCGAGAATGCACTTATGTGCTATGCCTGCCAATCTGCAGTGAAGATGCATGGTGGGTCTATGCTCTCCAAATATAAACTGATATAAGTGAGGAGGCCTGTGCCCAGCATTGGGATGACAATGGGCTGCTACTTACTTACTTCACATACAAAAGATCCAGGGTTGAAGTGCATCCGCTGCCTCAGTGGGCACCACCGCGAAATAAATACTTACTTACTTTATGTGTGATGCCCATTTTAAAATACTTTTTAAGACTTGTTCTGGTTTACTATTACATTTTTTCTAATATATTTTGAAGTTTTTATCTTAGTCTTACTCAGGAATATTTCTTTGGAATAAAAATTTTGACATATAATCATTTTTCGCGAAAAGATCTTATTTTGGATAATATTAAAAAATACACAATTGCAGTAGATTGATAAACAAAAAAAAAGTATAAACAAAATATACGTTTATAGTCAATAACGGAAAAAAGAAAGGAGTAATTAATAGTATGTTGTTTCACAAATACATATTAAAACGGAATTGTAATATTAAACATATTGTTTTTTTGTAGCTAATATTCTGAAATGTTTTCTAAATAAGTACACAAAAATTTCAGACAAGAACTTAATCGGATCTAACTTTACTTTTTTCTCTAAATTAATATTTCGTTAGGAAAGAACTGTTGTTTTTAAGTTGATTGCAAAGATTTTGTAACATAACAAAAATTATTTTGTAAACTTTAAAGATATAAGGTCAACTTACCGTAGCTTTTTTATCATTTCTTTATTAGAACCAGAAGTTAATTAGTTTTTGTAGCACTAAATTTTCCTTGAAGTCTTTTAAGAATTTTAGTTAATTGGTAGTTGTTATTATTCACGACACTGTAAACAACAGTAACAAGTGACTCTCACGAGAGCTCAGGGAAAGTGACAGAAAATTACCATTTTGCACAGAGTCAGCATAGCAATGCGGACGCAGATTAGATATATGTCATTTATTATTTTTAATTGACATTAGCAGCTTTGGATTCATGTCTTTGTACATTATAAATTACAACAAATTAATAATTAGTTGCTATCATGGTTAATGATTATATTTATTATGTAGAAACATGTGAGATTTACTTTACTGTAAAAATTATAAATTGTAAAGACCACCACAATTTCCACTGCAAATATATTGGGATGCCAATAAACTACTTGGATGGATTATCGATGTCGATATGTATATCTCAGGGCTGTAGACATGTGACTGAGGTACATAAATCATCATTTTTTTTGAGGGTAGGAGTGTATGTGTCAACACAAAAAATTTTGCTCTTTGCTGTTTTATTATTTAAATATTGTTTATTTAATGTTTAAATATAAATTAATGAGTGTTTAATAGTTCCCTACCTGTCAGCTGTGCATTCACTGATAATAACATAGCAAATCTGTAAGTTTACCTCACTTTTACAAATTTCATACTTCAACTATAGACATAACCTACAAAAGATGGAGGCTATTAAGAGTAATCTTGCTGAATTGGCTGAGCATTTTAAGGTGACAATGGCAGATTTTCAAAATGAGATTAAAACTGCTATTCCTGCTACCACTGCAACCTCAAATATAAATTTTCAATTTAACTCTTTTAGAAATTTTATTATGCACACTTTGGAAAACCTACAATCACAAATAGAGTTGTTGGCCAGGCAGCATGATGAATTAGAAATGCATACACGGAGAAAAATATTGTTGGTTCATGGTGTGGCTGAAAATAAGTCTGAGGAAACCAGTGTTTGTATTGCATCACTTCTGTCGAGTAAACTTAAAATGGATAATTTAACATCAAGCTCCATAAGCAGATCCCATCGCTTAGGACATACTAGTGGTGATAAACCAAGAGCTATTTTAGTTAAATTCAAGGATTTGGCAATGAGGGACAAAGTTTGGTTCAAGAAAACATCTTTAAAGGGTAGCGGTGTAACTGTTACTGAATTTTTAACTAAGGGACGTCACACCACTTTCTTGGCAGCTAGACAACAATTTGGCATATCGAAATGCTGGACAAGACGTGGCTGTGTTATAGTATTGGGCCCAGATGGTACACAGCATAGTATAGTTTCACTGTCCCAGCTAAATGCTATCGCTGCTCACTCTCCTCCCACTAATGCAGTCATTGATACCCCACCTGAACCAACCCCAAAGGACCCTAAGGCCCCCAAGGACATCAGATCCCACAAGGATGCAAGGTCAAGAAGATTTGTCAAGAAGTAGTTTTGAATTAGTGTAGTAGTGTCACTATCTTTATCCTTATATTTAGTACTGCACAATTTATTCATCCTTTTTTATTTCATTTTATATCTTTGTAGTTGTTTAGTAGTAGTTTTTGTAATCCATTTTTTTTTTATAATATTTTGAGGTCAGTAGTGAAATCTATTTGTATCAATATATCTAAGTTCTATTATTATTATTTTGGATTTATATCTAAGTTCTACTGCTTGAGAAATTGTTGCTCTGACAGATGACATTGACAATTAAATGTTACCAGTAATTAGAATATTATTAGACAATCCATTTATAATAATTGAAGCTACTTTTTTACTGCTTCTTATTTCCTGTTTTTGTATATTAATTAAAATTAGTCATAATTAGTTTATAGTTCCTTTAAGTTTGATTTTATATAAATAGTTTCCTTTTTTACAATTATTAGACATAATTTTGCTATTTTGTAATTCGTTCTCCACGTAGCTGGCGGGTTAGTTTAAAACATATTAAATATTTGTATATCTTATAAAAAAATATAAATATTTATTATATATATTTTCGTATAATATATAATTGTATATATTTTATAATACATAAATGTCGTCTTTAAATAATAGTAATGATAGTGAACATTTTTTTTCTCTCTCAAGTGACAGTTCGTCTAGCGAGAATAGTTATCACAGTACATCTTTTATTCCACTTAACGTTGCCCTTAATTCTTGTTTCTCAGATTCTCTGAAAAATTTCAATGTAGTTCATATCAATGCTCAAAGTATTCCGGC
>JACTOM010000032.1:264894-408230 GCA_015832385.1 Elymnias hypermnestra | reverse complement strand
TTCACCGAACACATTCGCACCGTCCGTGGCAGGGCAGCGTTTGTGCTAAGTCGCCTCTATCCCATGATCTGCAAGAAGAGTAAATTGTCACTGCGCCACAAGGTGACACTCTACAAAACTTGCATCCGCCCCATATTCTCCTATGCGAGCGTAGTGTTCGCTCACGTTCCTGCACGCCGGCTGGTTCGACTCCAGACGCTGCAGAACAAATTCATGCGCATAGCCACGGACGCCCGCTGGTTCATGCGCAACGTCGATCTCCACAGAGATCTCGGCCTCGCAACGGTCAACAATCATTTCAAAACGCTCTCCGTAGATTATTTCAAGAGAGCCGTCAGTCACCCAAACCCTCTCATCAGGAATGCCGCCTCTTATGGGATTAGGCTAAACATCCCGCCTAGGAAGAGGCGGCCCAAACACGTCCTTGACGACCCAGACGACCAGATTACGATTGACAATGCCCCGTACACGAACACACACACACAGCGTCTTCGCCGGCGAAGACGAGGCCCCCGCTATCTGACGCACCCCGGCCGCGGCTCCCAGTCGCGGACCCATGGGCGTCAAGATTCAGCACCTGTCCGATTCTTGTCTTTTTCAGCAGCAGCAAACGTTGCTCTAAGCCTAGGTCCGAGCCTCGCAGGAGGCGCCCTTAGAGCAACGTTTTCCCCCGACGCAGCAAGGCCCTTCTACGGGCCCACCCCTCGGCAGAGCTTCTGCGCTCGCCATCCCTCTCGGTTACGCTGTAAAAGCCAGTAGGGCTAACAGCAACTACACACATCGAAAAAAAAAACCATTATCCAGTATATAGGTATTATCTATGCTCGCCACCTTGAAATGTCATTCGACTGTCAGTGTCTACTACTTTCGAGTGTTCAGTGTGTTTTATCGTGATACTTCTGAATTTTAAGCGTTAAATATGCAAAAAACCATATAAACTGATGTCCGGAGTATTATTCTAAAAATACAATTATTTTTTGAAGAAGAAGCTCGGCTGCAGGCTCCTACCATTCCATTTAATCAAATATACAAACGGATTTCGGCTACAACAGGTTAGTATTGTCAGTTTATAAGTAAGTAAGTAGCAGCCCATTAACGTCCCACTGCTGGGCACAGGCCTCCTCACTCCGAGGAGCGAGGGTTTTTAGAGCATAGACCCACCACGCTGCTACACTGCGGATTGGCAGGCGTCAGTTTATACTACATATATATTACCCAAAATGATAATATGGATGGAGAGAAATATTTGGATTAAACACTTCTTTACATAATTAGATAAAACATTCTTGTACAAGAGGGGTGTAGGCCGATTTATTATTTTAAACCTATTTTATATAGGGTAAAATTTACTCTTAATTCCGTCAAATCCAAAAGAAGGATATCAAGTATATATTTATAAGTCAGCTGTTAGTATTTTGAAATAGTTACTCTGTTATCATTTAAATTATTCATTACGATGCTCTATCCACAGACGCCGCTCTTACAAATATGTGAATAAGGACACATCTTTAATCACAAAACATTTATTTCAAGTAAGTGAAGAGCTATTTTCAAAATTGTAAAAGAGGGCCAAATAGCAGAATGTGGTATAAAAAATTGCACACCACGCAAGCAGATGATACGATAAAGTTAATTTGTCCATGTAATGATTTTGATATGCGAGTTATCAGACGAAAAGTCCGTGAAATTTATTCTGGCAAAAAGGAGATTCTCGCCATAAAAAATCTTCTAGAAATATTAAAGACAAATAAATTACACAGAACAGAGAGAAACTATTCGAATGCTACTTTACGAGTTGGGATTCCTTTTTTTTTTTAAACTAAGTCCAATCATAAGGTTCTGATGGAGCGTAATGAAGTACCGGCTTGGAAAGCTAAAGGTAGAGCAAGGAAAGAAACGTGGCCAGCGTAAATATTGATCACAAAAATGATGAGATCTCTTATCTGGTAATAGAATCATTTGAAGCTATTTCAGTTCATGAGTGGAAACGGCATTGTAAACATGTTCATAGGCTAGAAGGAGAGTATTTAAAACAGGATTCGTATTTAGATGAACCTTTTATGATAAATGTGGCAAGTGACAGTGAAACTGAGAGTGATTCTGATAGTGATGAGTGCAGCACGGAAATAGAAGGAGTATGCCCTCTCATTCAGGATAATGTTGGATATTCTTCAAAAACTGTGTTTGACCACAATTATTGCAAATGTGGTTTCAATAAATCATAAAAAAAAGGTTATTGCTTTTCTTTTACTTACATCTTCTAACTAGGCCTACCACTAATATCTAGATGGGTCTTTTAACAAGGTTTCAACCGTTTAGATTGAAACCTTAACCACCTTGTCAAAAGGCTTGCAGTAGGTAGATACATAACATTATTTATATATATATATATATATATATATATATATATATATATATATTTCTATATTTCTTCTATATATACATATATATATTTCTATATTTCTTCTATATATATATATAGAATCCCTATATCACAGCAAATGATCGGTGGCCATATAATTCTGACACAAAAAACATTTTAGTGGCTGTAATTTTTTCGAGAGTGGGTCACAACATCGCTTATTATTTTATCGTTTATGTAGTTTTTTTTTTAAATGGCATATTAAAATGCATCACAATAGAGCACGTCAATTGCCATTATTAACGTGGCGTCCATTTTGGGCATTTTCAAATATCACTTTTGTCCTTATCTGTGATTTCTGAACATTTCGCGAACCGTTTTTTTTTCAAAAGAGAAATATAAATAAAATGTATCGAATTTCCGACTTTTGTGCTCATTGGAATTAGTTAGCAACATTGAAACGACGATAGCGACGCCCGTCAGTTCACAGATAAGTTGGTTTAGCTGTCAGTTATTATTACCTCTAGTTGTTAGGTTGGCTAACTTGAGCTCTGTGTTGTCATATTTTGGTTTTAGTGATTTCCCTGTTTGAATTCAATAAATATATTTATTACAGATGGTCACGGTCTACTTATAATTTCGTTTTAAGTTATGGCACTAAACTTTATTTCGTATAATGTAAAAAGATTACTGACTCAATATAATTGTAAATGAAACATTCTTGATTGTGTTTTGAAAAACTGTGATCCAGGCGGACAGCCAACGCTGAAAAATCTTTATCCGATCAATCTGAATCTTCAAAAGTACTATCTGATTCTGTATTAGACTTTTCAATAAGTTCCATGATAAACTGACCAATATTAGAGTCTTAGTCTAGCCGTTTCATAAAACTTATCCTCTAGGTGACGTACACGTTCGTATTGTTTCTGCTAGTCTTCTGCAGGGTTAGACTGGAAGGCTTTATCCGTTAATTTTACTATATTTCTAGCTTCCAGACCTACGATAATACTGGTTACGTGCAGTTTTTAAGACCCCATATAAACTTGATAGTGTTTAAGTCACAGTGATATGGTGGTAATCAAACTACATTGTGACCATTAGCGTCAAGTAATTGGTCAGCATCATATATTGACGCTTCTTTATGCTCCTTTATAATTTCATATAGTTGAGCTTACCTCATAGTAGGCAGATGAAATAATCCTTTGGTATTTATCCAATTTTGCAGATCGGCTTTAGGCCGTTGCTTTATTTATAGCAAGTGTGATAAGGCGCAATATTAACGACGATTAAGCTGTTAGGCGGTAGATTAGTTATTAATTTCTTTAGTTACCATCTTTTAAAATTGGTTTTGTTTATATCGCCATAATAGTTGCCCGATTTCGAGATTTAAATATTAATAGGGCGTTTGGAATGAAACCCATTTCACCACCAACATGAACAATAATCCAGCGCGCTCCAGTAGAGTCGTTTGTTAGGACACCTTCGTTCTCATTTTGCCAACATTTTTTTATCAGAATATGACACGTGTATTTACGTCCCGCCTAGGAATACGACAGGTTTGCCTTCAGTACGATTTTTTGTAAAACATCTAGATATCTGTGTCTCCAAGCCATCATATTATTCCATAAGTAGTTTTCTATTAGTGCCACATTTTTGAAAATTGAATCCTATTTGTAAAAAAAAAAAAAAATCCATAATGTGGCATTTTAAAGGCGGTTGAAGCCTTTAAAATCAATATCAATTTTCAACTTGGCCAACAGCTTTCTCAAAGTTGGAACTACTTTTTTGACTGTCTATACAGTGTATTTTATTTCTGACTGCACAAAGATCAAAAACATCTCATTGATTTTTTTGTTGGTTGCATTTTTTTAGGTGTATAATTTTTTTGTGATGTGGAAGCTGCTACCTCATCTTCTTTAGTATTAATACTAACAAATCTCTCAGAATTAACTGAAATAAAAAAATACTTCAGTTTGTTTCTTATATTAAATAAACACATATAATGATAAAATGATAACAAATATACAATGAGTTAAATTATTAAGTTTATCATTATTTTGTGGAGGGTGAATTTGGTCAATTGTAGTCATTGATATGCAGTTAAGAGTATACAATTGAATCCAGGCTGTCGATAGTACAACCGGTACTGACTTTACCGGTACCTTACTGAGTACCATTGAGACGGGGAAAAAATAATTGCTGGTAACACTATTTTACATATCTGTCATGGCACCTACACGCCTTCGAACATTTTTAAATAGGGCTAGAGGAGGCTTTATTAGCCTTTTCCTTTTCATAAAAATTACGCCCGGATAGCACAATATTTCTGCCACTGCTTTGAATCCTTTTTGATGATTTATGAATAAATAATCACCGAAACAATAAAATAAATAGAGGCGCTTCTTAAAACGATCGATATATTTGACTACAAGTAATGCCAACCTAGCGGAAAGTAAACATGACAAATGTCAGAGGTAAAATGACTGTTAGGGGTATGTTTCCTCCTCCTGAATCTAAATAACAGCACACAAAGGCGGTTATATCAAAGATAATCGCGGGAATTTCAAGAGTTATGAACTAAAAATGTTTACGTAAAACTTTTGCGAGTGAAGGAAATTAAGTGCAAATAACGAATTTATACCAAAGCGATATAGCAAAGGAATGACTTTATTATAACTTCAGATAAATTTATTTAGATTATTTTATGTAAACAGTCACTGGCCGCTTGGGTATCAAAGAATATCATTGGCAAGCATTACATATCATGTTTCTCCGTTGCGTAATTAAATTACAGAAAAATCATGGGTTTAAAAGTAAACATCTACTTAAGTTAAGCTTTATATATGAATATTCTTAATATATTAACACGGATTCTCTCTTCTATTTATTCTATTGATTGTGTATGGATTGTAATAATGTATTTTGTGCAAATTACATTACTATATAGAATACCGTAACATCTAACTGGAGTAGAGCGTTTTGGCAGTAGAAACTTAATTTCAAGGGTAGACTGGACTAATCTTCTATTATTTAAAAAAAATAAGTCACTAGACCTTATAGTGATAGAGTAAAAAAAATCTATGTGTATTCCTAGACATAAAAGAGAGTTCAGTAAAGAGATTTTTACCGCTATGGTTATATGGCACTGTTTGCGCTTCCTGTCTTCCATTCCTACAAATATTATACTTGTACAGTCTCTAGTTCCTTCGGTTCTTGAATACGTTGATGGCAGCTATCCTTATCTAACCCAGAGCCAATTGAACAATATTGAGCGAACTTCAAAATCTCTGTATTCGGTTCATATTTGGATTACGCAAATATGACTTTGTGCGAAGCTCAAGTGGTTGTCTATATGTTTTTGACTGAATTTACATATTATCTCTCTGCTGTACTATGTGTATTTAATTGTAGTGCTCCAACATATCTTAAATAAAGTTTTGTTTATAATGATTCTTTGAATATCTTTAAATCTAGTCAAAATCCACTACATTTCGATTTAGTCTTTGACGACTATATACATATATATATATACAGTGGTCTTCGTATAATTAGAAACCCTACCAATGGCTTATTATACTTCATCGCATTGTTATTTATATTTTGAAATGAAACAATATATAGGCCTACAATATGTCGAATGATTCACCACTTATTAGAAAAGCAATATAAATCCTACTACACAGGTGCAGTTTTAATATTATATTACGACAAACATTTAAAGCAGTTTTAAGGTATGAACAATAATGGTCATCTAATTAGAAACAACAACAAAAAAACATAAATAACAATATTTTTGTTGACTATTGGCTTCTAGAGATTGAATTCCCTGCTTTAACAAATGCTTTATATAAGTTCGTTTTGACTGTTCGTCCGAGTAGAAAATCATTGTGTACTCTAAGATATTTTTGTATTGCTATTGAACCATTGTACCTCCAATCTTCCGAACGGGATCAATTCCACATCCGGAAAAACAGCCTCAAACTTTTATGTTACCGCCACCGAGCTTGACTATAATCCTTGTGTGTTTAGAATTAAAAGCGTTGTTTACAGGATGTCTAACATAGCGCTTTACATCGGAATTTACCATGTTTTTGTTTCATCTGAAAACAACTCTTTTTTTGGGTTCTCGTACCGTCCAATTAACATATTTTTTAGTGAATAATAATCGCTTCTCTCGGTGTAGCTTGGTAAGTATCTTTCGAGAGGTTCTTTTGTACAATTTAGTTACCAGTAAAAAACTTCATTTTAAACTGGTCGGAACCTTTAAATGGGTCTTTTTTTGCAACACGAACGATTAGCGTATGTCCTATGAAAGAGGTTTTTCTTCGCCGAGCCTTTCTAAGAACATTTTCAAGTGTTCCATGTGTTTTATAATGATCAATTGCATTTAAAACTATCTTCACAGAATAATTTAAATGCTGAGCTGTTCTTCTGTACGCCCACTTATGATATATATGTAAATTAACAATTATTTGCCTAGTAGACGCGTCACAACTGTTATTTTTGCCAATCTTGAACGAAGTAATATTCAAATTAAATATTGAATTACCTCCATAATAACGGAAAAAGCCAAGAAAGAAATGTTATTCTCAAATTAAAAAAAAAGTAACTAGCTAGATACTTTTTTGAAATGTTTCTAATTAGGCGTCCAAGCAGCCATTAACAGAAAATAAACTCCTATATGTGTAAGACACATTTTGTAATTAAAAGTAAGATATGTTTTATATTTTATGCATTTAATGAGTTTTTATTTAAGCTTTATTATTGCATTATTAATTATTACTGAATGTGTATATTTTTTACGAATTTGTGCATTAAAGTTTTACCTTCTCTATTCATAAGTAGTGTTTCTAATTTTATTACACTGTATCACAATCGCTACTTTGCGATAATTTGCAACTTTTTATACCTTATGATTAAGTTAATGTACATATATATATCCTGTATTATTTGTAGTGTAATAAAGCGTATTCTCTCTCTATTTAATCATACATTCAAACAAGTAAATATTATTTATATATCTATTCACTTTTACACATTAGTATATCCAATGACTCTGCAACCGTTTATGGGCAAAGGAAATAATTTAACAATAGTTGATCCGTGTTTGCCTTGCAGTGTTTAGTCTTATATAAGAAACTTTTGCATCATCGGTTTGGACTTATTGCTAACTTATCTTTGGAGAAGTCAAATTATATTGTATGATAAAGTGTAAGGGATATGATTAGAAAAGGGTGAAGGTAGCTTCGAAGTCGGCGGCTATGGTATGTCCAATCAAACACGTGATATTTTTTTTATCAAATAACTCAAAGCGATGTACTGAAGGCGCTTAATAACTTTTTTGTGAAAAGATTGCGAAGGAAAACACTATTAATTAAGCTAGATAATATATAAAACTAATTTTCCATTAAAACTTTACCTCAAGGTATTATAAGGTACTATTATTATAACGTACAGGACTCATCGCTTATGTTATTTTCGAGTTATACCCACCATGTATTGCTTCATTCCGAAATAGCAGAATTCAAAGTAAACGTATTAGAAAATGCGGCATAAAAAAATGAATGTCAATTCCTACTTACTAAAATTACTAGCATCATCTACTTCTAAAACTTTTTATATAGAAAAAAAAGATTAAAACTTGTACGTGAGCTTATAGTGTGTGTAGTAGTGTACAATATGGCCCAAAGACTTTTAAATTATGAATTGTTATTTGAAATAACTATTAGCGTCAAATGACATTGCCAACAGATAAAAAAAATTGTAGTCACTTGAGAGGATGAGCAAGAAGTATTTTAGTAATGACGAAGAAAAGGAAAAGAGCGCAGAATGATTTAATAGGAGAAACAACTTTCCAATTGTTCTTATCCAACATCATTACCAAATTAATTATGGTAGAATAACGACGAGTGGGTGACGGCTAGTAATATGTAATGTTATTTAATCATTGTTAATGTTTTAAAATGAAAATGAGTTTATCTGCTTTCACACAATGTGATCAAATCCATGTACAGCTAATTTTGTCAACATGCTATGATATTGAACACGTAGTGTTATGAGAAGTGTTTACAAACAAAACACTCAGCTTTCTGTATGGAAATGTAAATAGCTTTATTCAACCACTTCACACAATAACTTTTAAAGGCAAATTGGCGACGTTATAAATATAAAAACGACAATAACATTTAAAATATTTGTTAATACTGGACTGAAAAGAAAAAAATATTTAATGGTAACTTTAATTCTAAAATAAATTTTGTTCGTTAATATAATACAAACCTAGAAAAAAGTCGACATCGACGCCTAGTGAAATTGACAGTTCGGAGCAAAAACACGTGTTTTGTATTACAGACGGCCATTTTATTCAAACGTTTATGATTTTTTGCTTCATTCCGAGGATAACCTTCGTGGATATAAAAATTAAAACACGAATGCCTCGCGCCGAGTTCTGAAAACACTCCACAACAAGCTCGGACTGATTCCTTTGTTATCGTCTCACAATGTCATAATGAAATTAGTGCGATTAACTTTTGAACTTTTTTACATCTCACTTTACAAATTAATAAGATATTGTGACTTAAATATACAGAAGTATATTCTGTATATGAAACAAATGAAAAATGTAATACGGTGACAATTTCAGCTTTGTGGTTAGTATTGTAATTTACAATAATGAAGAATACAGTGGTGATAAAAAGAAGCATTTGGGCTTACTACTTGATGATTTGTAGATTCAAGGCGTACATTGAATTTTTTTGCTCAAGTTGGGCTCCGAGATTGATAATTCTCTGCCCTCTATGTAAGAGGGCAGAGGATTATAATCTGTAGTATCCGTACGATAACATTATCCTGGCCGCAAGGGAAGCTGAAGGGTGGACCTCGGGTCGTCATCATGCGGAACAGTGTGAGGTCTGACCTAGTCCTTATCTGAAATAATGGTTTTTCAAGGAACACGGAAGCTTTTTTACCAACCACGAGTATCAAAGAATGGAATCATCCGCTTGCCGCTAGTGTTATCGTCTTAGCGCATCCTACCTTGTGAGAGTTTACAGCTTGCAGACCGCTTTAGATCGGTGCAGATTACTCTCTGGGCATCAAGAATAAATTAAGTTGTATCTCTGAAGCCGATGCATGCTCTTGATACATCTGCTTCAGAAACCGAACTATACTGTATTGATGGTCCTTTTACCATAGGGGTAGTAGAATAAGGTGAATCCCTCCTCCTCCCGCTTTGGTGATACCACGGTCGGACGAATCAGGAAAATCAAAGTAAACTGCAAATACAAACTCCTGAGTTACAGGCAAAAATGGAAAGAGCTCCGCTGTTTATTGCAGGGTTTTCCCTCGACGAGTTCGAAGCTCCTGACTCTAGTTGGTTTGAGCGTGTAAATATAATTTTTGACGAATAGACCGGCGAAAAAGCTCTGAGGATAGTTCGTTCAGCTATTGATTATTATTAATATATAGCTCGATGTTATTCATGTGGTGACTAGGAATAGTTTTTACCGTCTTGAAATTTTTTAGCATGTCGAGAAACAGTCTACTCCAATTTTAATGGGCTGCTACTTACCTTACTTACTTATGCACATATTGATTTGTTGTTAAAAAAATGTTAGTCTTGAAGTGTCTTTATTCTGCGTAGTGCGTTATGTATTGTATTATAAATTTGTTGAATATTGCATAGTTTGAGTCGTGTGCATAACCTAAGACTTAACTATTAGGAACGGTTTACCGCTTTCTCAGCTCAGTTCTCAGAATTTCGCGCCTGCAATTGAAACTACGATAAGACTTTAGGGTAATCATTTGTTGCGATATATTAAGGAATATATTTTTATTTATGGTTTATTTATTAAAACAAAAAAAAATGGGCGCTCTGAATACGTTTTATTTACAGATAGTTTTTCTATTAAGTATATAGTGGATATATGATTTTATGGTGATAACGTTGTTTATTATTTTATGAAACTTTGCAAATTATAATTACAGTTATATAGAAATGAAATTTAGATTTTATATAAAAGCTCGAAAGAAAAATTTTGTTCCGATTAACTGAAATTCGTGATGGACATTTGCATCCTTAATAGTACATCAATTCAAAATTCTATAGTTTATGTGGAATGTTGAATTTTCCAGTTTTGTAAAACTTTTTAAGACAAGATTTTTTTTAGCATGGGTATGGCATAAGTGGGTACATATTCCTTCATCATTATATCCTAGAAGGATGGAATTTTCATGCTACATATTAAAAATTACACATTGCTTTAAGTACGATTTAATTATTGATATATTTAGCGTGGTGTTTCTGTGCTATAAGAACCCTCTTTCTATGAGTGGTCTGTGCCCAGCACTGGGGGTTAATATGGAGCTTTTTACATTTTACCTTTATGTATAATCATTTTTCAATTGTATGCATCATTCTATATATAACTTTTCACATGAAGTTAAATATGTTTTATAATAAGTATTTAACTTTCTAGTTATGGTATATACCTACTTATAATATGATTTAATGCCGGGTTTGTGGTTGTTGTGTGATAAACCGAGCTGCGTATAATGATTTCTTATAAAAGTTTTGATTTCCTCGTAGGAGTAATTGTGGGATATCTTGCTTTGTTAGCCGGGGTCCTGTGTTTAATTACCACTAGTCTAGATGAAAAACAGATTAAATCACGGGTTCGGTCGTAAATTACTTGTTTAAGGCTCAAGCTGAGGTAGGAGATCTTATTTAGTCAAGTAACTTAGTTGAGCAAATTCCATAAAATAAGTGTATATGTGATCAAATATAATGTTTCTTTTTTCTTTCTGGCAAATGTTCGTCTCAAACTTGATATCTGAGCCTCACCCAAATAGTAGTGACGTATTTTTTAATACTCGTACATCGGTATCCTGTCGTGCTTTGTTTCAAAAAACTTTTATAACAATGAACCGATATTAAAGTATCATTTGACTGGTGGGGCTGCGGATGTCGATACTTACCACTCTACCAGCAAAGAGGTACAGCCAAGAAAAATATCTGCTTTTCGGTATGATGTTGTGAAGAAACAAAAAAAGGTAAATTACCTCTTACCAAGTCAGCGCGCTTCCGTCCTCGATTGTGTCATCACTTACCATCAGGTGAGATCACTTTCAAGAGCTAACTTGTCAGCATTAAAAATAAACTTTCGAGGTAGGTTGGCCTCATTTTCTGAAATGTAAATCAGTTGAAAACTATTTGCTGGAACAAGTTTCTGCTTTTGTTGTTTATGGTGTACAGATACTAAGTCCAGGTAAGTGCTTGCATTATCCTGTAAACTAAACGAATTGACGACGAAGTTTCGTACTATCTGTATGTTATTAGCAAACAGTTTGAGTATAATTGGACCAACTTACCAAATAAGTTAGTGGTAATAGATCCATTACAATTTTGCAACTTTTTACAATGAAATAATTATTGGATCGGTTATTTTGATTCAATATTTTTATTTCGTATATATAATTTCTTTAATGCATATATGGTATATAATGGTATTTCCCATGTAGTTTTAAAGACCTCTTGATGAGTGAGTGAGTTTAGTGGTCTATAAACGTCTTTGCATTATTGATTTTCTAAAAAAATTGGCTGGGGCCACATTGGTTGAAACCATCAAGTTTCAAAGTCTACTCGGACATAGGTAGAAACGATTTTGTTATATTATACAGACTTATTAACAGAGATTGGCTATGTTCATCAGACCTGTCAACGCAGAAAAAAATACCTTGTGTTTATTAACACGAGTTTTTATGTGCATTCAAAATTGCTGTCGTTTTTATACAAGGCGACTTCTTTTTTTTATTATTTGCTTTTCAAAAGTTTATTAGTTGACTATTAAACCATGATGTATAAATTTTGCTACGATAGTAGCGAACTTTTTAAAAGTTATTTGATACAACTTTTGATTTCTCAGTAAAATACACGTTGCAATTGTTTACCTCTACCTACGTACTTTTTGATAAAGGTAAACATCTCATTGTTTTTTAACTAGTAAAGTGTGACAGGTGATTAGCGGTAATGTTTTTTTGCAATTAGGGTAGGGTAGGTATTGTGGTACATCGTGGGATTTTGTGCAAGTGAGAAGTGACTGTTCGTTTGAAATTCGTAGGCTGCGCAAGGCGCCTAGGCCGCAGTCGCGCCGCGCGGTTCGCGCGTCTTGCTCGTTTGACGGCCGCGATTAAAGAGGTGAGTTAGGCCGTCAGGGGTGGATTGGCGTGGCGGTTCTGGCATGCCCATGACTGTGCCGTGGTTTTGAAGTCGTTCCGAGGTAGCCTCTCCTAGGCTCGATCGATAGGCGGGTACGGCGCTGTAGTCGCTCTTTGGCACGGTATGCTAGTAGCCAGCCTTTCGACACTTCGGCACTCAGGCGAACGCTCACGCCGCGAATACACGCGACGACGATGCGCGGTGACCGCGCCGCTCGTGACACGCGACACAACAAGGACCATGAAAACTTAAAGTCGTCGCTCAAAAAAGGAGCGAAGACTAAAAAACATCGGGTCGTTTTCGATGAGAGCGCAAATGAATTTTTTGAAGCAGATTATATTATTGTTGTTCGCGATGAATGCGGGTATTCCGACGAAGGAGAGAACGAAGAATGTTCAGGATGCGGAGCTTGCGAACGATTTCAGGAGCCGGAGCCGGGGGCTCTCAGCCCGCCCGAGGGCTACAAAGATTTGGGCCTTTTCAATCGGGATGGGACATTACGAGAACAAGCATGGTGGGACGCCGGTGATGTGATGCTGGTCGGCGAGAGATCGGGAACTGTATTTACACCGCAACACCTTCAGCTGCTTCGTAGATTGCAGCGGGAAAGGATGTTACGTTCGACCGTATGTTCCGACTGCGATGTACATCCCGCGATTCATCAACCGCTCGGTGAGTCACCTATGTCCTTGCCAAGGACAGACTCGATCTAGTTGGCCTTGCTCTATTTAGCGTATAGTATTACTCATACAATACAACTATATTAAACAACACCATAACACACAAGTCTTCTACAATTTATTTCACAACTGATAACAGGTGTAAGAAACCTTACAATTATCTTGCTGCGCAAACCTATCTGTTATGTATATCTTAACACTGAGGCCCTTACGACAATATAACTACATAAGGAATATTTATTGATATTTAAACAACTTGAACATCTGCCATTGCGATTGTCTGTTATTTGCTCGGCGAAAATGTTATATTATAGTAATATCTATGGTCTAAAAGATATACATACTATTGCTAAAGCGAAAACTAGCAATGCGTAAATGTAATAATTATTAAGTAATGCATATATATGTTTAATAATAATTACCAAACAATAAAAGAGTGAAAGTGATTCTTTGTGGTTTTCTGAACGTTTCACGAAATTGAAATTGAATTCATATTATGTACGAAATGTAATATAATATGCATACGTATATGCAGATTTGGGGGTCACTAAAATGACAGTTAGATGATTTGACCGGTGAATTCTTGCCACAACAATAAAGCGAAATATCTATAAAATAAAAATAAGTATCATGTTAATATAAAAAGAAAACTGTATAAACAAATCGATAAAATAATTAGAACGGAATTCCCGATTAATTGTACGAAACATTTGCACAAATGGCGCCATTTTGTCGTAATACACTGTCTGTACATTAATAAGTTCCGCCAAAAAACGTCCATGACCTATTAACCCATTATTTATAAAAATAACTTGTACAGTTGGTGCCAAATTCGGATATATAATGATATTTCTTCTACTCTATTGTCTTTTGTCTAAATCAATAGCATAAATGAATACTAACTTCTGAATATATGCAGATTATATTATTTACCTGCGAAGGTAACACAATTTTCGCAGTTCGAAGTTCCAAAATACCCCATTCATCATTATCTACCGCATACACAATTATAAAAATTGCGTCCGTCTTCAATCTTCATAGAGTTTTTTACAGTCCTTTCGGAGAGTGCTTGCTTTTCTAAGGGTACCTCTTTCCTAAATCCCAGTGGGTCAGAAGTGGGTTGATAGATTATTTAACTTGGCTTCTACCTAAGTACCTCTATAACATTTAATGTCTCTAGGAGTCAAGGCCCAGAGGGCAAAATTTCTGTAAAAGGTAATCAACTATCTATTAGCCTAATTTATTCTGTACTTATTCAATCTTTGTACATACAATGTCTTTAAATAGTACAATATTGGCATTTTTAAGAATAATATACATTACGCTGTCTTTAATTCGATAAAAGTACCTCCGATCTTGTTCACGTACGGCTTTTTGATACGCTAGTATTTATTTGTTATTTAACCGTATTGGTATTTCATTTTCTAAAGAAATGTTTAGAGGCATTATTAAAACGTGCGCCACTTAATATTTCACCGTCAACCTTTTGCCGACTTTTTCCATTTTCCTTGAATAATATTATAAGAGTATTCTATTAATATGCTGTTAACAAACTAACATGAGATTAATAAATAATATCTCTCCAGTCACGAACAGTATCTAAAAAATGTCCCAATGTTGTACCCATATACGCGCTCATCGGAGTAAGTAAAATAAATGAGAATGTGACACCGCTTTGATGTAAATAATGCAGCAATTGGATTTTTTTTATACATACTAAGCAAGCAAAGCTTTCACATGAATCGTTTCGCCTATAGTTATTTGAAGTATCCGAAGAAGAGCATGCCGCCTTAAAAAGTCTAAGACGTATAGACAGCTTTTTGATGCCTCGAATCCTTGGGATCCCGCCTTTTTAAAAAAAGAAAAGTCACACTGTTACTTCATTGTGATATGCTGCAGGAAGATGAAATATTCCCCGGATGATCCATTCAATTCCAGTTAGACATTCAGTCTAAGTAGCTCTAATTAAAGCTGTGATTTCTGTTAAATCTGAATTGATACAGCTGATAACGAATGATTAATTATATATTTAAAACAAATAAATAATCATACAGTCACTATATTCAGCTTATGTGAAACAGAAAAGAATACTAGGTTTATAACAACATTTATCTATAGAAACGAGACCGACATATTAATCCTACAAATTCATAAATGCATAATGCACTTTAAATTATGACAGCAACTGAGAAAGGTAGAATTTTTCATACCCAATTCCTGGCGTTGTTAATTACGTATGACCTCGCATCTCGGTAATGCAATTTATTTACTCAGTGCCGCCTTGCTCAGTGTAGTAATTTATTTCACGCGTTAGAAGTCTGTTTTAAAAATATTTAGAGTACATATTACCACGTACGAGAGTTCGCAACCCTTAGTGTTTATTTTGACGGTATTAAAAAATCAAATCTGAAGGCTGTTTAGTTTTGTTTGTACCTATTATATCTTCAATTTTCCCGTTGAAATAGTTATTCATAGTTAAAAGCTTTAATAAGGATATACTTTCATACAAAAGTCCATTTATCCTTAATTTAGTAAATTTGATGAAAAATAGCCTGTTTTAAAATATATTTTAAACGAATTTTTACTTAAGATTCAGTAAAGAGAATATTACTATAAATATAATAATTTTACGTGCGTAAATAACGATATTATTCCACCAAATTAATACGAGAAGATTAAATGCTACATGTTAGAATATCAGATATAACAGGTTTCAAGCAACATAACACTAAGTTTAAATTACCTGTTTAGAGAATTAAATACAATGTTATAATTCATGGAAACAATGTAAATATTTTATTTGGCAGATCAGAGAAGATCATCCGTACGAATTCAAAGTATTCTATATTCAATGTAAAAAGGGTTTTTTGTAATGCCATTACTCTATGGTAAAATTGCGTTACCATATCTTCAGCCTAAAATTTGTGAAAAGAGTAACACAATCTTTATGTTCAAGTTACTATTTTAAACTTGTAATCGCCTTTCATACGCCCATTTACCCTCCAACCTAATTTTTACATTAAACGTTTTTAAGCTAAGGTGCTTAGAAACGTTTAATTGGATCAAATATTCCTATGATTATTCCATATTAATTTCGAAAGGGCGAACGTAGTCGCATCTCATTGTTTTTATCAATTCATGTTTATTCTTTAAACAACTAAACATAATAAACATTAAAAGTACCGAGTATTTTGTGAAAATCAAACAAAAAATGTTTTTTTTATCGAATACGATAGCGACTAATAAATGTGGTAACATTATATATTTTATTGGTTGCCCAACAGGAAATACTTTATTACTTTATTTAGTTTATTAGTCTTTGATTAATTAATTGAGAATAGTAATTCAAATGATATACTATAAAACTTAAAACGAATAAGATTGCTATGGTTTATATGCATATATAGTAATTTTCAAAATAAATAGTCTATTATACGTTCTGGCAAGCGCTAGAAGTAATTTATGTATACACATACGCAGTCATTTACTAGGGGAAATTTAGAAATTGTAACGGTGAACTGAAGAAGGATAAAATCCATCCGGCACTGTGAGACTCGTTAGACAGCCAATAACCCAGTGGAACCCTCTTCATTTAATGTGTAAGGGGCTAGAAGATTGCCTGCGCATTCATCTCTGTTGGTACCCCAGATGCTTCCGATAGAAGATTCACGTAAGCTCCTCGACCTCCATCCACCTCCATTTTGTAAGGTGACGGACTTGACAAAACGAGGCAAATGCCGGCCATGACGTTTCGCTGCCAAATTGGGCAGTCTTCCTCAGTGTAGTGCGCCAAATCGACGGAAGCTCCACATTGTGCAAGCTGGCGATTCCTCTATACCAACAATTTGATGTAGGTATTTGATGAAACAACCGTGCCCGGTATGCACCTGCGCCATATAAAGGATGGTGATTCTTGCTTCCTCTTTAGCTAACCATCAAATAAGGCCTGATCGCTACCACCTTGGTAATGCCTGCTATCGGAGACTCGAGGTCCTCCCTCTATCTGCCGATGCGAGTTATGTGTCTTATGTGTAATGTACGTTTGTATGTAGTGTAATGTGTCTATTGAAATTAGATGTTGTCTAAACTAACATTGTAAAGAGGAAAAATTTGTGTTTTTTGTATGTTTGTTATGTTTTCACACAATAAATTACTGGACCTATTTAAAAAAATCACGATTAGAAAGCTGCATTTTCACTGAGTGACATAGGCCATATTACTTTCTAAAAAAATCTCTATTAAATTAAAAACAGCTTAATACACAACCCGTACTGTAGTTATGGCACTAGAGCTACTTTTTTATAACTTAAAAGTTAATAAAAGTGCCGACAATAGTCAAACCATATTCATACCTTATCCTATTACATAAATGTTTCAATATCTGTAAAACTCTTTTTAAATGATTAAAATCGGAGATTCTATTCGAAAGATATAACGAATTTAAAAATATGTGTCTAAATAGAACAATGTATTCGCGGGATATTGCTATTATCGATAAAGTGCAACGACAAAATCAAAAGGCCAACCAGTTAGGGTTGGAATAGTATTTCCCGATTGGGCCTGAATATATGGAACGTGCAAATATCGATACCAAGTAGTGAATGCTCTCGGTAATTACACCGCCCGCCCATCGTTCGCGCTGTCGAACAAATTGCCAATTTGATTCCTTTAACGTCTAGTAGCGGAGTTACAATTAACGAAATTGACGCTGCGCCCTATTAATTTACATTTTATTTGACTTCGATATAGCTTTCAGATTTCGCGCGACACTTTTAAGTAAGTTATTGGTGATTAAAAATATTTACAAGCCTTTGACTTCATCTATATTGCTTGATTATTTACAACTTTGTGAAACTTCGTACTTGAGATGCCCTTTGCTTATCTGGTTTTTTGATTGATAATAGACCGCCTTATTTTTTTTAAAGCGTATATTGTTTACTATATCTGGCAATCGTGGCACCTCTTTACATTTTTTCGAAATAATTGATTTGTATAATCCATCTATACATATATGTATATATATATATATATCATATANTATATATATCTGGAACGATAAGGCTTAGAGACTTGAAATTTGGTAGGAATATTGCTTTTGCCGAGTAGAGGTTAGCTAAGAACGGATTTTACGCAATTCCACCCGCAAGGATGATTGGTTGGTTGTATGTTTGTTATTTGTAAAACAACATGCCTAAATTAATGAAAATGCTACCCAAAAAACATTACACACAGACAAAGTTGCGGGTTCAGCTAGTACTTAATATTTGCATTTAGAAAAAACTATTTTCTTCTTCTATATTTTGCTGTCAACTGTATATGAATTTCATTTTCACTATCCTTATTCAAGAAACTACCTTTATCCTAACAAATCATAGCTTGGCTTAACTTAACAAAACATATTAAACTGAGAAATAATTTGTAAAAAAAACCACTTTCTCTCTCTGTGTGTAACCCTTCATGAGCCATGAATGTATTTTCAGTGAATTTCCTCAAATGTAAGCGAATGAAAAGTACAATAATGGGATGGATATGCTTTATTGTCAAACACAAAAGAGCAACAAGTTAAACTCAAATACCTGTTGCAACAGTTATTCGACAAAGTTGCGCGAGACAATTTCAAATTTAGCATCACGAAATATATTGAGCTTAACTGTGGCTAATTAACTCTATTTTATTATATGGCGATAAATACTAAAAAGTAACCAAACAACTGCATAACTCTCAGTTTTATATATAGAGTGCAGTATATAGTTAGACCGTAGCTGTGTTCACTAACATTGTTTTAATCACGAAACAGTATCACAATAATTGATATAAACAATTATATCCTCGGGTTTTACGATACTGTGTCCATGGTACGGCCCTTCCAATAAGCATGAAATTACTCGTGACAGAAGAGTCCGTTCCACCACATCATTTTCATTTTAAAAGCAACCAAAGAAAACGTAAACTTACGAATCTTAACTTAAACAACACTATTATACTAAATAAAGAAAATAAATTTATTTAAAACAGTATAGACATAAATTGTCTAGTAATCAATTCTGATGAGGTTGATGAGGTTGATGAGGCTGCAGCTGAAAATCGGCGCCATGTGTCATATTTGTGGCACATGGCACAAGCCGAGCTGCTTTGCCTTTTCGGGGCTATGTGGGGTTTGCACGGCCATTAAACAAAGTTGTGCAATTATTATTTTTATTGTTTATTGTCTTAAGCGCATTTAACTCACAGTGCTCTGAATAAAGCTTTCTTTCTTTCTTTCTTTTTTTCTTTCTTATTGAATCGTTAAAAGTTTTGTATAATGTTATGCTGTTCCTGTGCAGAATAATTCTGATAATTGAGGTTCTTTTTATTAATATTGAATTACAATGCATTAACATTTTAAAATCATTTTCCGCAATATAGCCGCAATGCCACATTCAATCCGATTACACACAATACGAGAAATTCGCGGAATTATTTATCAACACAATGCAGTAAATATTCGTCGAAATAATATTTGATTTAAGAGAACATATTAAAGTACTTTCACACTTTATAAAATTCTTATTGAACAATGGAATTATATAATATTACAATGTACTTTAATATCGTCTAATAGCTTCAACTTTAAACTAAAAATTGCTAGTTTTCGACATTTTAGGTATATTAGCTATTCACATAATATTTTAATTTTTAAACGCCTTAATTAAGCACAACATACCAATTGATATCAATAAAAACTAATTAGAATTTTCTATTAATCTCCAATTTTAAAACTTATATGATTTAGTTTAGAGAACGGGACAACAAAATTCACACCTATATTAAATTTAAATTTGTTACAAAAACATCTTAGTTGCTATCTTGGCAATTATTGTCTGATTATTATTAACTCTTATTATGACACTGATGGTTTTAAATAGGCATTTTAGTTTTGTAATTTGGTGAGCTATGTCGGTGGTCCTGGTTTTCCTGCGAATATCGTAAATCAGCAAATTATACTTAATTCTAGCAGCAACTTCTAAATGCTACTCGTATTTCACCTTTGTATTATTTTGATAATTGTTTTACATTATTTAATCCATAATCTCACAACACTAGCGGTTTCACCCACGTAAATACCGATCTCAGTGGCAGTGGAAAATGTACTAAGTCGGATTTATCTTCTTAGATTGACATTTTAAAATTAGTTATTAAAAAAAGTATTTTACAGGTATTAAAACCGTGTTTAATAAAATAGAATAAGGATTAATACAGTGGCATAACCACAGTAGTTGGTCAAATGGTATCACGGGCTCTTTTTTTATAGATAT
Organism: Elymnias hypermnestra; assembly: GCA_015832385.1. Classification (NCBI taxonomy): domain Eukaryota; kingdom Metazoa; phylum Arthropoda; class Insecta; order Lepidoptera; family Nymphalidae; genus Elymnias; species Elymnias hypermnestra. The sequence goes on along the minus strand of JACTOM010000032.1, from coordinate 387,677 downwards.
TAATATGTTCTATAATATTGTAGAACATGTTTATGTTCTATCATCAGTTTTCGGAGAGCACGCAATAACAGATTTTTTGTTTCACACCTTGGGTTACATCAATGCATATTTCTTACCCCTATTCTTTTTGTGAAAGCAATATAAGCCTATGTCGCTTAGTGAAAATGCAGTGCTTTCTAATGGTGAAAACTTTTTTTAAATCGTTCCGGTAGTATTTGTCTGGAAACGTTACAAACATACATACATACATACTAACATAAAATAGCACAAATGTTTCCTCTTTATAATATTAGTTTAAATAATCTATGGCTGTGTAAACCACTTAAAAATCAGTTAAATACTTTGGCTGCTTTAAAGAATACACTGTACTCTACTCACAGAATATAATTAAAAGTTGCAATTTTGCTTGAAAACATAAATATTTGAAGCATTCACGTTCGAAAACTGTCGGTAAACTGTTGATGAAAAACGAGTACGTAGTTTTATATGTTCTGAAAGTTGCAGGGATGAAACTTTAGGTAAAATAAATAAGTTGACGGACGAGATGTTTCTTGTTTATTTATGGTGGGTAGTTTAAAGACTGCTCAACTAGATAGAATTTAATTAGAACTGGTATAGTTGAGTTCACTTTGAAAGCTTGGTATGCGCAATGAGAAAATTTACCTGGTTTCGGAATTTAAATGTTATTTTATAGTAGTTTTTGAAGCATCAGAGTGAGTCACCAGCATGATTGACTAAATAGGTATTTGTTTTATCATTAATTATCTGTAACAATTTCAGTTAGTTCATAAAAAAATGGAATCTTAGTTGTATACCACAACGCACATCATATTTTTTATTAATTACAAATATGTTAAAACAACAACCTGCGACTATTTGTGGGGTTGTCTAACGTTTCTAACAGCAAATGAGCAACCCACCGAAACCCAAAGTCTAAGGTTATTTTGAAGAAGTTTGCAGGCTTAACTCTCTTAACAAACTTCTTTTGCATTCGGAGAATCGAATTCAAGATTCGTTCGAAAATTTAATATTAACTGAAATCCTTTGTGAGACATATGACAGGGTGCTGTTTACATCGTAATAATTTTTTATCCTCTTTAAACCACAAGGAAGTATCGTCAGTGGAGGTGTTCGTCCGGAAGCTGGCGAGAACTCCTCGCACATACACTTCCACAAAATTGTCAGTAGGCAGCTAAGAGCGGTAAACACGGAGCCTTTCCTACCTTTGTGCTCTTACTGTCACCATCACCTGACGTGGAAAATTACGGTGAACATGACACGATCTCTGTGCGATACCCAGAATTGACATTGATCCAGCCCGTTTGAAAGCGGGCGAAGAAAAGTACTGGGCATCTAACGGATGCATGAGAAAGCTGGCCCGGGCAAGAAGGCCCGTATTTCTCAGCGTTGCTGAGAATCGAATATATATTCTTTTAAAACAAAACAACTTCTTTGCCACCTCAAATTTTTTCATCCACTTATCATCGCATTTCGCAACGGACCCTGGAGTAGTGGCAAATTGAAAGATGCACGGCATAGCAATCACCGCCAATATGGCTGCGACCATTAATCGGCCCAACTATTTTACTTTCATCGTGATATAATGACACCATAAACTTTTATTATAAAATATATCAGAATAGAAAGTAATTGTTGATGAAACTATGTTGTTGATTTTTTTAGCTAGACTTGTATGAACTTATCAATGTAACGGAATCGTTCAACATCATTTTGACCTTTGAAGCGTCGCAGGTTCTTGAATATTTACACAAATATAAAAAAAAAACCTTATAATAATTTAATAATATCACCCTAGTGTCGTAATATCATCAGAAATAAGTTGGATAATTCTATTCTGACAGTTTAGGCACATGTTAATGGTAAAATACACTTTTTTATATATTTTTTTTATGTACACAAAAAAAATGTGTACTGTTAATTGAAAAATAACTACTATGTACATGTAAAATATATCCATAATAAAAATTCGGTTTTACTTTGTTTGACCGTGAAGAATTCCAAAACTACTCAACTGATTTTCGTGATTATTTTTTCATTTTTTTGGATTTGATACTACTTAATATATAGGTTACGTTTCATTTTAATTTTCTATCCATTTTTGTGGTCGAATCAGCTATGTGTATAATAGTTCAAGTAACTATTGTAGTGCGGTTTTTCATTTAGTTATTTATTACTTTAAAACTAATTATAGGTTGACATTTATCTTATTTACCCTTAATATTGTATTGTGTTATAAATAAATTGTGTTTTTGTTTAAATAATCATCCTTTTGCTTGGAATGACAAGTTTTTATTAGGAATATAACTCGCCCGAACTCGCTTGAATTTCAGCGATATTTTTGAGTCAATGAACTTTTATGCTTAAAGTGACCGTACATGACAGTTCAATGCACTTGCCGAATGCCACTCAAAGGTTAAATAAAATACGATTTGATTAAAGTGGAAATTTTGTTAACTATTACTTCCAAATACAATACAATCATAATTGACGTATTATCATTTTAAAATCAATTTTAAAAAGGCGTTATTGTAATTTCAGTATCACTACTCGAATCAAATCAAAATATCTTTATTATAAGTAGGCTTATTACAGCACTTTTGAATCGTCAAATATATTTTTTTCTTTTCCACACTCTAATTCTAATGTACGTCTGAGGATAATCCTCAAGAACGACTTAAAATCTAAAGTTACGAGGGTTCTTTCGCGCCCTGATCTGAGAAGAGCCTACAACAAACTCAGTGGGTTATTTTGTTTTTTGTTACCATCATCATTACACTATCATATTAGTTTAATATATTTCAATTTAAATTAGAGCAGTTCGTTCACTCCCACGCGTTTCTATCATCTAAGTAGGCTTGCAAGTTATAATACGAGTTTTCTATCAACTTTCTTTTAACAAAGAATTTGAATTTATTAATTGCCATCTCTAAAAAGACTACTTTTAGAGATATATATTATTATAATGTTAGATTATCATTATATTACAATATTTATATAACATAATGATAAACAAAGGTACTATAACGATCTTTATAATTATATTAGTAAACTTTATATTTCTTTAGATGATATTCCGATATTCGTGTGAAGCGTAAATTTAACTATAACTAGCATATGAGTGTGTGTGTGTGTGTGTGTAGCATATGACTTTATGGCACGGGAACAACAAAGAGTAAATATCATTTTGAAGAATCTACAAATAAAAGTGCGTTCGTATAAAGTACACATGCCAAAAGTGAAATTTCTTTGGCAAACTAATTTTTAAGTATTGTTTATTCTACGAATCTAAAACTTTAGATTTCCGAGACTTGAGGAAAAAGAAAGCTATTTTAGGAATTTAATGAATGAAATTGTCATTAAAATATTAAGTGTTGAAAATGATTACAAATGATTAATTGAAACATCAAATGACGAATTGTAAATGAAAATGCCATTTGTTTTTTGTCAATATAAAAAATTATTAATTAAATTTTGTTTTTTAATTTAAAATTTAGAATGGATAATTTAAGAAATATTTTTATTTTATGTTTTATGAAAAATAGTATATTGACAAATTAAAATGCGACACGTTATTTGTAGATATTAAAACCTTAAAACGAATTAGCATCAAAAACGCTGCACATTTGTTTTTTTTTTCTTTTTATAATTACAACAGGCAAACGAGCTGGCGGGTCACCTGATGGTAAGTGATCACCGCACCCATGGACACCTGCAGCACTGGAGGAGCTGCCGCCTTGTCGCCGGCCGAGGAAATGGAAGTTCAATTGCCTTTTAAACATTTGCATATGGAAGTCTTGAGTCTTCGTGACGCTAATCACGCATTTCATCCGTAAACTTTTAGACTCATCCGCCTAAAGAAGTTTCAGTTCAAAAACCCTCTATGCGTGAGGAGGCTTGTGGACTTTAATGGGCTGCTACTTACCTTACTTGCCTGTTAGGCAAGAAGCTGGGATGTTCCCATGGTCGTGATAAAAGCGTCAGGGTGATGGAAATTTACGCTCAAAATAACATTTTTATTTTTCAAATGTATTTCTGTACAAAAATACAATACAATCATGATTAACTTACTAATATTTCAAAATAAGTATAAACAGGCTATGAATTGTAATTAATCAATTCAATGTAATTTTGACTATATATTCATTGGCACAGTTATTCTGCAATATTCAGTACACATATTTGTATATCTGTCCTAAAGTAATTAAAATTATGTGAAATAAAACTTTTTTATAACAAAAAATAATCTGTATTAGTAGACTTTTCGCTGCCACGTGATCGGTCATAAGTGGTGGGAATAAAGTTGTAGTAGTAAGTGAATTACTAAGTATGTAGAGCATAAGGAATAAGTTATAATCATATATAAAATAATAAATATCTTCTGTTAAGTAAGTAAATTAAACACATCGCTAACATTTTACATTAATTACTTAAGGTTTTGTAGAGCGTACTCTAACGCCGAGTCACATTAATAACGTAATCATATTTAGAGAGCGTATGCAGACTCATTATCAGATGAGTGGATTTATTTCAATGCTTTACGATATTTGTAGGAAAATTCAGCAGTAGTAGAATATTATTATTTAAATTTGGTCCAGTATAAATTAGTTAATGTTGTAATTATGCATCTATAATCCCATCATCATATATATGTTAACTAGCTGAACCCGTGACTTCGTCCGCTTGGAATGTTTTTTGGGTAGCAATTTCATTAATTTAAGCAAATTGTTTGACAAATAAGAAACATGACCTCTTTTCGGCAAAAGAAATATTCCTACCAAATTTCAAGCCTCTACGCCTTATGATTCCAGAGATATCGTGATGAGTCAATAGTTAACATCCTCGCAACTCGGGTGGAATTTCGCAAGAACAGGTCTTAGTTGACCTCTACTCGGCAAAAGGAATATTTCTCCCAAATTTAAAGTCTTTACGGCTTATGGTTTCAGAGATGTCGTGATGAGTCAATAGATACCTGGATATCTCTTATATATACTATCTACTCTATATATATATATAGATAATATAGAGTAAAATAAATAAAACATTCATTCATTTTCAAGCATATAATACTAATAGTATATATACGAGTACATATGTGTGTATGTCTATTGTTTTGGACGATCATAACGCTTGAAAAAAAAGGGCAAAATTAATATTTATATCCAAAAATAGATCTTGAATGATTCGTTCAAGTACGACCGAATAAAATATTGAGTTAAAAATTATAATTATTAAATTACTATAAAGTTTGACCTAATTGATTCGGAGAGTACTGGTAACAAATAGTTCTATATATTGGATTTATGATGTAAGTATTTAGTCGAGATTCGTTTGTATTTATCAAATAGTTCTTTTTTAGTAATCAGCTTTGAAAATTTATTTGGTCTACAAGTTTACTTAAGTGTAGATTTTAAATCAGATGTTATCAAAATTACATACACCATTTTTTTATTTACTTTTTTTAACGTACGTGTTTTACTTTCACAGAGATTTATAAACAGATCACTACAAATAGAATTGTAAAGTATATATAGCTTTTGTTTTGCTGTGAAGTTCTGCTTTTATTAGTTTAGACATTATAACTACATACAACCAGAAATCTAATAATATAAATTAAAATAATCTAATTTCGTTGAACTGGAAATCCTATGTCATCACTGCTAGAGAGGTTCCATCTTAGGATATAAATTATCATGAAGCGTGACATTAATTATAAGAAAATATTGTATAAAAATGAAAACGGATGAAAGAAAATGTTATGAGAAGATTTTACTATTTTCCAGACGGTAAAATTTAACGTCGGAATTGCTCTTGACATGTGCAAGCTTTTCATGATGTTTACCTTTCATGGAGAAGGCGCGATACCCTGTAAATATAAACATTTTATTGAGGGCTCTTAAATGCCGCAATACGCCTCTTATATACAAGTTCTAGATCTAGAAACATTATAAAGCTATACACACATACATTCCAAAAAGTGCGTGCGTACAAAGTACACATGTCAAAAGTGAAACTTCTCTGGCAAACTAATTTTTTGATCTTGTTTATATTTATACAAATGTAAAACTTTAGATTTCCGAGACAGAGGGAGGAATCTAACTGTTAAGAATTTAACTTAAATGACGAATTGTAAATAATAATGCCACGTATTTTTTGGCAATATTAGAAATTATTCATTAAATTTTGTTTTACAATTTCAAATTTTATTTTATATTTAAGGAAAAATTGTATATTAAATTATTAAATGACGAGTGACGAGTGAATAATTAAATTAAAATGCCACATGTTATTTGTAAATAATAAAAATCCCTAACCTTCAAACGAATTCGAATGAAAAACACTGCACATCTTCGTGTCGCTAATCACGCTTTTCATCCATAAAAAAATTACTCTCATGCGCCTAAAGAAGTTTCACTTCAAAAATGTAATTTTAATATGTCGAGTTATAGTAAATCGCTATTTGTATCAAACTCTCAGGAGTTAACATCTTATATTATAGACTGGACTGAGCAGCGTGGTGGGTATATGCCCTGAAAACCCTCACTCCTCGGAGTGAGGAGGCCTGTGCCCAGCAGTGGGACGTTAATGGGCTACTACTTACTTACTTATCATAGACTAGCGGTAATTACTCGGTAAATCCTGATATGTAGATAATTGCTGTAATATCATAAATTTATGTACGGCAACTATTTTTTGATACAATTTTATTGAATATAAACCTTTGTATTGAATATAAATGGAAACAAATGAAAGTATTGAGATAAAAAAATGATTTACTCGTCTGTACCGCTCAGAAATAGGGCTCAAAGTTATTTTATCATATAGCAACAGCATTTTAAGCGTTATTCACGTCGGTTTATTTCGTTGATTCATTTTGTCTATGGGCTTTGTAGTCTATTAGACAACTCTGAGCTACCATTTGAACTATCTTGATAAAATGAAAACAAGATATTTTTCGTGCAGGCTAGAAACCTGAATTTACATGTCATTCTCCTGTATTAGTTTAAGTTTCTTTGTTAATTTGTGTTGCGAAAGCACACAAATGTACATTAATGAATTACATGGGCCTACAGAGAAATTCTACCGATACAATTATTGTTCTTATTTTCTAGAAGGTTGTTCACCACATCTTAGTATTGATTAGTCGCTTAACTACGCCCTCAAATTACGCATGGAGATATAATTGTTGATGTGAGTTTGTAATTATATACATAACATATTAAATAAAGTAGTCAAAACTACAAATAATTATAAACTATATAAAAAAATCAATAATATTCGAACATGCATCTGTCGATGGGTTACTAATTAAAATGTTTCTTCCTCTCACATTTATTGTAAGCATACTTTTGCGCGGCATTGTTTGTAAATAATTTTTTTAGTTTATTTTATATATATCATCATTAAGTGTAAATTCTTTGAGGAATAAACGTAAATCTTTAATAAAAAAACGAAATTATTCAACATTGTATATAAAACGAGTTGAACAGTTTATAAACTTTAGCAAAAGTGATAGTTTAAGATTCTCAGTCAAAGAGAAAAGTCTAGGAAGCAGTTTAATCTAATGTCTTTGCTGTAAAGTACCTTACAAAGACCAGTGATCATGTCGCTTCAATACGAAGTTTACGAGCTATATATTTTGTTTGAGGACGTTGTATTCTGCTCCTTTAGTGAAGTGTTTTTGTAACTTGTGTTATCTCTTAGAATTTATACCATTATAATGTTTCTATTTCGTCAAAACTTGAAAAGAAATTTTTACACTTCTTTCTATTAAAAAAAGTTTGATTACGAATTAAATTTATATTAAAATAATTTCATGCTACCATTTTTATATCTTAAATTATAAAATGATATAGTCATTTCATATTTGAGGAAAAAAAAGATCTTCGTTAGTTGAATTACTTTGGAAATTATTATTACTCACTATTAAATTTGATATTTTCAATTTACTTACCGTATCTGCTTCATTTTAGTGTAATAAAAATATTTAAAAACTTAACATAAGCATCATGTAAAGAGCAAGGAAGGAATATCTAAATTATAGTAGTAGATGGGGCTTTAATCCAGTTTCAAATATATAGGTTCAGTCAATTTATATGTAAAATGTTATCATATAAAAACTGTGTGTCAATGGAGTAACTACTGCAATCTTATATACTGCGATTGCGAATGAAATATTTGTAAAAATTTTGGTACGAAATGGACCTTTGAATATAATCATCTCTCCGCCGATCTAAAAATCAATATAGTTTATAACCATTTCACATAGCCGCCATATACCAAAAATGGGTCTCTTGGGGACACTTTTGCGGAAACTGTGAACCGTATATTTCAATTACTCCAATAAGAATGACCCTTACTATATTATATTATATTTATTTTAATACGATCAAGATCAGTCAGGTGCAAATGGTGAAATCTCGAGTTTAAATACTGCTTTGAGTATATAGACTATATATTTAGAAAAGCACCAAAATTGTTGTAAAATTAATTCGGAACGGCCAATTGAAAATAAGCTTGTTTTTGAGTAAATAAAAACTTGCCCAACACTTTAGGGTTTAATTTGAAAAATACTTACCCTAGAAAAAATGGATAAGGACCAAAATTGTAGGAGATTTCATCATGATGAACTTTGGTATTGCGATGCGGATCCTGAAAACCAAAAGTTAAGCTTTCGGTGAGCCCCCAATGATTTCCAAATTGCTTCTAACATATTGATGCAATGTATATTGATATTTTGTTTTAAAATAGAATTATATCGGATATATGTAGGAAATATAAATCAACCAATATTCTGATACGTTTAAGACCGGGTAAATCACGCAGTATTTGGTTCCGTTTACGTAATACCCGTGTCGTGTTGGAAATTGATTTTCGGTATGAAATAGGTCTCCCAAATATACAGCAAGTTTACTAACAGTAGCTGTTTGTAAAATACATACGGATGGCATTATGTTTACAATATAAGAAAAAGCGTCCTCAAGAAGCGTGTAAATATTAAGTTCTTTGAATAAAGGAGGGGTTAAAAGTGCGATAACAGCTAATAAAGCGATATTTGAACCTATGTAAATGTCTTATGATTGAATAGTTTATCAGTACGTGTTAAATTAATAAAAATCCGTTTTTGAAACTTCTTTTCATAATAGAAAAGAAAATTCGCAGCGTATTGATATACGACTGCTATGGACAAGTCTCTCATCTCATAGAATAGAGAGTTTTTTGAACACTGCCCTAGGGATTGCTCCAGGGATTTTTTCCTCCATCGAAAGCACCATGAGACATTTTAAACAACTGTTATGATGTGAGCATACTGTTTGACAAAGATAAATTACTGATGCCCAGGATTCGACACGGTATTTTTTTCCTCAACTTACCAATCCATTATTTAGATCTCATACAAATGCGAAATTTATAGTAAATGGCATTAAACAGTAGTACGTTATCGCATTCGGTCATTCGTTAACCAAACTAAGTACCGCTTGTGGCGCGGCTACCTGAACACTCGGTTGCACATATCGGATTACATTCAATCGATTACACCACAAACATATTGAATGCAAATACAGTTTATCTGAGTATTATTTATATCTATTAAAAATATTCATCTTGTTATAAAAAGGCACTTTTTAGATAGAAGTTTTAAAACTTATCTCAGTGAGAAAAATTTAAAGAAATAATAAACCTTGCGTTAGCTCCGCAACATCATTTTATGTGTTAGTAAAAGATACACATAAACACACCGGCATATTTAGCGGTGCATAAAAACAAAATATGTTATCAGGGCCCGTAGATAAGTCATTTTCGAAGAATGCTAACGCTTATAAAATGTATGGGAATGACGTTTCATTTTTCGAAGTTTCGATGTGGAACGTCATTCCCATACATTTTTTAAGCGTTAGCAATCTTCGAAAGTGACTTGTCTACGGGCCCAATATCATACGAGTATAAGGTTGATACTGATATCAAACCTTTATTTTTAGTTTTTTTTTATGTTCTGCTAAATATACCGGTGTGTATATATAATAAAAAAGTTAAAAACAGAAGTATAAGTTGAAAAAACCAGAAAAATATACGAAAGTTCCAGAAATTATTTTCCTGCCCGAGCAAACATTTGTATAAAGAGATTCTACCATTATTTCGGAATATATCCAGTTAGTTCAACATGTAAATGGAATTTTGAAGATTGTATATATGATAGAGATATTGGTTCAATAATTTTATGCATATGTAAAGTGTTACTATTATAGAAGTTGATATGAAAATAGTAACTAGTAAGTTTCTTGCCGATATTTTTAAGTGGAATCTATCCGAACTGGTGATAGAGTCATCACCTATGGATGGATTTGACGATTCAAAAAGTACTCATTTAATAAATTGAATATATTATAATATATACAAGGTAGTAATACAGTAATTGAGTATATTGGCACAGAATTTAATAATAGACAGATAGAGAGCTTGAAATATAAAGATGATACGTTCTTCCTTTCCGCAGTAATACATCTGTAATCACAGAAAAGTAAATTGTGTTAAAATTTGCTACATATTAATAAGGCGTTACTCTTAGTCTTCCCCTTTTGGGAGACATTACTTTTGTTATTAAATATATTGAGAGCACACGTACCTCTTATATCATAACAATTAATTATTTATTTATTTGATGAAATTTCTTAAGACTTTTTTCTTCACTTTAATTTTATGGGCCTATTATGTTATTAGTGTCTGACCCTTTTTACGGTAGGCAAGGTATAGTCGTGCGAAGTTTTATGCTTTTACAGGAACTGATTTGGATTGGCTATCTTACAATTATCAGCAGTATAATTCCATATAATGGATGTGAAAATAACTAGCTACCTGCAAGTTTAAGTACTTTTGATTAAATAGTGTTTTCTATCTTAAGTTAAACTAGGTTAATAGGATTTCTTTGGATAGAGTCCACAATTGTTTTAAGAGCTTTTGTCTATTTCTTTGTGCAGGTGTCACGGTGAAACTACCGGACTGATTTCATTAGTGGGACCGTGAAATTTCGAGACACAAAATGGAAGCGTTATTTTGTAGAAACAAATTTTAAATATTGCAGCAATATTAAAAAATATTTTTACAGCATCGAAAACAGATTTTTACTAATCGATTTCTTCCTTTTGGTATAAGAATTATACTTTATTTCTAAGAAAGTTCTTATGAAAAGATTGAATTAAACTATTATGCTTGACTGATTTTCTGCAATTGTACCGACATTAAGGACGCTGTAAAGTGGTACATGGATATTGTGATACTCGATATGTGTTTTTTCGTGCTACCTCCAACCACCACCAGAACAAACGTCTGTGATTGATAGTAGAAGCTCAGGAACGACGTAATGCAGTGCGACAGTTGGACGCGTACCGTGGAGGTGGTCATCCTCGAGATGACAGGCGAAGAGGATGTTTGCCTTAGCGGACAACTGCACGCATACACACCTTTACGGCATTGTCATTATTACTTTCATCACCATTCCACGTCATTGATGGTGGTGTAAATGGCACGACGGTAGAGACATTATTTTGCATGACTTATATTGTTTGGCCCTGGATAGGGTCCCCGGTGACGCTAGCCAGAACCTTTGATACTACGGGCAAAATGAAATTACTGAGAACCCACATAATGCTCTAAGCTAAGCCCGGGTAATAGGGCGAATGCCCAATACCTGTAACCCTCGTCCAGAGTTGAGACGAGCCCTAGAGAGAACGTTTTATTTACAATCTAATTTAGGAGTTCAAAAGATCTAGCGGTTGCCAGCGACCCCCTTTATATCTTCGTCCAGCTTGTGGGAGGTCTGCCTACACTGCTCCGTTTATGGCTATGTCGGTGACTTTTGTCCTTTTATGAATATTTTCATTTCTTATTTGATCGCTTAGAGAAACTCGGAGCATAGCCCTCTCTATCGCCCGCTGAATGATTCCGAGCTTTCCAATGAGGCCAATAGTCGCTCGGAGTTAACATAACATATTAACTTAATTATACTACAAAAAATAAAAAAAAAACGATCTGGTTAGGTAACAGATAGACCAGAAATCATTTGGCGGACTAGATATCAGAAATAATTTTTGGCATACTTTTACAAAAAAATCGACTAGTTGGTAAAGAAAGTCCTTACAAATAAACCGTCTAAACTTTACACAATATATACATATACGGATATTGTAAAGATACAATATTTGACCTTATACTATATATATACATATTATTACCAAGCATTTTAGTTAGAAGACTAATGTTGGGATTTGTCGACATTTATAAATAATATTTTTGGCCTTAAGTGCATCGACAATATATATACATACGACTTATAGTTATCCAGTGTTTCTAAGAAGATTTATGTAAAATATTTCTTTTAAATTTTATGACACGCTTTAACAGAAACTATTGTGACAGATTATACCTCAACTTTATTGCTGAGAAAAGCTTAAATTGACGATACAAAAGCTCTTTGTTAACACTTGCATGCTAGTATAGCGTAATATGAGCGCAGCTTGTCTAACTATGTTTAACAAGTAGCTCGTGATAAAGTTCAAATTGCATTTGACAGGATATAGACTACGTTAACATGTATTATACGTTGCCCTTTTTTTAGCTGTAATACCGTTGAGGTTCATTTTCCTTGACAGAAAGTATTTTAAAGTTCAGCTTTGTTAAAAAGTTGCTAAAGATGCAACAAAGAAATAATGTACCAGGTAACTGTAGATATTTTAAAACAGGGAACAGTTAACTTAAAACTTTATTAGTTCTTCGATTGTTCAACGTTGGAAGAGCTGTTAGTTTTACAGAAGTTTATATAGAGTTTCTGTACATTACTTTTCACAATAGAGAATAATAACTTTAAAGTTTTCTCGCATTTTTCTAAGTTTAAAACTTTTTCACATCTTTCATGTATATATTAAAGAATATTGTGATATTTGTATGTAGATACTGGCGGAGATGTCAATGACAAATATGCTTTTTTAACGTTAATCATGAGCTCTAAATTCATGCCAAATTTGACTGTGTTTACGAATTACTACTACTTTAATATGACTATTGATTTATACATTTTTAGAATTTATGATCACAATACCGCACTTTGAAATAAACATTAAAATGCGATTTCGTAGCTCGGGTTTTACGGTTTTATCCAATTGTCTGGTAACCTGGCTTCACTTTATTATAGAAGTGGCTGCAACTTGTAATTCTCTGGCTCTAGCTGAGTAGAAAGTTTTCAATGTGATAGAAATTGTTTGGTTTCTCGGTCTGAATAAAGTATTGTTAAAGTACTAAGCTGCCGTCCAATCTCCAAACAATCTGTTCATAGAAATTGCTGCGGTAAATGCAATACTAACTCACCGTTACCGGAAATTTTACCCTACCGAAACTCTGAAATCTAATGATAGAATGCATAATTTATAAGCTTCAATGACACATTTAAACAAAAACGTATTAATTGACAGAAGTTCCGAGTGTTTATGAAACAGGCTTTTCGAATACATGGGGCTTTTTCTACTACTAAAATATTCAACATCCACGCAGGCTTGTCCATTGGACTGACTTACCGATTTTTGAATGTCCATTATTGAAACCTTTCAAAGCGAATATAAAATGAATATTCTCTGCGTTGAATAGTTCGATTTGCCGCTGTGTGCGTTTCATGAGGCATACATAAATGCAGTTCAAACTTTCATATATAAACAGGTTAAAATCGCGAGCGTATGCTAGGCAGCAATAGCTACAGACAGGAAATAAATCCTATTTCGGTACACTGCAGATAATTTGCAATTAAACCTTTTGAGTAAAACGAGGGATGTTTTATTGACAAATAAAAGCTATTGAGTTGGCGAGGAAATTTAATTACCTTATCCGAAAAGCGTATGCGCGCATTTCTCTTTGGAATTAATTATTTTAAAGTTTGCTTTTATTCTCTTGTTAAACGATATAAACGAATAAATAAAATATTTGAAACTTTTGAACGACTTCAAGGAATGTGATTCCACTTTCGAGTGTGTTTTGATTTTATGTGTAATATAATAATAATAAGCTGACCCGCGCAATTTGGAATCGCTATAAAAATGGTGAGCGTAGGAGTGTCAAAAATTCATAATAACCTCTTTTTCATACGTATCAAATAAACAAAGAAATTAAGAGTGGATACAAAGTACACATGTCAGATATAAAACTTCTTTGGCCAACTAATTTTTAAGTCTTTTTTATATTTACAATCTAAAACTTTAGATTTTCGTGACTTTGAAGGAGGGAAAAGGAAGATATGTTAGGAATTTAATGAATTAAATTATCATTAAAATATTAAAAGTGTCGAAAATGAATAGAAATAATTTATTAAAATTTCAAATGACGAATTGTAAATAAAAATATCACGTGTTTTTTGTCAATATTTGAAATTATTAATTAATTTTTTTTTAAATTTAATATTTGGAAAAGAATTTTATGAAAAATAGTATATTAACTCAAAATAGTACATTATATAAAAATAACTACGGCAGCGGTCTTACTTTGATTTTTCGACGAGGTCAATAAAAAGGCTAAAAAGTTTATTAGTCTATTTGGTGCTCTTAATTCTGCGTAAGCAATGCCTAAGTATTGTAATTGATTATTTAAAAAAACTGAAAATTGCGTAGTTTGTCTACATATTTAACAATATTATTTACGGACACATTATACTTACTATACGATAATATGTGTTTTTGTACAATTAATCGATATTTTAACCCAATTGCATGGGTCGTAGTCGGGCAGAGACCTGAGTATTGTATAAAATTTTGGCATGAATATTATTTTCAAAACTCAGCTATATAAAGCCACGCACTGAATATTCAATATATTTGGCGATTTACCGTCTTGCCACATGTACTGATACGTTTAACAATATCTATTATGTCGATATTGGTTGGGACATTCGACTTATAACGTATTCTTAGAATGGGTATTTCAATACTCATAAAAGTTAAACTACATTGAAGTACATACAGTTACTTTTCTTTACATGGCAAATTTATAATAGCTATGGTTATTGACGCGGAGTTTGTTAAAAATATCGTTTAATATAATGCCGCAAGTAGAATGCGTCTTATTAAGTAAAACAAAAAAAAAAGTTGAAACCGGGTCGCTAAGCACAACGTTCCCAAAATACAACGCTGTAAAGTGGAACGCAATGTTGCCAAGGTATTTTTTACCTAACATTTTACACAGAAATACATAAAAACAAATTCAACGAGAGTTCGTATTTAATTATTTAAATTGTACGCCAGGGATATTTTATGCGTGGGTATAGATTCCGATTTATTTAACTAGGGTATAAATGGCCTGGCCATAAACACTGTCACAATTAAAAATAAACAAAATATTACATTTGAATTTGGATTGTCATTTTGGCGCCAATACATTGTACAATATTTTGCGGTATTAAAATGGAGTGGGGTGATAAAGAGAACCGAATCAAAGCGAAGTGATTTCATTGAAAAAAGTAGGTATGGAGCCAAATACAATTTTTAACACTCTCGCATACATACGCTCGATATTAGTAAAATGTTTGTGTACCGGGCTATTAATAGATACAATGGGATCTCCTCTGTTTGTGACAGTAAAAGTATCTATCTGGCCGTCCATGTAGTGTTTCGGAATAAATCAAAGCTGAATACTGGCCGTCGTCTAGTGCCGATCTTAATCCTCTGGATTATGATTTATGGTCAATTTTAGAGAGTACGGCTTGCTCTAAACGTCATGATAATTTGGAGACCCCTAAACAATTCGTACGATTGGCAGTGAAGAATTTTCCCATGGAAAGAGTGCGTGATTCTATTGATAACTAGCCTCAACGCTTAAATTGCAGCCAATGGAGACCACTCCGAATAAGCTTTTTATATTTTAAATTGTTTATATTTATGTACTAAACTAACATACTTTAAAAGTAATAAATGTTATTTGCAATAGAAATAATTTTTATCTTTGTTTCACTATTCATGGCAAACCTAAGTATAAACGAGACTATTTTCAAATTGTAGATCATAAATAAATAAATAAAAATATATAGCTGATGCTGCATTTAGCTCAAGACATTTTAAATAGTCACATTTAATATATAACATAGTTTGATCAGAAGCAACTGAAGAAATTGAATGCGTTATATTATAAAGCTACATATACCAAAATGAAATATGCTTTCCGCGGATACATAAAAGGCTTAGGTAGTGAAAGTGGATAAAACCACGGCTTTTTCAGTTCCCTTACGTCTCTGCAGTAATTATAGTTTTTAAACAACCAAATGTCCTATTAAATAAATGGCCAATTTATAAGGGAAATATTTCAATTATCGTTGAAGTTTCGAGCGAGTTATTAAAACGCATCTTGTATTTATGCTCGCTTTTAAAAATTTTACAAATTTGACATAGAAGAAATCCGTCACTCCTTTCTCTCGCTGACGAAAGAATATAGAACATCGAAAGATGATTTCGATCAATGACTACTGACTTAGTATTAACTGTTTCAGTAATTAAATAATGATTAAATAGACAAACTGAGGTCAGAAAGGTCTTTAATCATTTTCAAGTAAAAAGCAGGCAAGTAAGTACCTGCACAATATTTGCTTTGATAATTAACGCGAAATTTGAGTATCTTATAAAGAAATTTTTCAATTTACTTATGAGATAAGTGTAATTTTTTACATTCTTTTTGCATTTTCTCGTTGTAGTAAACGCCAAAGTAGAATTGCGGCGGCAATGTTCGCTATAGGTTGTTACGTAATCCCCCCGTGCTGTCGTCCCCCCAGCGGTTGGTCTCGTTTGGCGTCAACACCCGGCATAATTTGCAATGCCACGTTGTATGAACGATTCGCGCACCGTGTACTTTAAATTAATTAGACTATGCCAGGCACAATTTTTTTTTATTTCAAATGCACAACAGTTTTGTCATATTTAAGACAATATTTCTGGTGACCTATCACCTTTTGGCAGTAATTTAGGTTTACGTTTCGATGATGCCATGTAATAATATTATTTTCCAAGCAGCTACCCTCGCGTGTATAAACTCGCTTTCGCATCCACTGCGACAAGGCGTCTTTTTGCATATCGCTGATGAAACCTCAAGATTGACGCGAATCATACTCCTAGAAGACCAGGAGTGATTCGATAACCGCATGAACTATCGAAAGAGTGAGTCGCTAACCGTGTGGACTGAGCGGTTATGTTAACCGCCGCAGCAACCATGCCCATGCACAACCCTATTTCTAGAAGAGAGCCCACACTCCAGATACGTGCACGCGATATCATTCTGCCTTCGTCACATATTACTTCTGACGCGGACACCTCACCCTAAATTTTTCTTAAATCTAACTGCCCTATACAGTCCATTCCAAATTCTCCAAATCCCTCTTCCCCGCCGCTCCAATATCTTTTTGCATTTTATGAAGTTAATCAAATAATATTGTAAACAAATGTGTGACTAATCGAGACTAAGATCACTTCTCATTGCAGATCGGAAGCAAGATTAAGAAACAGAATGCTCAATGGTGACGAGGCACTGAGGATTAGGGTCCTTTCGAATCGAGCCTTAATCCAACGATGGAAAGAGGATCTCGGATCCTCAGTAGCAGGAACGGTCAAATTGGAGGCGATTCGTACCCACCTGGAGAAATTTTTGCAGAGGATATGGATCGCTCTTGTAACGTTGTACTTAAAAAAAATATGAAGAGTAGGTAGAAATAACAGTTGTTAGCGGTAACGCACGGTCCTTTGTACGTCGTTATTCGCCGCGCCGGATTCATTTACCTGTTCGGTCTTCCAGTGCGCGGTTGTAATAAATTTGTGACCTGTGCGACATAACGCCACGATTAACCCGCTGGGGTTCACGGCAGTGCCAGGGAGTACCACACGTGTAAGAGACTCTCCAAGATCAGAGTACCACGAGTGCTGAGTGACTCCACTTATTCGGACCCTCAGCTTGGATGTTCCTGAGGAAAACGTCCAGAGACGCACCAACTGCAATCGCACCCCTGAACCTGGGTGCTGGTTTCAGGCCAGGGACGCATTATTAACTACCACCAGTGCTGGGCGGCCACCAGATTTGAAGCCAATGAAAGATTCCCTTCAAAGAGTCTTTTATTGACCGCCTCCGTCTGCCGCGTAAACGAAAGTTAGACCGCGACACTCTTCTACAGACTGGTGCAGGTGTTGACCGGACATGGCTGTTTTAATATACATGTACCAGATTTTCGGCCGCGAGAAATCGACCGCCTGCCACGAGTGTGGCGCTCCCATAGATAGACGGCACACCATGTGCTGGCAAAGTGGTCCGTCAGGGGATCTCAACAACAAGTCTTCACGTCTCGTTAGCGAGTATAGTTGAAGCAATGGTTATAATGGCTGGAGACCAAATGTCTCCTTTTGCGAACCTGTTATATCGCTGAGGGAGGTATCGGAGAGGGTGAGGCAGAATGCCGACAGCGCTCTCCCGCTCAAATGGAGTAGGCTGGGAAATAGGATGCGTAAGTTTACGCATTTCTTGCCTCCTCTTTGAGTCGTTGAAATAAGATGATGTTAGAGTATATTGTGTAGGCGAACCTCTGGCCCTCCACCCATGGAAGTCGAGGATTTTCCGCTGGGTTTTGTTGGATATTCTGATTTATCAGTGAGTCCCACACTACCGTCCAGGGGTGCACCAAAGCATTTCCTAACGATATAAAAAAAGAAGATCATTTCTCATTTTTTTGTGTTATGAATATTTGCTCGTGAGGTAGTCTGCGTTTTGTCACAGCAAAATAAATAAATATATCTATAATAAGGTCCTAATAAACAACCGCTCCTTCCTAAAATGTATATTTTGTGAAGGCTTGCGATTTCACGTTATAAAGACAAAGTTTTCCATTGATATACAGACATTGCTGTTATGGGAAATTCCTACGATACTTACTACAAACTTTATAAAATAATGACATAGAAAGAAACCTTTAAACCTTTCGCGCAAGCTTTTAATAGCCATTTATATATTATGTGTATAAACTTTGTGTACAAAGTGGGGTGAAAATTAAATACCGTTTGATCGTCGGCTCCAACAATAATCAAATTTACGGTACGGCTCGGGAAAACACACTCCTGGAGAAAGCAAGATAGTTGCTGTATTATTTAATATTATATCAACGACGACGACGAATATTATTTTTCATACGATATTAATGTATTCTAAACTACTAAGTATTATGATGAATTTTTTTTTGTGGGTTCAGCTGGGTTCAAGAGAAATTGTTCCAATAAATAATGAATATCCCTTTATTTCCACGGGATTGGAAACTATGGAGATGTCTCCGCCGTGAACACCTAGTTTTTAAGTAACTGCTCTTCTAAGGTTGGACCGACTTTGATGAATTTATTTGTGTTTGTTGAAGTGCATTAAAAATAATTTAAATTGACAATTTAATCCAAATAAATGAATATGCCTAAATTTCCATGCGATCAGAAAACTCGCAAGTGACACCACCTGACTAGGTGGTATTTAATAAGATAGAGTAATAGAAAATAATGAGTAACAAAAATATTATATTACATTACTATAATCTACAAATAATACAAGTAAAGATAAAGGAAAAAATTAAAGCTTAGAATATATAAAACTTTATTATTACATTGTTGTATGCTAAAGAAAATTTGCTTCAGTAATATGGGATTAGCAAGTACTTCAATTATGTGAAGATGACTGACACTACATTATACGTATACTATTTGGGAAATTTTTCAAGTGCAATCGATTCTTTGGGATCAGAGACCGAAGCAATTGCACTATTACACGATATACCCGTCTATTTATAGCAAGAATATCAAAGGAAGATAAAACACCCAGGATTCATCTTTCACGAGAGAGTTTATCGTACTTAGAATTACTTAGTATTACATTAAATTATCATTGTTTATTTAGAAGAAATATGAAGATTTATCAGTACTTCTTTAAGCACAGCATACGATAATCTATGATGATCATTGAACGGAATTTCTTCATGAAATGTTTTCTATAATTGTCACTTATACGTTTTTTTTTTCCTATTTCATAAATCAGCTCTAATGTTACTACATAATTGAGACTAGCTTGATATGAGAAAGACGATAAACACATGATAAAATTACAGATCTGAGATTTATGCCTACAATAATTATAATATCTGAGGAAACAATTTTATTAATATTATTAGCTAACATTATATCTGTTTTACATAAGAGATATAGTGAATATTAATTTCATTATCATAAAAAATGGATATAGTGGTAGAATATAGATATTTAGGTGAAAACACTGATAGCACTGAAATGTTGGGAGTTATTGAGTGGCAACAGTTGAATATAACAATACAAAAAACAATGTGAAATTTTACGAAATGTTATTCAAATAAGAGGTAACTTTAATGAGCGGAACAATTGTGTGGATATAGTCTTTCGAGTTGCTTCGTGCTATAGTTGATTGAAGAGAAGTAGTGCTAAATCGTTTAAATTCAAATAGTGAAGTAAATTAGTATAGTGCAAGTTATGTATAATGAAGTGAAGAGAATAAAAATAGTTAATATGAGTTGGTGTTTTTATAATAGTATTAACCTCAAAAGATACACTATTTATAAACTACACAAGCGGAAAAAAATTATTTATGTTGTTTTTTCCCGATCAGAAAAAAGTATTTTGTGAATCGTTTTTGCAATATTTTTCATTGATAGATGGATATGAAAGCTGTACGAGCGTATGTGGTGTATGTAGTTGTTTTATTTTTCCAATACCTTGTAAATTATCGTAAAATTAAAATTCATCGTAAATTTAACGTAAACGTTTGAAAAATATATTTATTTAAACATATTCTACAGTAACCACCTTTTGCTCTCGTATCGTATTTATCAATTCAGCTACTACTTACTCAGTTCTGAGAATCGTATTGAAAATAGCTTTCACATTATCCGCAAATATGTAAACGTATTGAAGTAAATGCAAGATATTTTCTGTGAACGTTTCATGACAGTCTTGTGGCATTTCTCGCTAGCATTGGCCTGCTAAATATTCACTTTAGGTTTTTCGTATACCTGGAGTTTTATGTTATATATATATAAATCATATTATATTTAGTTATCATCCAATTGACTTATAATTTAGTTTATATAGTGCCTAACTAATAAATATAAAAAATGATGTTCCCTTTTGGCCTAAGTTATATTTTTAAAAATAACTAATACGAAAACGGATTATTATTAAGTTATGTGAACTCTATGGTATATTGCGTCTATAGTTATCCAAATTGCTTTTAGGGTGTTAATGTTTTCTTCAATACAAATGTACGATAATATGTCGAGGAAACCTAAACTTATTGTGTGGAAGAAATTTTTTTTTTCAATAAATATAAATAATAAATTGAAAAATGGACATGAGCAGAATACGTAGGTATATTTTGTACCAATAGTTTCTACAGCAGTGCTTCCGCAGTGCTTATTATAAGAGCTTATTCTCGTAAATACACCTACATTTATAACATCTAACGGAAATAAGTTTCCGGTGTAAACGGATGTGCAGTGTAGTGAAAGAAGCAAAGATATTGTACTAATTGAACATAAATCTATATTTATTTAATTAAACTTGACCTTTAATTAATATAAAGAGATAGGCACGTCCGTTTCAGTTGTATATTTCCTCTCTCTCTAGCTAATATGTTTCGGCCTTTTTCACAAATGCCACTTCTTACACCAGGCGTGGGGTGAGAAACGTTCGACGTTCAAACCGCCATGTTCGTCATTGGCGTGAAACATTTCGTTGTGAGAACTTCTACTTGAAAAGGTCTCTATTTTAGTTCCTAGTTATACATATACTAGTGAATTTATACATTTATCATAGTGTAGTGTAACCGACCACTGTACCTACCTACATGTGCCGTCGAGGATGACGGAATTGAACATTCGCTGCTGAAGGACTTTGAGTACCGGTTTTCTACCCACAGGAGTTCTGTTGTGGTGAAACACAGCAGAACTCTTGCGTCTGCCGGATGTGGTGGCGCTGTAGTGGCAAGTCTTTATTGCGAAGATAGTAAAGGTCATAACGTTACGTCTGTCATACCATCTCAATACTCAGATGCCGACATATATAGTTTTATGATAATTTTTTGCAAAGTAGGATAATTTTACAGTGTACATTTGTTGTAGTTTTTAATTGGGTGTTGGTGTCCATAGATCTTGTGTGGGCCCGCCATAATTATATTTATAGATAACAGCGACCGCACAGGTATGCTGGACTTTGCATGGACACGCCGATATTATTGGCTGCTCAGACACCAGACGCAACAGTCACAAGACGTGTATATTTAAATTCTTAGTTTATAATGGCTATGCTAGCGATGCCGATAGTTTGCCAGACATTTTAAATGAATAAGTTGATCCTACACTTGACAGTGACAACGAATTGTTTTCTCCCAGAAGATAACAATTGTTGCATTGTTTGAATACAAAAAAACAACGGATTTAAGGAAATCATGTTATAAAATTTTATTAAAATCTATCCATCATTTTAAAGCTTTTGCTAATTTTCATATGCGAATTTTTTACTTACCTCGCAAATTTCGCTCGCTACGGTGTCGTCAGAGTTTTATGATTATGAAAATGACTTTTTAAATAAATAGGCCGTTCAAAACATATGATTTCCTTTTGTTACCTTTTTTCCATTTCACCCAGTATAAGTAAAAGAATTTTATAAACATCTTTCAGAATTTTATGTTTTTATTGTATATCCGTACAAAAAATCAAATAATTATGTATTAGTAAAAAAATATTGTAAAACGTAAACTTATCGTCCAAATAAATTAGTTTTAGTTTTCGTCTTCAGAACTTAATTTCATATTTCTCACAATTATACTATACTAAATTCCCAGTTTACAACGGTTTATGATAGTGAAAGTGATAGTGTATACTGGCACTATGTTAGAAATTTTAAATGATGCTGATTTTGCTAATTATCAAACGCGAATCATTCGCGTAAATTTCGCTCGCTACACAGTGTCAGCCGGCTAGACAGCCCGCTTCAAATGTGTTAATATTAATTTCTAGTCATAGAATTCATGATTTGTCTTTATTAGATGTCAGCAATGAATATTCTATTTTTGGCAATGATCACATTATTTTTTGGCTTTTGTTCTAAAACGGACTGTAGTACCTGTAGACAGTCAGTTGGAAGTTTTTAGTTACTACTGAAAACAGAACTTGGACCCTATTTACTGAATTAATAAAACCATAACTATGTTAATTGAAAGACGTAGTAATTTTGGTTCATCAAACTTGTTTCGTAACCTTATGTGGGGCACCGAAACTTGTAAAAAAAGAAGCCGATACATGGAGCGAAACTTTGTCGACAAATTTCCTCTTGACGATATTCTATCTAGAAGTAATTGGAGATCGATGAACACGATTTTAAAGTTCTATCGCCAGGAGATTATTTGAAAAACTAATAAATCATCTCTTACTTTTTTATATAGTCCTGTAGAATGCCAGTATTTTGTTACAAATTTTTGTTTATTGATGAGTTACCAGTACAAAGATTTTGTGTTAGAATTTAATTTATTCCCTAATATGATCTACCAGTGCAGTGTTTTTGTTATTGCTTTTAATGTTTTTAATGCTTATCTTATTACAATTATATTAGAAGTTAAATGTTATATCATGTTGTTTTTCTTTTCTAGTAAACCTTAGTGGATAAAAAAAACTTTTGAATTTACAAGGATGTATTTGTATGGTTCAATAAATTTGGTGCCTATCTTGTTACATTAAGCTTCTAACAGGTAAAACTTGTCTATTATAAAAACTAATTTTTACATACACGAATTCAATTTCCCTGTCCGGTCCGAGTCCTGTGAATTTGAAGCGCAAAATTTTATTTCTATTTAAAATTATGTAGTTAATCCACATTACCATATAAAATAGGATATTTGAAACGTCATCTGAGCCACGCAGTAGACGTTTAGAACTGTGAAAACATGATATAAACATAAGAAATACTTTTATTATGTTAACAGATAAATAAAATTTGAAGGTAAATAACAATATTTTGAGAAAACTTCTTTTGACACCTTGTGCACTTTATTTTGTGGATTTTGAATGAGAATGATCCGAAACTCCCGGTTGTGTAACGCAGGTTCGAGTAAAGTCGAATCTCATCGACTGCGGGAGCGATTGAGATTTAGTCAACGCTTTTTTTTTTACAATTTAATATAATTTACTAATGAAATATTATGTACTATATTTTACACACAATTATAATCGTAAATATAGTTGATTTTTCAATATATAAACAGAAAAAGTAGTTATAATTTGTATTAATTTACCTAAAGAATTTGTCTAGTATTTCTTATCAATTTTTAGTTACTGTACGAAGGATATTGAAGCGGCTTTTTGCAGATAACTGAGCCATAGTGAAACGTGATTTTAGAGGTATTTTTATTATAAATACATATTTTTAGAATATACGACATATTGCTAAATGCTATTTATGAATATCTGGAAAGTTAGAAAAGTGCAACCACATTCATTAAACATAATGCAACCTGCAATATTTATAAAACAATATGAAAAAGAAGCCCAGTAAATGAGGATATTCGAAAGGGCCCTTAATAAAATTTTAATTAAGCCAAGGTCTAAATCACGAAATGGGAAAATCTTTTGCGATTTTCAGAGTATTCTTGATTAAACGGTGCACTTAATTGATTCACTCGCAGAGGCTGTTAAATGTGTTGATTGAAAGCCATTATAACCTGTTACGGATTCATAAACGTCCAATTTTATATTACCTGATAGACCTGTCTTATAGCAGGATTTTAAAAGGAAATAAAACTTATTCTTCAAAATTATTTAGTTTATTTCAAAAATTTTCCTCCGAATGTTTTTTACGCTTTTGACTATAAAGTTTTAGTTAAATTGTAATTAATGTACTGGTACTTCAAAATCTTTTTGATGTTTTGACTACTTATGGTGTCAAATACGTAATTATCTAGAGAGGAAATCCTATATTCTCGATGGTAGATTTTTAAAGGTTGTAGGTCCAAATAGTCCAGATCTGGAAAATTTTGAAATAACAATTCAATAATGGTACATAGGACAAAACGTGCAGGAATTACTCGTCAGTAAAATTGGTGCACAAGTCGGTAAATGTATAAGATGAAAAGAAATTGAAATCTAAATCTGTGACTTCAGCAAAATTTGCATTCTTTTACGATGCTTTACAAAAGTTATTAAAAAGATAAAATTATGTTTTCTTCTTACTAGGTTAATGTATGACAATCTGATACTATTATCATTTATAATCATACATTGTAAGGTTTGATTGAAGTGCTATAATTGTCCTATAGCTTGAAATAAGTAACTTACTGGTAAGTAAAATTATTTTTGATATTTAAATTTTATAAATTTAGATATTTAACTATACTAACATTGCCCCACGGTTTCACCCACGTAGATACTGATCTCGTGGCAGTGCTATGTCGAACTATAGATTTATTTTTGTTACCATACAAGTTATATTTCACTTAGTTTTTAATTACTTCTTTTCAGATTATTAAATACACACTTACATTAATAATCTAATCAATATACAAATTTTACTTTAAAACGATTATATATCTAACTAATACATTTTTATATTCTTAAGATCATTTACGTATATATGCGACATTAGCAAATTTAAAACTACTCTGCAGGTATTGGAAAATTCTTGGTTTCAAGGAGGTAATGAAAAATATTTTAAATAGTCCCATTAATTTTTAGTTTGATAAAGATATAAACAGTACAGGTATATTGTTGGGTTGATACCCAATTGGTATTATTAGATTATGAGCCTAACTCGCCAGTTGCAGGCCCAGTTATAAGGGTCGCTACAATTTTCTTTTTAAAATTCGTTATATCTTTTGAATGGAATGTCTGATTTTATTTATTGAAGTTATACTTCTTTTGGCGCGTTACGGAAAAATGATGAGATTAAATTTTTACGATGCACGCGCACACCGTCACAAAAAACCGACATCCTGAAGTTAGCTATAGTTTTTTAATATTTTATGATTGTGACATGTGAAAATATCAACGCGACATTCTTATCAAAATTATAACTTTCAGACTCAACTATAGAAAACAGATTATTTGTGATAATTATATTAACTTTATTTAACTAGCTAGTGCGTTTTGATAAAAATTTAAATGTATTAAATAACATTTTCTATTGTTAGAGTCGTTTTTTCTACGTTTTTTTTGGTATATCATCAATAGATTTTATGTAACAGTAACAAATTATATCTCTCCTTGGGTTACATTAATGCATTTTTAGTAGGCATCCCTATTTTTTTTTGTGAAAGTAATATAGCTTATGATGCTCAGTGAAAATGCAGCTTTCTAAAGGTGAAACAATTTTTGAAATCGGTCAGGCAGTATTTGTGTGAAAACGTTACAAACATACATACATGCTTACATAAAAAAACACATTTTTTTCTCTTTGTAATATTTGTTCAGAAAACATATTTCAATGTTATAGGAACATTTTTAATTACATACACATTTAATTATTGCATTAAAGAGGGAAAAGGAATGTTTGTATTCTAGAGTTATTTTATACCATTTGTTCCTTTGTTACGTGGCCCACCTTTGTTAGATAATTAAACAGTTTAATGGGCCGCAAAATATTTTCGTATTTTTTTAAATTTTAATATTGACTTCTTTATTTAAACCAAAAGTAAACAGTGAACGAGGATTAATATTTTTTGTAGCGAGATTGTTCGCATAAGCCATATATATATATATTATTTACTAGCTATATCAAATTTGCAATTTATTATACAATAACAAGGTTAGAATGCATGCATCATCATGGGAAAATTCCTGATTTTACATGTTTTAGATTGAAAATTCACCGTCAATGGAGATAAAATACGATAGCATATATCTTTCTAAGAGTTTGAGTTATGCGAGTGAAAAATCTTTATATAGGTAATGAGTGGTGTTCTCATTTTCGTCATCATATTTTTTCCAAGTATTTTTGTGTCGTTTCATAAGTATTTATGTAACCAATTCAGTTGTGTAATTAAGTGTGATCGAAATAAATAAAAGAATATTTTTTTAATCTAAAATTTACTGAACACATTACAATATATAATAATTAGGTAAACCGGTGCCAAAATATACTGGCGAAACGTGCTGTATGATTCGCTCGATCAATGTTTCCCACTCTAATATTTACCCCTTTTGTACCCTGCGCGTGTACATATATATGTTGTGAGAGGGACCCTCCGCTCGTTATTAGAATGAATTCAATATTTGCGTATCAAAGTTAGGAGTTTATTTGAGATTTAACTGATATTGACTTTAAATTTAATGTAAAAACCAGATTCTAATCGTCGTCGTCGTCGTCGCTTCAACCGATGGACGTCCACTGCTGACAATAGGTCTCACGAAATGATGCCCACAAGGCCCGATCTTGTGCAGCCTGGCTCCAGCGGCTACCGGCGACCATCCTTATATCGTTGGGCCACCTTTTGGGGGGTGTCTCTACACTGCGTTGTTCGGTGCGGGGTCGCCATTCCACTTTCGGGCCCCAACGTCCATCGGTTCTTCGGACTATGTGCCCCACCCATTGCCACTTCAGGTTCGCGATTCGTAGGGCTATGTCGATGACTTGGATTCTGCTACGGATCTCCTCATTCTGATTTGATCGCGTTTAGAAACTCCGAGTATAGCCCTCTCCATCGCACGCTGAGTGACTCTGAGCTTTCGAATAATGCCTATGGGCCTCATGGGTCAGCGACCACGTTTCTGATCCGTAGGTAAGGACTGGCAACACGCACGGATTCTAATGTAACCTTGCAACTTTACAAACATACTCGTAGATCATCCCAGCGAATTTATCTAAAAAATTCGGAGCATATAGGCCACATTAGATAATTTATACAATTTCCTAAAGTTGACCCTTGAGTTCATATTTCATTAATTATTAGTTTTAATATGCTCTTTTATAAGTAACGAACAATTACATTTAAGACTTTGTAAATTGTTTTTTACTACTTTTCTAATTAGGAACCTTCACATCGAATATTTACGAGAAAGGCATTTAAACTGGTGTTAAAATTTGATTTAAGCATCACAGTATTATGACCGTTGCTGTTGCTGTGATAGAATTGAATTTTTATTAAAAATTATTTCTATTGTTGTGCGGCTTTTAGTTCAAAGGCTTGGTAGCAACTGTCTCGGAAATCTTTAAATTTTCAATAGAACTTTAAGAGGATTGTAAGCTCTGATTCGTACATTTACAGTTAAGTTTTAAAGTTAATTGCTTTTCTTACAAATAAAAATGAAACGGGAGTGCAATGCGGTAGGTAAATATTCTTTACAGAATATTTTAAAAGAAATGCGCCTTTCAATTTTGCCAATTAACTGTATCCAACATAGTGCTGCCTTATTTGTTAAAGTGAATCATCTGATTATGATTTCTTCGGGCTTTTAATGTTTATTGGACGAGGAAAGTGCACTGTGGTTATTGAGCCGATCATCAGACCATTTTTTTTTACTAGATAACGCCTTTACGCACTCCCAATGGAAAAACCTCTCAAACCGGGAGTGTAGGACTTGCATAATACCCAATAAAACTCAGCGTTCTTTACAAATCCTTGAGTGGGATCATGAGAGGTTCCATTCCGTATTCCAGTCTAGTGACGCGGTGGATGCTGACTATGAAAATTTACAGAGACGGTGGACATCAACCGCTTCCTCCCTTAGCCTTTTTTAGCGAGATGATGGTTTGGCGAATGAAGGCAACCGCCTACCACCCAACTTCACACCAATTATACTCTCTAGTGACAGGTGCCCTCTAACGACAGCAAGATATGTCGCTGAGTTGCCCATGCCAGATATTCTGCGAGAGTCTCATGCATTGTATCTACAGGAACACCAAAGTTACGACACTCGGGCATTTCCTTGCGGCCAACGATCTAATACTTGCCGAAACAACCATGTGCGCTTAGCATTTGCATTAGTCGGTAGGAAAAAGATCCATGTCCTCCGGTGAGCCAATTCTCTAGGTGAGACAGTGATCCTATTTGCAATTGGAAGCCTAAGATCTTGGCTCCATTTTTGGATTGGATCTTTGCCTGCGAGGGCCCCGATAATCCGGACCGGATGTAGCGCCTCTGGAGGCCCTTGTGAATTCCCGAAATTAAATTGCTCCTAACAACAAATACTATGGCAAATCCTAATTCAACATGGCTTCATTGATCTCACTGTTCCCGAGACGCTATATTACACGTTAATCTTGCACACTCATCGCTACAGTGCCTCATTGGTCTAGTGGTTAGCATTTTCGACTACAGACATGAGGTCCTGGGTTCGAGTCCCGGGTCGGGCCAATTTAAAAATCAATATTGAGTTTTCTATTTAAGATTTTCTCAATATTTGCCCGAAGTTGGGAAGTTGGCGGTGTGATCCACCCCGGTGCCTCGGAGAGCACGTTAAGCCGTCGGTCCTGCGCATGATCTCTCTCCGGTCGTGTCGGATTCCCGTCACATCGGACTATGAGAGTAAAGGAATAGAGAGCGCACTTGTGTACTATGCCTGCCAATCCGCAGTGGAGAAGCGTGGTGGGTCAATGCTCTAAAAACCCTCTGTCCTCGGATTGAGGAGGCCTGTGCCCAGCAGTGGGACGTTAATGTGCTGCTACATACTTACCTACATCGCTACAGCGGTATTTATGCACGTTGAATGTACATTTTACTTTTCATGTTAAAAAAAGTGTGTATATTTGATAGTCAATTGATTAATTCAGTTACCAAGTATGTTGTTAAACTGTAACGCGTTAATGGGCTTGTGGTTTAGTATATAATACTGCGGCTTATACAACGAAAAGAACATATGCAGTTTCCGAACAGGAAATAGGAGATAATTAAATGTCGATAGCATTTTGAGCCGATTAGTACGTCACATTATTTCATCCACATTTCATCTACACGTGTTAACTTTGACTGTTACTTCACGTTCCACAGGGTTTTAGGGCAACAGGTTTAAATTTTTTTTAAAGTTGACTGAATAAATAATAATTTTTTTTATTAACAAATGACAATTTCAATTTAATTGATTTATAGACAGATTCTAACAGTAGTTGTTAAAAAAATAGGAGGGAAACTAATACCTACTTTATTGCTTCGCAACGAGGTAAAATATACAATTCTTTATTAAAGTAAATAAATATTAACATCCATAAAATTGTCGTAGAAAATTGTGTTCTAAAATTAAGAATGAAGAGCTTCTTACTTAAAAATATTTTACTCTGAATTCAAGTCCATTTCTTCGATTCTTATGTCTGAGACGGCAGGATGAAGCCAGACGCGCAAGCCTTTTGATGGCGCAGCGAATTTAAACTCCGACAGAAAGAATTTAATATTTTGTATGGAGAGAAAATGTTATCGTCTGAAGTCCTTTTTTAATAGCGTTTGTTTGTAATGTTACTTTATGCTAACTTGATAAGAGATCAATAATCATTTATCCCAATATCCGTGATAATAGTTATAATAATCTAATATGTAAGTATGTATATATGTATGTATGCATTATTGTAACGTTTTTACGCAAACTACTGGATCGATTTCAAAAACTTTTCCACCATTGGGAAGCTGCATCGTTACTGAGCGACATAAGCTATATTACTTTTGAAAAAAATAGGGATCCCTGAGAAAGATGTGTTAATGTAACGCAAGGTGCGAAACAAAATATCTGTCATTGCGTGCCCTGGGGCAAATATTGCATATAGAACATAACTCGTTCTACAGTACTATAGAACATATTAATATCTACAAAAAAGTCGGTGACCATATGACCACCAATTGTAGTTATGTCACTATAATTACTTATTTATATTTTAAAAGTTGACAAAAGTGCCGACAATGATCAAATCATATTATCCATACCTTTGTAGTACTCTTTATTCTATTAAATACCTGTAAAATACTTTTTAAATTATTAGAATCGGACACTCCATTCAAAAGATATAACGAATTAAATAAATCTCAATCTAAAGAGAATAATGTATCCCGAGTCGAACTCCAGAGTGTTAAATGTTGTGTATAGGGATATTCTGAGACATTAAAATATTAAAAATACATCTTTTCTCTAATATTATAAAAGAAAGTATTGCATTTTGAATATTTTTTTTATTTTTAACAATTTATAATAATCAAGCTAAAAATTACTGGATCGATTTAATAAAATCTTTTAATACCTGTAGAGTATTTTTAAATTTACTAATGTCGGATATTCTACGTTTAAAAAAACGTTTATGTTAACAAAAATAAATCTACAGTCCAATTAGTAGACTCTCCACCAGTGGCATAACTATACAATCTGGGGCCCGTGGAAAATCATTTGATGGAGCCCTATTGCCAAAATCGTCACGTACTTATTTTAATTTTAATAAGTAGTTATTCAACACTAATAACATTTTTATTTTTAAGAGCATGGGTATACATTTACATTAATTCACATTTACCAGCCTATATACGTCCTACTGCTTGGCATAGACCTCCATTCTTAGGCAAAAGGGAATGAGCTATAGTCCCCACGCATGCCTTCCATTCGCTAGCCTTTCTTCTTGAGAAAACCTGCATTCATTTGCAATGAAATAAAAGTAACAATTTAAATTCAATAAGGTATTTACCTAAAGAAAAAAATTAATTCGAACTTTCAGTTCCGCAAAAGTGTCTATTACATAATGAAAGTTAAGATCGGGCCATAGAATTTTCAATAGGCAGAATAGCCAAGTTGCATGACCTGTCTTGTCCCATGTGCTTCGAGTACTTCTTCGGTTGGGGCTCTCTTGGGGTAGGGACCCGTGGCATTTTGCCGGTCCTACCACTCTATAATTACGCCACTGGAATGTATGTGCGGATATTTGTGACTTGCGTGTCAGGGTATGTGAGTGTGCGAGGACTTATAGCGAGTGTTGTTGCTATAATATTAGTATAAATGAACTGTTTTTTTAATTATTCGATATTAATTTTTATATTGAAGGCCTAGTCTGTCGATTCAGCTAGTATGGCTCAAAATTTATCTGGCCTATGTTAACATATACCGATAGAAACACTTTTGAAAATGTGAACCCCCAGTATTATTACTACAAGTGGATTTCTATACGATCAGAACTATACGTCAATATGAAATCCTTTCATAAACGTTTTGGTGAAACCTTAAATTGAAAAATATAGTATTAAATTGGAATGTACTGACATAGTATTCATAATGACATTCTTTTAAATTTAGTAGTAATCTTTATAATTAATTTCATTTGATGAATTTAATGATATGTAATTTAATAAAATAAGTTATTTACTAAAAACTGTGAAATTTCTAAAGTTTGTATTTGAGCCTTTGTTGTTAAATAAATGAATTATTATTCCACTTTAACACTATTATTATTATTATTCCACTTTAACACTCACGCCCGTTTACAAAAGAATATATATATTTATTATTATATATAAATAAATTTATAATAATTACTTGTATACATAAATATGAAATAATACATATATCTACATAAACAATTACACAAATACATATAACGGGCGGAGGATACACCCCGGCAGGGAGACCAAACGGCCGGGGGTCAGGGCTACAGGCTGAGAAACCGCCGGACTATCCTAGCCGAGTCCAGCAACACCGCCTTTTGCATCCTTGCTGCGAGCGAACTGCCACGGAACCCCAGTCGTCTCAGATGGTGAGCGAGACTGACTGGGATCAGACCATTCGCAGATATTACGATTGGGATGGTTTCAGTGGATCCCACTCCCCACATGGCGGTAATCTCGTGCGCCAGATCCAGATATTTACGTTTTTTCTCTGTCTCAGCTCGCACGAGATTCTCGTCATACGGGATCGTGATATCCACTAAAAACACCCGAGACTGTGCCCGGTCCATTATCACGATATCAGGCTTGTTGGCCAGTATGGTCCTGTCCGTGATAATGGACCGGTCCCAATAGAGTCGGACACCGTCGCGTTCGAGTACTGGCACCGGCTGGTACCTATAATACGGCAGTCTCTCATCAAGAAGACCGTACATCAGGGCGAGCTCTTGATGAAGGATTTTGGCCGCTTGATTATGTCTGTGGAGATACTCAGTGTTGGCAAGCGCGGAACATCCCGAAAGCACATGTCTGAGTGACTCGCCGGGATGGCGACAAGCTCGACATATGTCGTGAGTGCCATCCTTCAGAATGTACTTTCGATAGTTCCTCGTCTTGACCACCTGATCCTGTATCGCACAGACAAATCCTTCGGTTTCCCCAAAGAGGTCCCCGAAGCGCAGCCATTGCACGGAGGCTTTTCGGTTTACGTGAGGCTCGTGTAGAGCCTTGAAAAACCGTCCATGCATTTCCTTCCCCTTCCATACGGCCTCCCTGTCAGAGGTGCTTAGCACCGCCGGTCTCTGCCAATTCTCGTTGGCCAAGGATAGGGGAGTGAGCCCTTTATCACATTCTATGACTTCCAGATGCATCGGGCTCTCCCTCTTCGTCTCAAAATACGTTCTGAGGCTGGATATCTCCCGGTTATGCATGGTCTTAGCACTAAGTAGGCCTCGACCACCACATTTCCGGGGTATATACAGCCTCATAACGGAGGACTTCGGGTGATGCATGCGATGGAAAGTCATAGTCGTGCGGACTCGTCTGTCCAAGGCGTCAAGCTCGGTCTGAGTCCATCTGAGTATGCCAAAGGTGTACAAGAGAACAGGCATGACCCAGCCGTTATACGCTCGGATTTTATTAGCTCCCGACAAATAACTCTTAAGAATTTTTGTCAGGCGCCCATAAAATACCTCGCAAACTGACTGCTTCATGTCTGCCTCTTTCACCCCCATACATTGGGACATGCCCAGATACCGGTATGTTTCAGTCTCGGAGAGAGTCTTGAGCTGGGTCGGCTCGAGGTTGATCTCGGCCGAGTGGGATACCTGTCCCCTCTCCACATGAAGGACCGCACACTTATCTAGCCCCATCTCCATCCTGATGGAATTGCTGAAGTCACTGGTGATCTTCAGCAACTCCTGCAAGCGTGGTGCGTTGGGTGCTAGCAGCTTGAGGTCATCCATGTAGAGAAGGTGAGGTACCCTAGCCCCTCCCCTCCGAAACTGAAAGCCCGTCCCAGACCTCTCCAGCAGAAAACTGAGGGGGTTTAGGGACAAGCAGAACCATAGAGGACTCAGACAGTCGCCCTGGAAAATACCTCTCCGTATCCTGATTCGGTCATCGGCAGCCGTCAGTCGCTCGCCATGGAGACAGAGGATCGTGCTCCATTGCCTCATACATTCTCCAAGGAAGTCTCGAAGTGTACCGTCGATTTTGTACAACTCGAGGACCCTCAGGAGCCATGAATGAGGCACCGAGTCGAATGCCTTTTTGTAGTCGATCCATGCGGCTGAGAAATTGCGACGGTTGCGCTTAACCAGTTGGCCCGCGACGCTGTCAATGAGGAGGAGCTCCTTCGTGCCGCGACTACCGCCCCGACATCCATTCTGAGCCACAGACATGATGTTATTCTCGTCGATGTGATACGAGATCTTGCGGCTCAGAATGGATGTCAGTGTCTTATAGATTGAAGAAAGACACGTTATCGGGCGGTACTTAGTTGGGTCAGCGGCATTGCTCGTTTTAGGAGCTAGGTGAGTGATCCCGGTGGTAAAAAGGTTCGGGAGCGCTTTCTGCGCCATTGCTTCCTGAAACTGTCGAGCCAAGGTGGCATGGCAAGCCGAGAATCCCTTCAGCCAGTAGTGGTGCAGTCCGTCGGGCCCCGGACTTTTCCAGTTCGGAGCCCGTCTTACTGCCCCAACTACATCTTCCGGAGTGATGGCGACCGGATTCATCGGTTGAATTACAGCACATGCCTCCTCTACCGCCGCAGTCCAGGAGCCTTCTTCGTGCTCTACCTCCAGCGACCATATGCTCCGCCAGTAGGCGACTAAGTCAGCCGAAGCTGGCCGCTGGGAGCTAGAGCAAGAAGCTGGTCGTTGCAACCTTTCGTAGAACCTTTTTTGATCACTCACGAAGAGACGATTTTGATGGAAGCGCTCGACTCTTTCCGAGTATCGTCGGATGCGGTTCCCCCACGCAGCGATTTTTTGCTTCAGGTCGTCGATGCGCTCTGTTAGTTTTTGGGCAATGTCAGGCTGGTCTAGCCTGACATCTAACCCGTTAAAGGCTATTCTAACAGAGCGCACAATCCTTGGCCTTGTGTTGCCCGACCTGAAGCTCTGCAGTCTGCCAATGAGGCGCCTGGCGTGAGTGATGCGACGTTCTATTCTCCTTTTCCAGGCCGGCACGGCACTACTCGTATTAGCAGTGCGCCCCGGTTCCCGGATTTTGACGCCGATAAAGCGATGGACCGCCAAAGCGGCGCCATAGAGAATAGACGCCGTCTCACTCAAGCCAGTGCTGCCCTCGAAATATTGGGGCAGCAATTTATTAATAGCCTCAGTTATTATTATTATTATTATTATTATTATAGTGTTGGTTGGACTGTTTATCGATTAACTGGCATGTTAAACCTAAAGACGCCATTAAGGATTTTGCAGTGTAATATTTGTTTACGTAATTTTGAATAAATAACACATGCAAAAAGCTGTAGGTTTGCATCTTGTTTTCATAAATTTTTAACAAGTTAGGACTGCATTAACAGAATTAGAAGTGCAAAGGCGTACGAACTGGTTTTAAGGCAAATATATCAAGTAGAAAGGTAAGAAGGTCATACAAAAGCTGTTACTTTATCTCAGGAAAGACTGACGTATAAATGCATAATTTAATAACTTAAATGGATTTGTATCTATCAAATTAAAAACGAATGATAGCGTTATTACGATATATCTCGCGCCTGCTTATAAGCACCTTACGTTATAGTAAATTAAATATCGTAATTAATAGAACAGCCTACGTACTTTAAATTACAACTTATAAAGCTGTTTACTAAACATTTTGCACATAACGATATGAAACAAATCTTGAAGATTTATTAACTAACAAATATTTTTTTAGCTAATCTTCTTAACAAATATACTTGTTATTTTAGTAAACTGCGAATATTTTTTTAAAATATAATATACTTTTCTTATGGTATCTAAGGATTTTTTACAGTTTTTTTGTATGTGATTACATATATAATCTAGTTTTAAAGTGTTATTAATAGTGAAATGAAAATACAACTGTTTAGTTTGATGCCAGTGGATTAGTTTATTATTGTTTTAGTTAGACCAGTATTTTTATTTAAATTATATTGGATTCATTACAAATTAGGCCACAGGAAACGTTTCATTTTAATTCATAATAAAAACACATTTTGCATTTTTTTGAAAGCGAGAGATTTATGAATTCTGTTGTCAACTAATTTAAAGATGCATTAAACAGACAGCGCCGTACTTTAAATGCTAGATTATAGTGTACGTAGGCGAAGGTGTGTAAATATGCTACGTGATTTATATAATCTTTCGCTTTCTCAACAGAAATGAACTACAGTTATGAAAATGAAGAGGGCAGTGATGTTGAAAGAGAGCTGCGTCCGTTAGCGCGTCGGACGGGCAAACACATTGCAGCCGGGGAAGAACGACCCCGTATTAACTCTAGTCAACAAACCACACCTATAGAAGGTCAGTAAGAATACTTTACACAGGATTTATGGTTAAAGAACTTATTCTTATACTAACGTCCCGCTCCAGCTTCGCAGTTTATAGATTATTTAGATCATACACAAAACAAATATACGGTGTGAAATATGTTACTTTAGTACGACTTTCTATTAATACATATTATCTGTTATGTCATAAAAGCAAACATTATATTAAAAAAAATGCATTTTCAAATGCATTATTGTCTGACTTTACTAACAACAAATGCAGCAAAACTAAGTTTAGTTGCCAAAGTGTTAATGTTGGTACCCCACTGAAGCCCAGAGTCTTAGGTAAATCCTAAGAATACTGTAGACTTAACATTCTCTAGTGGACTATGATATTTTTGACCCTTTGTGCAAACTTCTTTTGTCTTTGGCAAAATGTTCAACACATTTAGTGTTTTTTGGCGAGTTTAATATAAAATTAGCTGAACCCCCGACTTCATCTGCGTGGAATGTTTTTTGGATGGCATTTTCATTAATTTAAGCAAATTGTTTTACTAATAAGAAACATACGGATAACACCCCCACAACCCCCCTTGCGGGTGGAATTTCGTAAAATCCGCCCTTAGCTGACTGACCTCTATTCAATAAAATATTCCTACCAAATTTCAAGTTTCTACGCCCTATGGTTACAGAGATATCGTGATGAGTCCATAGATACCTGGATATCTCTTATATATATAGACAAGCTGAACCCGCGACTTCATCGGCTTTGAACGTTTTTCTCATTAGTTTGAATGGGTAGCATTTTCATTAATCTTCGTGAATTGCTTTACAAATAAAAACATATGTATAAATACTTCAATGACTTATTTGCTGTGTATTATCAGCTCTTATTCAGGCTCTAGATTACCGCTGTACCAAATTTCAAGTCTGTACGCCTTATGGTTCCAGAGATAGCATGATGAGTCAATAGATACCTGGATATCTCTTATATATACATATATATATATAGATATGCGTATTTGTCAATGGCTGACAATTATTACAAACACCGTAAGATTACATTAGAAAGGTTATTATGGTGGTTAAGTTTTCTTGAAATTCTGATATTCTACGTGACTTTTAAAATTTTTCTTTCATACGAACCTTCCCCTGATTAAGTACGACACAAAAATAATTTAATAGACATTAAGTTAGTAGTATAAAAGTATACTATATTTTAACAAAAACCATTGTTTAGTGAGACGCTTTGCATCATGAATCAAATTGTCGAAATATTCATATGGACAGCAGTTTATTTGACTGGTGGGAGGCTTGAGTCGTGGCTAGTTACTACCCTACAAAATAAAGTTTTTGCTCCTTTTTTACTTCAATTTCGCATATTTTGTTTGAAAAAAAAAATAGGCAAATTAACAGAGTAACATTGGCGAATAGACTACAGGCCCATTGAAACAATTAACCAGTAAAACAAACCAACGTGAATGATGCTTAGTAATAACTCTAAAAATACTGAAATGTGAATAATTGCTCATAAATTTATGTAAGGCTACTTTTTTTAGATAAAAAGTTATTAAATATAGCCGTTGTACCTTATAGCCGTTCATTACAAATGGTTAAAAATTAAAATATTTGGGCAAAAAAAATATTATTTACCCGTGTACTCATCTGTACCACTCACAAATGCTCAGACTTATTTTATGATCTAGTAACAGCCTTTTAAGCGTTATTCACGTTGGTTCATTTCAAAAGTTATTTTTTTCCATGGGCCTGTAGTCTAGAAATCTGTGATTACAGAAGTGTTTGATTTGAGAATAGAACTTTAATGATGTTCTAACCTATAACGGATACACGAACAGATAACGATTTTGAAAATAATAACTCTAGACTGACGTATGCGGCCCCTGTCTGGTACTCCTTCTGCTCAGGATATTAGAGAAAAAGGCTGCAGGTCCAGCAGAACAAGTGGCTACGTCTGATAGCAGGAACCCCGAGGTACGTCAGGAATAACGTTATCCATCGTGATACCAGGACGTTCACCGTGGAGGTGTTCGTCCACCAGCTTGCGAGGAGTATGTTCCGCCTGGCGGATAACTCTCGGCACACACACCTCCACGGAATTGCCCGCTGTCGTCGCCGGTGGGATCCAGCCCGTATGAAATACGGGCAAAAAGGAGTACTGGGCATTTACTGAATGCCCGAAGAAAGATGCCCTGGCAATAAGGTCCTGCCTCTAGGCCCGTACCACGCAGAAAGCTGCGATGAGCCCAACGACGAACAATAATACAAATTACAATATGAAGGAATTTTGAATACTAAATTTTCTTGCGACCGGAAATATCGGTTATGAGGCTGGCTAAGGAACTCAAAGCGACCTCTTTCTCTTCTCTACTGCGAATTAATTCGCAGTAGAGAAGAGAAAGATCAGTTTTCCTTAGAAGGCGAAGCCACTTGAGATTTTTTCTAATATCGGAAATATATTTGCGGAGTATACATATGAACAAATATTTCATGTTTTAAGGAGCCTAATAACCATCACTAGCAATACAGGTAATATTGCTAGTATATATAACTCATACTATTGTTATATTTCGGAAATTTATCTTTCCACGGAAGATTCATAAACATTATTTCATATAAATTTGGTGGAACTTTGTTTTGTATTTTATCAAGTGTTAAAAATTAATTAGTAGGAAAGAAGTAGAAATTAATTAAGAAAAACGGTTGACATATAAATGAAACAAAGTACTGAATTGTTCTGGATCCTATTTTAATCGTAACTATAACACTCCTACAACCCCCCTGTTAGGATGAAACTAGTGTAGTACAGAATAAACGGACTTTCGTAGCATTTATAAAAGCAAAAAGAAAATTGGTTTCATCATGTAGAGTTACGTAAATATTTACTTTTGCTTCATTAAAACTAACGGACACAGATTTAATTTGGTTTATTTAGTATGGAGAGCTTTAATTTGCAACGTATTCATTTGTAGAAATATTTTTCGATTTTCATTTCCTGATTACGTCCTACTTACTAATTAAAAGCGGTATGAAACTTGAAATTAACTGCTCATTTTACGAAAGAATCGTTTTTTTGATTTTTATAAATTGGTGGAAAGATTTTCAGCTATTTCCAGATAATTAATTTTGTATATTGTTTAAGTAGTGTATAACCGAGTTTTCTATTTTAGAGTTATTTGCACCTCCCCTTCCTATGTTCTGTTCCTCTCACCAAAGTTTGTCTGGAAGAGATCGCTCTTAGTGATAAGACCGCCTTTATTATTTAATAATCTGATTTTCTTTATATAACATAAGTTGTATTGTCTTTTCTTAATTGTGTGCAATAAAGTTTAAAAATAATAATAATAATTTTAATTTATTTTCTAATGCCCTGCGGTTTCACCCGCGTAGATACCGATCTCGTGACAGTGGAAAGTCTACTAAATCGGACTGTAGATTTATTTTCTTTCACATAAAAGTTTTATTTCACTTAGTTTTTAATTACTTCCTTTCCAAATATTAGATATATACTTTCATCGATAATCTTATCAATATACAGATTTTACTTTACAACAAATATATATCTAACTAATACATTTTTAAATTCGTAACATCGTTTTCGTAGACTACCGGACAATAGAAAATTTAAAAATCCTCTACAGGTATTGAATAATTTTTGATTTCAAGGAGGTAATGAAAGAATTTTATAGCTTGATAAAAATAATAACAGTATAGGTATATCGGTGAGTATCATTGGAATATCAGCTAACTCACCAGTCGCAGGCCCACTTATAAGGTGGCTACAATTTTCATTAGATTGACATTTTAAAATTCGTTATATCTTTTGAATGTAATGTCCAATTTCAATAACTTAAATAGTACTCTACAGGCATTGAAATGGTCTTTAATAAAATACTACTTAATAGGATAAGGATTAATACAGAGGTATGAATGTGGTATAATTATTGTCGGCACTTTTATTAACTTTTAAAACCTAAAAAAGTAATTGTAGTGGCATAACTATAATATCTGGACAAACGGTATTTGGTAACACGGACTTTTCTGGAGATATTTTGTAGATACGTTGTATAATATTGTAAAATATTTTTTGTTCAATCATCAATAGTTTCCGCAGCGCACGTGAAGACAGAGTTTTTTTATTAGTGATCCTTTTTTTTTTTACAAAGAAATATAGCCTATAATGCACAGTGAAAATGCAGCTTTCCAATGATGAAAAAAATTTGAAATCGGTCCTGTAGTAGTTTTTGTATTTGTAAAACGTTCCAAATGTTTTCCCTTTATAATATTAGTTTAGTATATTTTTATAATATAATATAATTCTTTATAATATAAGAAATCCGAAATTGATTGCAATTTCGCTGTTACAAATTAATATTAGAATAATACGAGTATATATGATTTGTTTCTAAGACCCGTGGTGATCATATGGTGAGATACAAGGATTCTTGTAAAGAGTTACGGGTTAGAATCCTGGGCAAGTACTACAAAAATCTCTATGTAAACATAATTGTTCCAATGAAGAAATACATTGTGGATAAGCCAGCGTATCCCGAGAGCTATTCTGGGATATATGGAGCCCGCCAGCCTGAAACAGAGCAGCGTGATGGGTCTATGCTCTAAAAACCATCTCTCCTCTTAATAAAGAAGTCAATGTACAGTAGTGGGATATTAATACGCTGCTAAGTATGAGTGTTACTAATTTTCGTTCTCATAATTATGCATTATGTGTTCAAACAATAATATTATAAATTTAGTAACTGACCCAGCAAACGTTGTTTTGCCATATAATTACTATTATCGCTATTAAAAAATAGGGGTTCGTGATAGAAAGGTAAAAATTTAGGGTTGCATGTATTTTCGTATGCTGTATCACAAAAAAATAAAAAAAATTTAGGGGTGAACAACCTTTATCACTTAGGGGCATGAAAATAGATAGTAGCCGATTTTCAGACCTACTGAATACGCATATAAAATTTGGTACGAATCGGTACAGCCGTTTCGGAGGAGTATAGGTACGAAAACTGTGACATGAGAATTTTATATATAAGATAAGTTTACAGAATAATTGCAACATTAATGTTATAAACTGCCTTTTCACTATGTTTTGTAGCCGCATTTCATCTCTAAAGAATATTGAATAACAGCAGCGGAAACTTATATTGCCGCAAGAATTATGAATAGGCACTTTTATCAAGAGAGCTCGAGCTCTATTTAATTATCTATCCAATTTACTCCCACTATTTTAAACTGTTTTTTTTATCTACATAGTACAGCGGGATGGTTAAGTAAAGAAAATTTATTTGCCTATGAGTTTTTGTATAATAATAAAAACATTATAACTTCATCTTGTTCATATGTCCGTTAGGGACAGACGTTCTTCTTGGAGACTATTGTCACTGTGAAGATGAAATATGAAAGGATAGTATTCTATAATGGTTTAAAAAAAATAGTTGTAGAGATCGCTACTTATATTCTGAAATGAAATATAGTTGGGGTAAATGGTACTCACATAAAGAAAATTCTTCCAATAAGGCTATTTTCTGTTGTAATAGTATATGTTCGTCTTTACTCAACTGTAATAAGATTAGAAAGCCTGATGATACATGATTTTCATTAATGTTGCTAAAAGTCACTTTATTATTAAGTGTCCAGCAGTTAGTGAGAAACAGCAGGCTGACCTATATTAATTGAAGTTATCAATTATCTTTATTCTTTTAACTACGAGTATAACTTAAAATCTTATTATCGGCACTTGCCCTTCTTTGTATACAGTATACAATTTAAAATCCAGCTTAATTATTCAATTGCCGACTCCAATCAACACATTACGATACTTTTTTGGAAATGCAATAAAGCCAAACACAACTTTAAATATTATTAAAGAATATGTAAATTGTATGTTGCAAAAGTGCACTTAAGGTCTATTCTGGAATCTTATTAATTATTTGTGAAAGGGCATTTTACTGAAATTTATTACCACAGAAAATATTTTGCATGCGGCAATGGAACGTTAAATTTACATAAAATGTGAGATAATCTTTATTAATGCTGTTATCGAAGTAACGTTATTTAAAAATCTTTTATCGTAGTTTCATGATGATATTGGGAAGTTAAATTTAAATATTTCCAGCTGTTTGTCTTGAAATCAAGGTAAGTGACCCCTTATGTAAATGTCCCCACATTATTTGAGTTGAAATACCTACG
Source organism: Elymnias hypermnestra (assembly GCA_015832385.1). NCBI lineage: Eukaryota > Metazoa > Arthropoda > Insecta > Lepidoptera > Nymphalidae > Elymnias > Elymnias hypermnestra. The sequence continues at coordinate 344,797 of JACTOM010000032.1, read as the reverse complement.
ATTATGCCTGCCAACCCGCAGTGGAGCAGCGTGGTGGGTATGCTATGTATGCTTTTATAACCCTTTGTCCAAGAGTGAGGAGGCCTAGCCCAGCAGTGGGACATTATTGGGCTGCTACTTACCCATAATTATATCTGGTAACGTTCCGTTATTATTATTTTATACTTATAATTATTATATAAAAATATTATATAACACAATTATTTCAGTAACAACTTTCGGTAGCAATTTTTTTTATGTGTGTTTTGTTTTCCTTACTTAAGTTTTTACTGCCGCATTTTTAATAAATTACACATTTTGTTAAAAATAATGTTTATTTCTGAGTTATAATGTCCCTTTAAATTATGTCACATCCAAAATTTTCTCATGAGTAAAATTTGATGTAACTAAGAATAGATAGCGTGCTAGCAAGATTTTCATTTAAATGGAAAGCTCGTCTGATAAGCATAATATAAGTACCTACTTGCACCGCTTATTGTATCCAAAATTTCCACGTACAGCAGAACTAAACTACGTGATGAATATTTTAGAGGAACGGAATCTTAGCGACGTGGAACTTTTGTGATGTGTTGCATTTAGGACCCTTAATTAAACATGTAGCAATAATTTACGAAGGTTTAAAATACCTAACAAATTTGAGCATTTCAATTATTTTGTATACTATACTTATTATAATACGTCGCCCCTAATTTAGATGCCTTTTATTTCAGTTAGTAGACATGTCTAGATATTATCCCTATATTACAGAATGCCAATGTCATCCGTTACAGGTACGGTACGGTGGATGTCGCAGACAGTCCGATTGTAGCTCATCTAACTTAGCGGTTGTTTGTTGTGCAGTTTGTTGTCTTCCGTTGTCCTGAAGCAGCAGGGACCAATCTCGGTTGTTTAGCAGTTAGTAGCTTCATGGTTTTCAGTTGCGGACAATAGATACATGCCGTATCGTTTGGCCAGAATTTAGAAAGCTGTAGTTAACGACACCGACGCTAGTCCAACAAAGACAAGTAACTTTTACAGAGTCAATTTTCGTTTAGGGCAGGATTTCGCTCGGTCTCCAGGGTACACCTATAGCGACGCGTGCTTCCGATTATCAACAGTATCCATTTCTCATCACAATTAATGATTCGATTTAAAATCCCTTCGTTATTGTTTTGGTAGAGCAAAGTAGCACAGAAGTCGACGAGTGTTTGCAAGTTCGATTCACTCAATTCATGAGGTACCCATATTTCAAGTATTTTAATTTCCCGATTAGCTTCAAGTGGATTAATATAGTTTTGTAACTTAACTCCAAGCTTGCAGCTGTCTCTTGAAGTGATTTGTGATAAATCCACAATAGCCTTTAATTTCTTCATTTTCCACTTTAGTCTCCGGTAGTCCACGAGGTTGGTTGTAAAGGTTGAGATTTCCAGAATGATAACGTTGAAACCAAAGACGTACCGTGCTTTCTTTTAGGAAACCAGCGCCTTTTGCATCTTTTAACCATTCGAGCTGTTTCTGCAATACTGGTGCCACGGTAGAGCTCGTACTCGTAAATATACCGATATTTCATGTTTTCCATTGTGCGATAATAAAGCGACGCCAAAGAACAAAATTGAGGAAAATCAAATGAATTACTGTTTTGAAAACGCAAATGTACCAGTTAAATGAATTTATAAATTTAAATTTGGAATTCTTAACCAAAGAGGAAATATTTCGGTTCAAATGGGTCAGTACGACAAAACGCTAATTACATATGTAAGGACATAATATTTGTTTGTAAATAGTCGGAAATACAATATGTAGAATTTTGTGTCAGGTTTATGCTAGGACTGAAGAATAAAAATGTAGGTCCAACGTTATTTCAAGATTATGACAATGCACAAAGCAATTTACTTCGATTTAGATAAGCCTGTAGAGTAAAAAAATGCTTTTTTGTCCTAAAATAAATCAAAATCATCCGGCGTGACAGACATTGCACACTCACACTAAATAACAAAGTTATACGAAGCAATCACTATTATCGAGTTACCGTCTAATCAAACTAGACTGAATTTCGAACAGGTGCAATCATGTTACTAACAACTGACACTGTCTCTCACAAAATTTTTTTAAATCTAACTTCCTGTCATATCAATTAATCCTCAAACTTTATCGTACAATTTATATAAAAAACTGTAAATTTTTTCGCCACGCACGATTTTCACAATCTCATTGCATAGCGAAAAACATTTAAATCTTTCACGTGAGCTTTCAAACATGCGTTCAACTGAATCGACAACTGAATCGACCTCACTCATCAACACTCAATATAATTTTTTTTATTATTATATATAAAAATATACATAAACCATCCTCTCGCATCTGGGATAGTTTAAAGGCATCGCTGGAGTAATAAATAAATATAACGTAACAATATATATATATTGTTACGTTATGTGTTATTATATTGACTGACAAGTGGCAGAGCGCCAAAGAGGATTTATGCTTAGTTCAGTGGTCGGCGCGTTGGTACTGGCAAGGAAGGCTAGAATTACGTTCCGTATTGAAAATTAGAATAAAGTGATTTGTTTGAATTTGTGTGGAAGATTTCATGGCTGTAAAACTGTTACTAACTAAGGAAAATCTGATAAAGAAGGAATAAATAATTGTATCGAGACGAGTGTGGCTTTGCTTTTACAATATTTATATATTTGGCCACGTAGGATCGTTCAGCTAGTTAGAATGCATTAATTTGTTGTATTCATAGTAATCCAATTCCTTTTAGAGCGTCAGAGGTAAAGAAAATGTGAGATTCGATAATCTTTATATTATTTTATTATATTTATAGATATAATAAAATAAATCACAGTCAACACACGGCTGACTGTAGTATAATATTAGAATGTATGATAATAGTCACCAAGGAAGGTCTATCAACTAACTTCTTTTCCGCCGCATATATAAAAATAAGCAGTAAGTGGAGTAACCACTTACCGCTGAAGAAATCCCTAACATGGGCACCCAGGTACTTTCTACTACTATAATATGAATAAGGTACCCAAGTAATCCAAAGACTGGCTCCACACCCGCCAGGGATAATGAACTCCGACCCGTGCTATGACTTCCCCTCCCTGGATAGGGATTCCTGTTTATAGTGCGCCTGCGGCGTATGATGTTTCGATGGTTGTGTCATCGGAACTAAAGCCCGGATATGTTTTGTCAATATGTAGAAACAGCTCTCTACGGTATATACAAACGAGGATCGAAATCTATATATTCTGTCAGCCGAAGCTGTGATGATGCAATAGCCATGTTTGTAGTGTGCAAAGCGCGATATCTTTATAATGGGATGTATAAATCACCAATACATTTTGTCAGATTAATCGCATAGATAAGCATTATCTGGTAGGCGGACCACACCGCATATATTACACATGTTTTAAGTCCAGTGCTAGACTAGATCGATGTATGTATCCCCACCTCGGTAGGATTCGTGGTATAATAATAGTATTCACATATTTTAAGTCTTGTGTTCGACTGCATAGATGTAAAATATGTCACCACCTCGGTGGGGATGTTGTATAACAATATAATATGTCGTTGGTCCGCACGTGCGTGGCATCACGCCCACACAGAGTGTCCAGTCGCTGAGCTCTCAATCCAACAAAAGCATTGATTCATTATATATTCGTGGCAAGCCACTGAAAGCAAAGGGATTTGCAGGACACACTGTCTATAGCTAGTCCGCAACCTTGTTAATAAAGGCCCGACCAGCGGACCTATGTCTGTGATATGCTACAGTGTCATTTTTATTACATTTAATAGTAAACTAAGAGATTGTCCCTAACAGGCGAACACTTCACATTCGAGCAAGCCCACAAGATCAGTGTTCATCTGTCCATCACTGCTACGCAGAAGCTTACGCAACGCCTAGCAACATTCGATCATGGCTCTAGCATTACCGATTAACGATGACGACACTAAGCGCCGGATCATCAATTAGTAACATTTCAGAAACCACAATATACTACACTACTTTAGAGTCCTAGGCGTCTAAAGTTATGCGAGGCTCACTGCCATAGCCTAGGCTACAACAAGCCTGAAACACAACCCGTATCACCCAAAACAACTACAGTAACTTTGGTTGGTTGCCGTCAAGACGGAGCGAGGCTCCTTGTAACACAATGGCCACAGGCCTGAAACCGAGCCCTAATAACGAACAGCCTGGGGAGGCCCTTAAGCGTGGCTCGCTATAAAGATCAATTAATAAATAATATATTTTTATACTCATTTTTGCGTATGTATGAAAGTATGAGAACCCCATNAAAAATACTTTATCAACGATCCATGTATATAAGGAGAGCGTGGGTCTAACAATGGGAATTTAATAATGAACATTAATAACATTATGCCTCCAAATACGTTAATTATATCGAGAAAAATATTGCATTACCTGATTTAAAGGTTATCAGTGTTAACGATGTTGGATTAATTATAATTTTACCACGGTTTACTGGACGGGTTAGAGAACTGGTGCTTCCATAAGGCTTTGTTAATCACCGTTATACAGACGGAAAAGATTTTAAATTAGTACAGTAGCTCGTCCGCATTATTGCAAATTGGTTTTAAACAAAAGGCTTCGTAGGCAGGCACATCCTTTTAGCATCTAACATCAAAACAAATAGAAAAATTGTGACGTTCACTGCTGGGTCTAGATTTTGAAGAAGTCTACAAAGTCCAATAACACCCTGTTTAAATCCTGATGTCAATTATTCACTTGTTTAACGAAAACTTCAAAAAATAATATTCTCAAACCTTTAACTAAGTAAGAGATATAATAAGACTTCCTACCCAATCTTTCTTAAATATCGTACAAAATTTTAACGGGTATTATATAAGTTAAATAAATATACCTGAAATAGATCTGAAAGACTTCGCCGGAATATGCACTTTCTCAATCTTCTCTCCTGCTCAATAAAGCATATATCTGTCTATCTATCGTCATGTAAGAACGTACTGCAGAAAATTTTCTTTTGCTTAAGTCTAAATTTTTTACTTGCAAAAATTGTGTTTACCGGAAACTAATCAGTATTACGTATTGCTTACGAAAAATTCACTCATTATATAAGAAAAATTTACCTATTGTTTAGAAAATATTTTAATATCACTTGTATTATAAAAACACCAACTCACATAAACTAACAACACTATTTGAATTTATACAATTTAGCATTAATTCTCTTAAAACATCTACTTCACAAGACATAGCTCGTAACTTGGCTTGTAAATACGAGCAGTAAGACTTTTATATCTAAATTTAAATAAGACTTCATACCTAATCTTTCTTAAAGATCGTACAAAATTTTTAACCGGTATTATATAAATTAAATAAATATACCTGAAATAGACCTGATAGACTTCGGCGGAATATGCACTTTCTCAATCTTTTCTACTGTTCAATAAAGCATATATCTGTCTATCTATCGTCATGTAAGATACTGCAGAATATACTTTTGCCGTAAAATTACACACGGAGGCACTGTTCATCCTTGTTTTAGTCTCTAAGCCCTTAATTGAGCATTTACAACGGCGATATGCGAGTACGAACACTAAGCTAAAAGCTTTCCGTATGACTTCGGACAGGAGGATAGCAGTATCACGTAAGCGAATTCCGTTTTATACTCAACTCAGTGTGTGATAAACGTTTCAGGTGCTTTTGCTAATTTGAATTGAGACATCGCAAAATCATATACAAAAATCTGCTGTTACAGTGTTTATCTTATCGAACTCCTCTGAAACAGGTTGACCTTATTTTTATGTGTATATTAAAATTATCTGAAAATAGGCTGTGAAGTACTTTTTACTTCATAACTCTACCCTCTATTTCTTTATTGCGATACGATGTTGAACGGATCAGATAGTTAAATTATACTTCTTTGAATAGTAATACAGCAGTTTATTCATTCGATTATGAGAATGGGAATACTATGTTAAGAAGCTTCTTTTAAGTGACAACTATTCATTTTAAATTACTTTCTTTTAAATATCATCTAATTATAAAGATTACTCTGTCATTTAGATTTTTTTTCATCATTTTGGTAAATATCTCAAAGCTTATTAAGTATATTTCAATGTTTCATAAATATTATTTTGTATTAAACTTCTTCTTCAATTTTCTATTTTAACATATATTGTGTTTTATATAAAAGTACTCTAATATTTTGAGCTAGGTATGAGCCACTTTTCTTTATTAGTTGCAATGTCGTTTTTTATGTATATATAATACTTGTTTGTTTCCCCACATAAAAAAAAATCAATAAATAATCAAGCAATAAGAAGGGATAAATTATAAGAGTATAAATAATATCATAGTCAGCGAAGTGTAATCAAACTAGTCCAATTATTGTATATACAATACAATATTAATAAAAATGCGATAACTATTTTATCTAAGTCTATTACTGTACGCCGTAGCGTGAAATTTAACTGAAGCTTGAATAATTCATTCTTACTTTATTTTCTCCTTGTCGTTTTAATAATTTTCACACCGCTTTGAAAGGCTTCGCCTTGTGGCGGGCGAGGATTTATCTAGAAGTGAAAACTTAAGAAACGAGCAATTGCACATAATGGCTTTCTAAGAGAATAAAGCAGTGTTCCCTTACATTTTCCGCTTGCTTTTTCAATTTCACTGAAAAGAATGATTATAAATATAGCATCTTTTACTCGTTTGTGACTTGCTTTATTTAATTCTTAATAAAGCAATAAGTTTATTGACATTGTTTAGAGGATGACGCCTAAATTATATAAATTTATTTCACTTTTCCTATATTACATAGTTTATAAGCAGAAAGAAAAAACTTTGTAAGAAAACATACTGGCTCTTGTAGTTAAATTTAAAATATTTAAGTAACATAAGACAATTATATATATACACTTGATATGTTCGTAAAACTAAAACCAAAATAAACGTAAAACCGTATAGGTTGAGAAGCATTAATATAATAGCCCAAGTCATTAAATCAATTTTAACAATATAAAGTGTAACACGAACTGTAAATGTGATTATTTACTGAGAAGGTTGCAATATTTTCATATATAATGTTTGGTCACTATGCTTTTGCTTAAGTCTGTTTAAATTTATTACTTGTAAAAATTGTGTTTACCGGAAACTAATCAGTATTACGGTATTGCTTACGAAAAGTTCACTCATTATATAAGAAAAATTTACCTATTGTTTAGAAAATATTTTAATATCACTTGTATTATAAAAACACCAACTCACATTAACTAACAACTTCACTATTTAAATTTATACAATTTAGCATTAATTCTCTTAAAACATCTACTTCACAAGACACAGCTCGTAACTTGGCTTGCAAATACGAGCACTAAGACTTTTATATCTAAAGGAATTGTTCATTTAAAAAAATAGATATAATTGAATTATTTATCTATTGCTGAATTCGTTCGTTAAACAGACACGCGTTTTAAAGTCATAAATCATTCTAGAACAAGCAACTGTGTTCGTTGCGATAGCATTTTTTTTACCTTTTAAGTTTTCAGTTAAATCAGGCTTTGATATTCTTCAGCACAGCCGTTTATAGTATCGCTGGGACTTTTCATGTCGCTCTTTTGTAAAGTTCGAAAGTATTTGTTCCTGTCGATATTGCTATGCAAAAACAGGTTTGCCTTACTTTTAATGGCATCATGAAAATACTGTACGAAGCGTTAACTACTTGTTTTCTTTGACATTTATAAAGGAAAAAAATATTCGGTGGATCTAGGTTATTGTGCTAGAAAATTTTGGAAGTTTTTAGATACAATATAACAATTTATTGCTATGTTGAGAGCCACCCAATGAATAGAGTTCTGGATTCTTGTTAAGGCACTACTAATTTCTCTAAGTCAAAGTTCTGTGTAGACAAGCCGCAGTAGAGCAGCGTGATGGGTTTATGCCCTAAAAATACTCTCTACTTTAAAAATAAGTTAGGAGGCCAGTGACCAGTAGTGGGATTTTAAGAGACTGCCTCTTACCTTATTACTATATTACTTACAACCCTCAGTTTTCATTTAGGGATATTAGGTCTGTTACCAAATTTTATATTTTAGATAAGTTTTTTTAATGCAAGCGATTATACATTTAAAAGTCCAAAGGATGGAAGAATTATAAAAGGGTGCTTATAACTCCCATATGGCTGAATTAAATCACAAGAAAAGTTATAACTTGTCAATAGATTATCTGCTAATTTACAGGGATGAAAATTCCAAATTATTTAAAGAATTTGGCTCGAATTGGCGAAGTGTTGCAAGTTTAGTCGAATGTATTGCATTTGATTCGTGTTTAAAAAAGTATTTCGTATACTAGCGTTCAAAAATTTGATCAAGATATACATGGGTAAAGTGTGAGCTAAGATTTAGAATTGAATTTTTCAATTCCAACTCATTTGTGGAGAAATTATATACTTGCTGAACGTTTATGCAAATTCGTTAAATTTATCGCCCGTCAAAATTTCTCTTCGAACCATGAGTAAAAATGACTTTGTTAAGCGATTAAAAGCGATAACATGTTAGTTGATGTTAATGTTGTAAACCTGGGAATTTAGGATCTAAAATATAAAAAAAGAACAGTTTGTTAGGTTATATGACTTTGTCTAGTTATAAAATATATCTTTCAAATTTATCTATCTGGAATCACAATTTAAAATCACGTAGAAATACAAATCCCTCTCCATAAATATCTGGAGGTGTATGAATATCCATCATAGATTTGCAATGTCATAAATATACGACTTTCACATTTAGATACTATAAAATACGAAAGTTTGTGATATTTAACAGATTAAGTCATTCTTGGATTGTGTTAGAATTGATTATTTTCATCCAATTAAAGAATAATATTAAATGTTTAATGGTTATTTCTTTACCAAAAATATATATAAACACAGAAACGATGAACTTACGTGTATAATTACAAAAAGTTGTTCATGCCGATACTGTTATAAATAATGGCTACCATTTAAATTGATCGAAGTTAAAGTGCTTCTGAAAGTTGGGAGTTGTTTCATGTTATAGACAACAGCCGTTTGATCTCGTTCTAGTTTGCTATGAAGTGTTGTACTTTAAGTAAATCTATTACAAACTGGCGCGAAACCTGTAAGTTTGGTTGAATATAATTTCTGTTTTGCATAGACTATTTTAAATTTTGCTTTTATCCTAAACTATCCCAATAAAAGTCATTAAAACGTTTTTGGTAAGACAAAACAATGTAAAGTATGATAGCTATCGTAGAGCTAGCTATCGGATAGAGGGTTTTTAGAGCATAGATTAATCACGCTGTTTCACTTTGGGTTGGCATGTAACACATACCACAAAATTGCTTTCGAAATATACAAATTTTCTCGCGGTGTTTTTCTTTACAGAAAATCACAATGATGAATTTTAAATAATAATTAGGCACATAAATACAAAGACAACTTTATGGGGCTAACACAGGATTTGAACCTGTGACTCTTCTCAAGAATCCACGTATCAATTAGGTCGTCACGGTTTCATGCAACAATATGAAACAAGAATTTGAAAAACACGAGGCTTGTTAACACGTATATAACCATTATAGCTTAACAGAATATTTGCTTGTCTGCATTCAATATTCCAGACTCACGAGTACAATTGTTGATACATGAAATATATTTCTTAATATTCCTAAATAAAACAAAATGATTTGAAGTCTTACAAAGGGCGCAAAGGCTCACTTATTATCTTATTCTTTTCGATGTATGAAATGTCAAATGAACGGAAATTTAGTTATAAATTATTATTATTGCAGTTTATTTGCTTTTAACCCCTTAATATCCCTCATTTATGAAACAGAATTTATTGTTCATTGTTAAAACCCAAAGCTTTGAGTTACTCACGTACAGCAAAGCCTTATCTGTTATCAGAATCACGTACTACATAGCCTATAATACAATCCGAGTTAGTACATACGCAAATCATTACATAAACTGGCTCTCCATTAATATATCCTCTTATTTGTAGTATCGGAATATAGCTTTGTTTTAAAAGCCTACATGGTCTAGTGAATTGTGTCTCGTGAATAGTTGTTTTAAGAGAAGTATAATACTAAATTGTATAAATTCAAATAATAAAGTTATAAGTAATATCGTGCAAGTTGTTTTTCTTATAACAACTACTTCACGAGACACAGTTTAAAAAACTATCTCGTACAATTATTCCGCTTGTTAAAATTAGCTCGTATTGCATAACATTTCATAATATTGTTCAATGCATTTGGTACTTTTAACTGTTGCCTCTATAGTATTCAATCATTCCCAATAACTAAATATCTATAGTTTAATATTATAAAGGAAACAATTTCAGAAGAAAAATAATGTTATGAAAAAGAGATTCATTAATGAATTTTGAAACTTTGTTATGTAAATTTTATTCTTAAAACTATGGGGTCTGTTAAAATGACGATCTCTTACATTTGCTTGCTTATGATTTAGTCGATTTCTTAGAGGAATTTAAATAATAAAACTTTTTGTACAGTGATAAATATTTTAAATTAACAGGCCAAAACTTTGATTTGCTATTATATTATTTTTATAACATTTGAGGTCGTTATTTTACTTTAAATAGTATTAAAATTATTAAATGTGAGCATAATTTTAAGTATATTGATTTTTTGACATATAACTGACAAGTAAATTTGTTAACTTAAAGTTATATATAGAATATTCTTATTACAATCGCCGGTATAGTGTAATACAACATTTCCAAGAAACTAAAATATAACAATAACACTAAGCAAGTTACCTATAAGCACTGCTAAGTTAAAGTTGTCGTAAACGTTTCATGAGTTTTTAAAGAGAAAGTTATTATGCGACACTGCTCAACTTACTGATATTTCGTACATTATTAAGGTCTTGTTAAAAAAAACAACAAAATGAACTTATAACGGAGAATTATATTTTTTAATAGTTAAAGTATTTTATTGCGAGTATAAGTTACCTTGGCGAAGAAGTTATGTATATTGATTTCGCAAGTGCGTCAAAACACAGAGAGCAAAAACGAAAACAAAGTTAAACAGCTTTATTTGTTATAAACCTATTCGACACGCGAACGAAATAGAGACTGAAAATTTTATTAAAATATCCCTTATTGTATTATGGCGCGAGTAGTGTGGCATAAACGGCTTTTATAAGTGCATTGTGAATAATTGATAAGCCCTGTTCCGCAGTCACATTCAGTTAACGTTCAGCTCGTTTTCTCATTGAAGAAGCCCCTATAACATACAGTGAAATATAACATGTACGTTTAAATTGAATGAAGGGGCGCAAAGTTCGACAAGCGAGACAATGAAGCTAGATAAAAGCTTAAAACCAGAGCTAGATAAAGTTTAGATTGCGGAAATTTATAAGCTTTGCATAATGGATCCAAGAAAAATGGAACTATTAAATAGAAAATGGAACTGTTTGCCAGGCATAGAAATGAAAAATACACGCAGACTAATTAAATTCCAACATATTTATTTGATTTTAGTATTAAAGCCTTAATAATTATGATATCCTCTATGAGAGTTTTACCCCTGGTGAATGCAAGTATATAAGTGACAAGACACAATGGCAAGTGCTAAGGCTTTCCCGAAGAAAACAACTCTGAAAGGTTGAAACGTTGCTTCATACTACGAAAGGAGGACTTTGCATTAGTTGCAGGTTCTGAAATAATAATAATGTCGACCGATCTATCTAAATGTGAAAAATTGTTCAAAGGATGTGTTCTATGATGATGTAATAGGAGGGTTTTGCACTAGTCCTTATTACCTACAATAAGGACAAGTGCAAAACCTTGCTGCCAGGATTTATCCTGGCACTGTAGAAGAGACACAGGGCCGGATGATATTTAAACATAAGTTTTAAGAGTCAGACACTTAGAATTCTAGATTTGTTGGTGTTCACTTAACAAGACGCAATTTCCGTCATTTCTGGTTAATTATTACGATTTACAAACCTCAATATGGTGAAATTGATCTACTAAATAGGTATCAATTCAAATTTTATCAACTTTTACAAATGAGATCACAAATAAAAGTTAATCAGTGTATACACTGTAAAAATATATTTTTCATAAAATCTAAGGCAAACTGTTTCTATTTGTTGGCTACTTTATTTCTCGCAGGGCTTTGCTTGCTCTTAATACGAAAATACATGAGCGAGAATTACGCCCACGGACTTTATTACTGTTATTATATGTACGTATAAATAATTAGTTCCCAGAGAATTTAACGAAGCGTGTAATTGAAAAATTAGCATTCAAGTTTAATAACATGAAACGGATTATGTTTTGTGTGAAATATATTTTACATCACTTTATACGTTTGCAGCTTTTCACCCGACGTAATGTCAACTATTATATAGTTTGTTTTGGCCCGACGTGTGAAGTAATCGGTTAGGACTTTGTTAAAATGATAACACAGTAATGACTTGTAGTGATTGTTGTATATTCTACATCTAAATTAGCCCGTAAACCCGGCAAAATTGAGAGAAAGAGGCCAAGAGAGAGGATCTATGTGCTGGACTGCTCATAACAATGCCATTCTCAAATTGAAGATATCAGATGCAGTCAAGGTCGCATAAAATAGAAAGCATTGCCAGAAAAACCAAAAAATTACATGTCATGATCCCCAGCAATGAGAAAGCGTGGCAGAGATGAGATGTTATAAGAATTGATCTATTTAGAATCGCGGTTTTTCCGGATACTAAAAAGAAAAAAATAACCCCATTCAGGACCTATCCCTAAAAGTTGGTAATTTTTGTTAGATCTTCTATCTACATGTGAAATTATAAATCTTAAGATTCGGGCAAAGAAAGTAGGTTAAATGGACCGTGATTCAGGTAGTTTTTTTATTGCCCTTGTTTCGAATTTTCGCTATGCTAGTTTCCTTGGGGTTTAATCTGCAAATGGCAATGGCCGGGAAAGCTTTTTATTAATTATCTTTCTACTTACAATAATATTTTGTTTTTAAATCATCGGACTGTATGCCCATAAGGGAGTCTCAAAACTTGAAGCTAAATTAATTAGTCATTCAACAAAATTTTATAACCAGTCATTCTCAATAAGCGATTAATTTACGGAATAATCTGCCATTATCTATTAGAAATGCAAAATTCTTAGAAATATTTACTTGTCCGTTTGTATTTAAGACGATATAAATTGACTTGTTTATATTATTTATATTATACCCCATCACATTTCAGCAATATCTCTAGCCTAAAGGTTTTCTGGTAGAAATCGCTGTATAGCGATAAGGCCTCTTTTTTGTATATTGTTTCTTTTTCTGTTACCTTGTTTCTGGTTTATGTGTCATGTGTGGTGTACAATAAAATGGTTTCTGTCTATTTATTTATAGAGGGGCGGGTTGTATTTCATTTGTCGAGCCTCATTGCTACTTCATTAGTATAGAACCGTCAAAAAACTTTAACGGTATAAAATATAGAAAATGGTTTAAGTCTTACTTTTTGAACTGGAAACCGAAATGAGACGTTTCACGTTACACGTTTTTCCACCTAGAAAATGCATCTAAGTAAAAAAAATAAACTCCTTGTGCTTTTTCGATTGGATGAAAGTAATAAAATAAATTTGTTACATTTTAAAAATATCTGGACATTTGCCTGTTTTGTAATGAGAAATGAAACTGGATTCTACGATATCAATTCCGTAGCATAATATCGAAATCTAATATTAGTACAAATGTTAAAAAAGTCAGTTAACGAAAATAACTTCTAAAACTTTGAAATGTTTTTGATATACTTCTACGTTCATGAATATAATAAACGGAAAGTACAATATAACGTGGTTCTTGGCAACCGCAGAAGCGTAAAAATGTAGGAAGTTTCTACAACTTATTTTACTTAAATCGAGTAATGTCGTTTTAATCCATTATTATAGAACAAGATGAGAGTAATAGAAAAGTAAGAATAAAGTTGAACTAGTTTCTTCCTTCCAGTTGTGCTTTTCGGCAAGCAATTTTTTTCTCAAATGATACAGATACGACCGTTAATTGTATCTATCTATCATTATAATCAACAGTAATTTATTTCTCTCTTTAATTAAAAAAATTAAAATATTTTTTATAGTTAAAGGTAAAAGATTATCGTAAAATTTCTATGATTATATAATATATTACTAACATTACTAAAATCATTTTGTAATATTTGATTTCCGTACGACGTAAGCTATGCTAAATAATATTATGACATTTTAATTTTACAGGATGCATCGTAATTTATAAATAAAATTCATTAATTTGGAAAATAGTAAATTCTACTTTCGATGCTGTTCCTCATGCCTATACGTAAGGACTATTAAGAAACCAACAAAATAATACTGTATAGAAATACGTTGATGAATGCAATACGATATTAAAATGCTAATTGGTCGTTGCTTTTTATATGTTGCGTTGTATTTATACAGTGGCGGAAAAAACTAAAGGATGATAAAATATCTAACATTTTAATATTTCCCAAATGGCAATATCTTCTTTAAAAATGGTCGCATCGGAGTAAAATAAAATATAAAGGTTGAAGTTTCTAATTTTAGAATCGCGATGTTGGTCAGCATACTTTAAAGGGATTCGGCGATGTTGCGCTATCATACATGTACATTATTAGTGTGTCTGTGGTGTTTTTAAAAATGCAATCGTATGAAACAAGGAAACGACTTGATGGATCGAATTGAAACTTTGTAGGGATTTTAGGAATAAAATGATCTTAAAAAGGCACGGACAACATTATTCAGTATCCCAATATTCACAATGTCACATGTGATTTTCTAGGAGAGTCCAAAAAACCTTATTTCTTGTGATTTTTAATAGCCTCTTAAAAAAACTATTCAAGTTTAAGAAATCCCGCGTCGATTTTCTGTGCGGCCATTAGTTTCGGAGATATGCTTGAACAAAGTGAAGATGATCCATTTGCATTCAAAGCCCGATAGTTCAGCGAAAAGTGTTCGTATCGAGACCAAAAAAAAAAACAAATTGAAGCTGACTAGACAGCCCTTTCAATCCATGCAGTGGTGATTTCTAAAAAAGTTTTTCGATTTCGTACACCAAAAATAAATCGAAAAAATTTCGAATAATTTTTTTCTCGTCCTATTCATCGAATTGTTTTACAAGATCCTAAAATCAGATACTTAAAGCTTATTCATATTACTTTTTATTTTACTCCGATGCGACTATTTTTATAAAAGATACAACCATTTCAAAAATCGTTAAAATTTTAGATATGACTTTTGGATCTTTTAATTTTTTCTACTACTATATTTAATTTTACATAAAAGTAAGTAAGACGCCCTTTGAAGCAAGGCTTATTTCAAAACATTTTTAGAGCCATGTGATGCTAATTAAAATCGCATAACAATCTATAAAAAAAAGATTAATTAGTCTGCAACAATACTTTCATTATTTTATCGAGATCGTCAGAGATTTTAACAAAGCTGATTAAAGATTTAAAATGTAAGAGGAGCGTAGGAGTATAATCTGGAGATTACAGATTAAAATGATCTTAGTCTATAAACAGCAATCTATTAATCCACAATTTCAACAATGTTCATTAAATACAAGATATCTTTTAGTCTAATTTAAAAATTATTGTTTATAATTCATTATATGGATAAATTATATGGATAAATAATACGACTGAAATTTCGTAGACTCACATACAAATTCGTATGTTCAATTGTTTAGCTGAATATGGAAAATATTAAATGCTAGGTAATAAGAGCAAATCCTGGTCTTATTGTAGCTGGCGAATTAGAATGAAAATACTGTTTAAAGATTTTTCGGGACGCTTTATCATTAAATTCTAATTTCTATGTACTTCATAAGTAGCATAAGGGGTGAGAATACTGTTTTACAAAAAATGTTAATAGTAAAACCACAACTCTAAATGTATTGTTTTGAAAGAGCGAATGTTATATAACATTTCACTTTGGAGAATAATAACGACAAGGTCATATTTATTATTTTATGGCCGGCTGCCAGTTTTACCGAAGTTGATAATTTTATGTAACATTGTCGGCGCAAACCTATTCATAAATAGATGCAAACAATTTCCCAACTTGATATTATTTATTGAAGTTCAAAGTGCAATGAGTGAAATAAAGGATCACATTTTATATAGATATTAAAATATTTAAATATTAGGTGAGGTAGCTATGATCTTATTCATAAGAGGTCAAGACAAATGACCTGTTGACAGAGGCAGATAACAAAAAAGGCGGAATAGTGACATAGGTACGCACCGTGGCGAAGCGCCGAAACCTGTGGGAGAGGCGACGTGGTGACGCTCTACCACGTGCCGCTATAGCAGTTTCATATCAATAACAAACTAAGTAATATAATTAAATATAAAGTCCATTCCGACGCTATTTACTATGAACTTCTTAAACTCATTAAATTGAAAAAAAAAACCGTCATTTTTTTAAGTAAGATTTTAACAGAGAAATAGATACATACAGCCTGAGCAACACGGATTTAAAAGGGTAGTAAACACCAGACGAAAGCGTGTCATATTATTGCATGTAAAGTCCTAGAATGTACTAAAAATATTCTGTGATCTATTTAAGGCTTTTGATTGTGTAGAACTTAGCACTCTTATACCTAAATTAAGTCACTATAATGTGAGAGGTAGGGTATTTTATTTCTTGAGATCTTATCTCCAAAATAGAGTACAAAAGGTATTCTTAAATGGGCTTGAGTTAGGATCACCTGTAAATTAGGGTGTCTCTCAAGGATCAATAATCTATATTTGGCCTTTTTTATATTTATCAACTTAGCATATCATGTGAACGACAAATATAGTGTTAATGACTATACGTTCGTGTTTTTTAAATTAGATAGAAATAAAGAAAACTTTAACTATGTAAATAGCATTATGTCTCACATTGGTTTTCTGTTAATAATTTAATATTAAACTCTGTAAAGACTAAGTGTGTTGAATACGAATTGTCAAATGCAAAAGAAGTCTGTAAAATATCCGTATAGATGATAGACCATTAAATAAAGTTAAGTTTACAGTCTTCTTTGGAATAACCTTAGGCTCTGGGCTTCAGATGGGGTGCCCCTATTAAGACTTTCGTAAGTAAACTCAGTTCAACTTCATTTGGTGTTAGAGAAGTTAGACAATACACTGAAATTGAAACTGCCAAAATGATGTTTTCGCTTTTTTTCATAGCATTATGTCTTACAACATACTGGTACGGCGGACAAAGAAATTATTTTTATTTTTACAAAAACATTTATTGTTAACTGCCATATATAAATTAGGATCTCATGCTTTTCCAAGAAAAAAATTCACAGAAACCTCTATTATCGTAATATATATTGTCGAAAAAAACGCGAAGTACTCGTATACGTTCAAAAGGTTTGGTCTTGATTCCAGTCGCACACAAAAGCAAAATATTACACAATGTAATTTACAAAAACATTATATAAAAGAGTAACTGCTGAGTTTCATCTCAGTGGAATCCACTCTCCGAAACCTGTAGTACATTTGTTACTAACAACAAATGTAATTAGAGATTTTAAAATTAAGAAGTGTAATTTAAGCAATATTTAACAGATACCGCAAAATAAAGAGCGGCTGTGTTATGTATATTTTAGTATACTAAAAAAATGCACAGGTGATGATTCAAGGGTGCGTTCTGAACCTTCTAATCAAAATTTTATTTATTTATATAATATCGTTCCCTGAGGTATCATATTAGCCTTTGAAAGTCCTGTCAAAATTAGTCCAACCATTTCAAAGTTAAGCTGGAACAAAGAGACAGACAGATAAATATTTAAAAATAGTTTTTTGATTTAAGCACGTTATTTAATCTCACATGCCTTTAGTGGAAAGATGATAATTTGAAATTGATGCTCTAATATTCTTTATTTGTATAGATAAAAATGAAACGTAGTTTTAAACAATCATATCGAACCGAACTTGTTAAAAGTGTGTAAATGCGTAAGTAATGATTTGGTTTTCAACTAGCATATCATACGAGGTTCATTATTACAATCAAATAGTAGTGTAAGAGTTCAGTAAAACCCGATATTAAACGATACAATACAAAGGCATAAGCCGACGTAACCTCGCTACGTGCTTGTATGAGTATCTTGTATTGTTGGGTTTCTATCGGGATAGAATATACCGATATGAACACTTCAAAATATCTCTTTTAAGTTACAACATGCGGCTATTCCGCAGTAAAATTTTGATAAAGAGAACTTATGAACCGTATTCTTGATAAAAGACCTTTCACGGCTGAAATGTTGATTTGTTGAATGTTAACCAAATTTTAAATCTTATTCAATTCTTATTGAAACTGAGTTTTAGTGGGTATTCTGGTCATTTACAATTAGTCCCACATTTACAAAGTAAGATTGTCCGGTTGGGGTGTGGAAATTCATTTCCCAGTGTTAAAAAAATATGCTGCCATGTCACGTAGGTTTTGTTAAATATTTCATCGAAGGTTGCGTCATCTGCAAAAAAACTTGTATTGGGTAAAATTATTTGAAAGAGAATTTATTACAGTTTGTCCACGACACCTCTGAATCTAGCTTTTGTAAAAAAATACCGATACAATATTTTGCAGTAAAGATTAAAACGCCCGTATAAATCGATTCGGTCGCAGTTCCTGTTATCGTCACAAACACAAATATAAATGGGAAGGTTTGTGTATACATTCCAAATTTCAAACAAACAACGTTATACAAATAACGATGACATTGTCGTGAGGGTGCAATTAACAAATTTCCCTTCAATTAAAGGAACTTGTGATTTTTTAAATTTATAAACACATAAATTCATTAAAAATAATTTACTACTGACGTAAGGTTAACAGGAAATGTCACATTCAAAGATAAAGAAACTTCGTAAACATAATATTTATATAACGACGTCAACTCTGTCAGATAATATTATTATCTTGTCAGAGACACTTATTGTAAGTGTAACGAAGTATAAACTATGTCAAGTAAGGGTCATGACATAAAGATTCTTAATGCCTACCGATCGTGGAGTGCTCCAGGTGCTACGGCCCACAAACGTTTGTATCCTCAATAAGAAAGTTATTTCAATATACAGAACCCGTTGCCATTATAAACGTCTTTTACGCTTTGAAAGGAAATTTTTGTAACGGAACGGATCAACCCAGGTAATAAACCTTTTTTTATATTGTTATTATGACGCTTCTATGCCGATTGAAACGTATATGGAATATTTTCAAACATTTCCCACTAATATACCGCACTATATTAATCAATTTTCGACATACATGGTTTGTTATGGATTTTTTAAAATATTAAAGGTAGGATTTGATTTTTACAAGTGTGACTGCGGTTCAACTCTCTGTATTTCATTTCACGCTGTAGTATTTTATTGACGTAAAGGTGCCACAGAGTAATATGGAAATGGTATGGAAAAAGTACAAAGAACGAATATTTACTATATATATACGAGTATAAACTAAGATACTTATTACTATAATCATAGCGTGCAAAGGCGGTTTTATTGCTACAAGCAAACTCTTCCAGACAACCTTTTTATGTTGAGAAGCTGACTAAAAGAAATAGGGTAGGACAGTGCCAGAAACTTATATATAATAAATAAAAATAAATTTTAGTTTATAACTATATAAGATATTTGTTTATGAATATATAATATAATAAAACATATAACTTAATATCTACATATAAGTGAAAACAATCTATAAATACATATTGAAAATATATACACAAAAGATATAACATGAATATATACAATATAGAGTAAAGAAAAAGATATAAATGTGTTATTCACAGCAATTTTTAGATTCAGAATCTAAATTGCTTTTGGAAAACTGTCAAACTGAATGTAATATTATGATTATAAGTACAACGGTGTCGTGTCTTCATTCCGGTTCATATTCGACATCTTATGAGCGTAAATAGGGTAGATCGAACAGTCAGAACAGTAGATTGGTCGAGCAATTTAACTATAACGAATCTCATAAAAGTATATACGAGTAGTATAAACTACTCAGTTTAGTAGTGTTCGACCTTCTTGTCGAATGAAACAACGAAAGGACTAAACAAAAAAAAGTAGTTTTCTATTTTTTAATTTATATCCTTCGACATTCAAAATCAATTTCGTACTTAATTGTTATATAAAAACAAGACAATTATGCGACAAAATTTCATCCTCAATTGCTCAATTAAAGACTTAGTTTCATATTAAGCATTTAAAACTTCCAGAATAATCAGTCTTACAAAAAAAAAGAAGTGATACTTGATATATTTTGAATATCGCGAAGATCATATATGAAAGGAATAATATATATATATATCTATTGATTCATCACAATGTCTCTGGAAGTATAAGGTGTAGAGACTTGAAATTTGGTAGGAATATTCCTTTTGCCCAGTAGGGGTCAGCAAAGAATTTTACGAACGGGAGTTGCGGGGGTGTTAATTAAAAAAAATAATAATTTTCACAATTAATAAAAATTCAAACTTTACAAATTATATCTTTTATGGTATGTAATATTTGATCAGAATTTGTTATTTACATAATGGAAACTATCAAAAGTAAATTTTAGTAAATTTCACCTTCAAAGGGCGGTGTGGGTATGTGCTACCAAAAAAACATTCGACGCAGTCGAAGTCGCGGGTTCAGCTAGTATGCTATATACTAACACGCGACTTTCTGAGTTACTACTTAAGAAGCCTTCCTTTAAGTGCCCCCGATAATTCTATAAAGTTCCTTCAAAAATTGATAAACGATTGAGGAACGCAATGAGGAAACAATGTATAAAGCAAGGTTAACTTTTATACCATATACGAGTATACTAGGAAAGATACACGGAAGGAATATTTACTAGTGAACTTTTTATCGTTTTTTCTTAAACGACCACGTTAGAGTAACTCTTTTCATTAGAAGTCTTAGGTCTTTTATTTGGTAAGAAGTAGTATTTTCTAAT
This sequence comes from Elymnias hypermnestra, assembly GCA_015832385.1. Classification (NCBI taxonomy): domain Eukaryota; kingdom Metazoa; phylum Arthropoda; class Insecta; order Lepidoptera; family Nymphalidae; genus Elymnias; species Elymnias hypermnestra. Next base: position 323,836 of record JACTOM010000032.1, on the reverse strand, counting down.
TTGTCAAGTTTCAGCTAGACTTTTTGTATACGCTTGTGATTACTGAGGTCGTGTAAAGCTTGCTACGATAATTTAACTCTTACCAGAATTAAGCACTATCATCTCAAACTATACTCGTATCCTTATTTATAATTCTTTGTGGGCAATAAATATTAACAGACCTATATTTTCCTTAAATATAAACAGCTGAATATGCTATGATTTATAGAAATAAATAAGTGGATAAATAAAGAACAACATAATAAAAGGAAGAGCTTACTAACACCACCTATCATAGACGAATAACAATTTTCTCCTATAGCTCCACTCCACTAATTTGTGACGAAAACCGTAATTGCGTCACGATATTAAGTAAGTCAAAAAGTATCCTATGCGACGGCGAAGGTGCTAACGTATAATTAAAGCAGTTAAAAATATTTCATCATTCTCAAAAAGGTTTTTAATCTAGGTAACACTTATAAAAAGGCTTCCTAAGCGTTCCGGTCTGCGACTATTAAACTATGTCAAGAGAGGGTCATCTCAGAGTTACAGTGTGCAGTTTGTCTAAGAAATCATTACAAAGTTACTGGAAACTCTTTCAAAGATGAAAATCTAAGGAAAGATACTAAATTAAAATATTTAAACATTACTATTAACAAAACATTTGTATACAATATTTTATAAAATACAAATACATAAAATATGTGTCTTTCTAACATACCTTTTTTAATATTTCTAGCGTATCAAATGTCAACGGTTTGTCTTTACAGATTACGTGTTGCCCAACGATATAACTATTTTATATTATTTGCTAATGTTTGAAAATATGTAGGTATTCTGAATTTCATATTTGTATTTTTGAAGTGAAACTTCTTTAAGCGCATTTTCATAAGGCAATTTACGGATGAATTGCGTGTCGCTAAGTCACGAAGATATGCAGCGTTTTTTATCCTATTTCTTTGAAGGTAGTTTTAATATTTACAAATAACTTGTGTTATTTTAATTTGCGACTCGTTATTTAGTAATTTAATATACTATTTTATAAATATTACATAAATTTTCTTTTCAAAATTTTAAGTAAATTCTAGTATAGGTAAAAAAACACATGGAATTTTTATTAACAATTCGTCATTTGAGATTTCAATAAATTATTTGTATTAATTTTCGACACTTTTAAATATTTTAATGACAATTAAATTCATTCAATTCCTAACATGTCTCCCATTTTCCCTCCCTCTAAGTCTCGGAAATTTAAAGCTTTAGATTTTTATAAATATAAACAGGACTTAAAAATTAATTTGCCAAAGAAGTTTCACTTCTGACGTGTGTACTTTGTACGCACGCACTTTTATTTTTTTGTTTCATTTGTTATATAGAAATTTAAAAGAACTACCTTAAGTTTAGTTCGAATATAAATTCCGCCCGCTTCCATTGTGATCATTTTTTTCTGTTCCTTAGAAATAAGTTCCTAGTTGTTATGCGTTGTATGTTTTCAAAGTAATCTGCTAGCCAAGTTCCATAAGCTTTTGTTTTTTTAATTTGAAAATAATATTGGAAAACACTCCCACATATTTAACTTGGATCGATAATAGTTGTTTTTATATTGATAAATAACCAGTGTTTAATCATTTTTATAAATCAGAAGAAAAAATACTTATATTAATACTTTTTTAAAGAATTCTTTTGTAATAGATTTTATTTTAGTTAAAAAATACGATAAGTCAAAAATGGTTCCCTTTGCACAATTCATAGGAGGATTAAAGGTATCGTAATAAGTTTAATCTATCACCTACTAACGGGGATATACTCACAAATTACCCTATATTATTATTATTTACAACTAGCCCAAAATGAAGGTATCGACTATTATACGAACTGTGGAAAAATTAAAATATTCTACAAATAATCAAAATCCAGAAAAAATATAAGGGGCTTAAACCGTCGTCCATAAATGCATATTGTTGATAATACTCGACGATAATATTGTAATCAAGCACTTATATCACGCGATGTGCTTGCATCTGACATTTGACAAGTTGAACGGTCATTCATGTCGAGCCGCTGCTATAGATTTATTTATCGAGATACTATAGTTAAAATCAATAATTTGAGGCTACGAGAATTCGTGGAAATTAGTGTAGGGATTAATACCACATATTCTTTTATTCATAAGTATAATTCTAATAATCCTGATTTATACACACATTCCTATTAAACATTAAACTCAATACATTAATACCTTCTTAACGCTTTACTAATACACTTAATATCAAAACTACAACTGTCGTTCTCTACGAACAAGCTTCGCCAGCCTCCCCAGGCGACGTCATCACTCGCGCCGCTTAACGAAGTCAATACAAAAACTGATATCATGACGCAAACATATTTTAACTTGTTATACATTCTATTAAGGCACTTAACCAAATATTTCAAAGTACATTTATAATTTAGTTAAGATCTTGCAAATTTTATTTTACTTGTAATGACGATCATGATAAATAAATTGTAATGATCAATTTATATACTTTCCAATCGTATAATGAAAATGGCGAACGGAGTTGAAAACTATAAGTTAAACAGGTAGTTCATTAAATGCGTCCTTTAAATAAACATCGAATCACAACATTAGTTTGTAAATGCTGAAGTAGATTCTTGTGAACATAAATAAAATTTTTAACATAAAAGAACCGCCTTCATAACAAACTCTTGCAAATATGTAAGTTTATAATTTAAATGCTTATAATTAATATGCTTTAAAAAGTAAAAAAAAATTGCGTATTCCTTTTTTAGAGTTCTTCGTATTCTTATATTCGGAGTCGGCGTCAGCCAAGGTACCTACATATACAAACTATAGATGGAAGTGACACCGGAGCTGCCAAGTGGACACGTGGACACGTGGGACTACCTTCCGTTCGAGTTCCGTTACTTTGTCATGGATTCCACGATCAAAACCCAACCAAACTATCATCAAAAAACCCTTGAAGTATATCCTTCTCAATAAAAAAAGTATCGTCGAAATCGGTTGGAGTGATCTTGGGTTATTCGTCCATATATCGACCACATGCTTAATGCAAATTTAAGACTTATCCGGTTTTCTCATGGATACCAATCCATGAGAAAACCGGATAAGTCTGAACTGGATTTTAAGAAATGGAACCTTACGACAAGCGCCACCTTTCATATTAAAAAAGAATCATCAAAATCGGTTCACCCAGTCGAAAGTTATGAGGTAACAAACATAAAAAAATGCGGACAAATTGATAACCTCCTCTTTTTTTTCAAGTCGGTTAAAAATCTATATATTTCCGTTCTTCATGTTTCTGACCTATTTAATGTTCCCTGTTACGTTAGTTTATATTTTAAAGTAATTTCCAAAAATTTCTTAGCAGGACATGGCGTTTTCTATTTTTCTGTTTACGGTAAGAGATATTGCCTGAGATAGTGATGTGCTCGTCTGGTATATGTCAAATAGCCATGACATAGACTTTTAAGTAATTGTAAAAATCATCAAACGAATACGTGAAGGATATAAAACATTTATTTACCAAGTGACTTCTGCAATTTATTCATGGCTTCGTCTAAAAGCCCAGTATTTTTTAATGTCACATACAATGTTAAGAATAGATATATAGTTAAAAGGACAAAATGCTGTAACCAATTATATAAACATTAAAATATATCTCCAGAAAAAAAGCCGCGGTAAAAAAACATCTTTTATTTTGGCAACCTTCGTCGAATTATTGAAAATTTCAATTTGAATTAATGTCTAAAAAGTAGGAATTTTCATCGCAATGCAAAACGAACGAGTTTATAACAAGTTTAATAGTAAATGTCCACGTTATTTTGTAATAATTGGACCACGGTCGCAAAGCATTCGGATAATCCTATAACAATGGACTATGCTCTCATCAAGATTTCCGGTTATTGTACACGTACAGTATATGTGGTCACGTAGTGAAATTGCTCGTCCAAATCTCGTCCACGTTGCGGCTCTGCTACGGAGATTGATACGGCTGTCGTGGGGTAAATACCATAGTTATGCAATATTCCATTGAAGCCAATCAATTATAATTGACTAGGATATTGCGGTTAATGGACTAGATACTGTTGCTCCGGAGAATAGGAGCAATGTGGTTGACATTTCCTAATCCTGTTATGATAAATTATTTACTGATAAGAAGTTATTTTAAATATATATAGATCGAGATAAAATGAAAATGAAAATATTCTTTATTATAGTAGGCTTAGAAAGCACTTTTGAATCGTCAGTATTCTGTGCCTTGGTAACAAATCTACCACCGGTTCAGAGAGTTGAATTCGCTGAGAAGAAACCGGCAAGAAATTCAACAGTTACTCTTTTAAAGATAGTAATGTATGTTATATTTTCCTTCTGTGTAAAATTGGAATCAAGTCAAAATGTTTTAATCGCTTCATTATTCTTTCACATTATAATACGCCTTTTGTAAAAGTATGTTTTGACATATTTCATAAAATTATGTTGAGGCAAATCTAAAACAGGTTCAGGTAACTTTTTAAAAATTCGTAGACGAATGAGTTCTGAACAAAGAGCGTTCAGAAATCATTCGTTTTTTATCATTTTCAGAATATAAAACATGGGAGTACATGTTTGTTTATGTTTCTTGTATTAAATTTATGTATTTCGTTTTTTTTGTTATATAAGTGGATAATATCACGGTTATAAGATATTATTCACTATTTATTGCAACGGTACTGTGAGAATTGACGTTTCTTTTGAATTTTATATGTTAGAGAAACTTGAGATCCTTATTATGTCCCTTTTTTATAAAATAAATATAGTTTTAAACTGCGCTGCCTTACCTCATAAAAGTGCCATAGGACATAATGTTATGAAAATAAGCGAAATACGCCATTTTGACTGATTCAATATCAGCGTATTGTCTAACTTTTCTAACAGCAAATGCAGCGGATCTAAGTTTTCTCGCCAGAGTCTTAATAGGGCACCCCACTGAAGTCCAGTGTCTAACGTTATTCCTAAGAATACTGTAGACTTAACTTTCTTAAGAGGACTATCATTCATTTGAATATTTTACAAATTCCTTTTGCATTTGGCAAAGTGAATTCAACATACTTGCTCTTTGCCGAGTTTAATATTAAATTATTAACTGAAAACCAATGTGAGTGACAGGGTCCTATTTACAACGATGAAATTTTCCTTATTTCTATCAATTTTAAATGACAAGGACGTGTCATCAGTAAATAGCACTATATGACATTTGTCTTTCACATGGTAAGCTTAATCATTTACATATATTTAGAATAAAAAAGGGCCAAGTATTGATCCTTGTGGGGCACCCATTTTTACTGGTGATCCCGACCTTTTCTAGACTATTTTCAAGACAAGAACTCAACAAATTAAGTAGATAGAATATTTAAGTAATGTTACCTATAATATTTACACCGTGGAACTTATGTCGTGAATATGAGGGCTTAATAAGAAGAAATTATTTTTACAAAAATTGTTAATTGTACTTAAAGATGATAGTGATACATATATACAACATAATTCGCAATATTTATGGTAAGAAATATTCCAAAATATTCTTTAAAAAGTTTTATCTGTCGTATTTCCGATTCTGCATTCTGAATACGAGTATAAGATTCAATGTTGCATAAAATACACGTAGTCGGTAACTTTGCTCATGCCTGACCAAAAGCCTCTTAACTACTTTAACGTCAATGGATATCAGATTTTCAAGCTCAAATGTGTTTTCAAACATTCACGGCAAAGTTTGGTTTTCTATCAGCTAAAGTTTAAATATATGGATACTTTGAACATTGTGTGAAAGTTACCACGGACGTAATTCGATACGTCTTTTTATAGACACTAAAACTTTTGTGGCTCTAGTTGCGTATATCTAAACTAATATTATAAAGAGTTAATATTTGCGATTTTGTATGTAAGTATTCAAACCTATTGAAACTTTTTCTCACAAAACCTACTGGACCGATTTGAAAAATTTTTTCACTAATATAATTCTGCATTTTTATTGAGCGATAAAACCTATATTACTTCCACAAAAAAATAAATTGGGCTCCCTAATAAAAATGCAATAATACGTTCGAAGGCGAGAAAAAATTGGTCACATAAAATCTGTCATCACGTGGGCGGGGAAATCTATTAATGATAGAACAAAAAAATATTTTACAACATTATACATACACCGGCATATTTAGCGGAGCAAAAAAAAGTCCATAATTAAAAAAAAATATGGTTCTATTTTACAATTTACTTACTACACTTATTTTGTTATTTAAGGTTTCATTTGTTTTAATTAAAATGAGATCACATTAAGAACACATTTTGTGAGTAAAGGTTATTTGTAAAAAATGGTACACTTTTGAACTTTTCGTGTAGCCGGGAAAAGTGAAAATTAATACTAAAATGACAATTAATTAAATTAGAAAAATGGTGACTAATATCGCGTATTTCATCCACGTGCTCTTATTAAAGTTTCTACCTGTCTAGGCATACTGAGAATGATGTTATTGATGGTCTCCTGAGATAGTTTCCGTCATTCCTCATCTACGGCGATTCGCAGTAAACCCACGTTGGCAGGAGCTGGAATTCTGGACCTAACTTTTCTTTTCAACAATTCCCAAACGTGAACCTAATAAGGTTCATGCCCATTTCGCCGGCCTCTCTATAACAGTGATATTCATATCATTAAGATATGCTTGAGAGAGGTAGAGAGAGAGAACACACTTTATTGCACACAAGATAAAAATAAAAATACATATAAACTAAGATACTTATTACTATAATATAGCGTGCAAAGGCTTATTGCTACAAGCAATCTCTTCCAGATAACCTTATTATGTAAAGAAGCAGACTAAAATAAATAATAGGGCAGAACAGCGCCAGTAACTTGAATATAATATATAACAATACATTTTTGTTTATATCTATATAAGGTATTACATATAATAAAAATATTATATTCATAAATATCAATATATCTAAAATCTATATACACAAAAGATATGAAATAAAAATATACAATATAAAGTTAAGCGAGTGGTATGCGGCCGAGCATTATCCTGTATAAAAACGAAATCGTCACCGATATATGGGTGGTGGGGCAAACGGTACGACATTTTCTAATAAAACTTCTCTGATATAGCGGTCTGCAGTCAGACTCATTCTGTCAATTACTACCAAGTCTGTGCGAGCTCCTAAACGATTGTCCGCCCAAACCATTATTGATCCACCACCGTATGCAACTGTATGAGTAAGGTATTATTTAGTGATGAATGCAGAATTCTCTTAAATCAAATTGGCGATAGGCAAAGAACATGGAGACGCAAAGGAGAACGATATATTCAGACAAATTTTGACACTACAGTTGTATACGGTAGTGGATCAATGCTGACGCTGACGCATTCTGATATCTTCTGAGATATTCATTTGAATAAAACTTTTAGCGCATATGAAATATAAAATATATAAGAATAATGTATAACAATAATTGGATATAAAATATTACAATTTTTGTTAATAAGTAAAAAATAAAAATGGTTAGTGAAAGTTACATATATAGGATCAGTCTTTTTGTTGATCTTTTTACGATACATAATTCAGTAGCACATAATTTGTTTTATCTCATAAGGTTTAGCCGGATTTTGCGATTTAAGCGCACGAAAATATGTTGCCTTATTACATAACAAATTTTAAATTTTTCGGCTCTTCTATACTATAATTTGCATATATTATACATATAAACCGTCTTGGATCTCTCTATCTATTGTTGAACTCCATTAAAATCCGTCGAATGGATTAAAAGATCTAAGCGAACAGACAGCCGAAGCGACTTCTTTTTGTGCTATGTAAAGATTATGTTATTGTAGAATTCTAAATGTTTTAATCGCCCATTTCAACTCACGATATTAAACTTAACTTTAAATTGGTTGGGTACCTATTATATAGTCTATAAATTACATATAATTAATTACTAAGCTTTTAAAATGTGTATATACTTACTTCAAATCTCATTTTCTGCCTAAAATTTATTCATTGTATTACACTTTAAAAAAAATAATTCACTTGTCTTAAAGAAACGCCACTTTCAATAGCACACCTTTTATTATTTCTTATTTCGTGTTCTAAACCAAAGCCTCGGTAATAGATCTTTAGAAGAATTTAATATGAATATAGAAACAGAGTTTGTTAAAATATTTATGATTCATATTTGCGCAGAAGCGACATCGGTGAATTTATAAAGAGATTTCAATAAAATGTTTTTTGAATTTATTTGAATTGTTAGTTTTACAGGATGTGTTCAAAGCCGTTCACAATTTCAGTAGCATTCTGAAAGGGTTTAGGGTTGGTGACTAGATTTATAATAAAACATCTACTATTATAATTATTATTCTATATATTCAAGTATAATTTGGCTTCGTTAAACTTTTACTTTACGTATCTATTTTTTTGTAAAAACTCAGTTAAATAAATGAAAAGACGCTCAAAGTCTTTTTTCTGAAAAGTTTATTTCTAAATTTGTTTTTTTTTTTGATTTGTTGACTTTCCTTGAATTATCTTGTTCGTGAAAATAAAATCTAAAATGTAAGTTAATTAAATAAGAAAGCAAATAACATTATCTTGCTGGTATAAGGGTACGATTACGCCCTTTGCTAGCAATGCTCCTGGGCTCGTTTCTTGGAAAATTTTAAAAGGTAAGTAGCATCAAATTAACAGGCACAGGCCTCCTAACTTATATGAGAGAGGGTTTTTAGAGCCTTCTGTCCGGATTGGCAGGCATAATACCCAAGTGCACTCTATATTCCGACATTCTCATATTCCGATGTGACGGAAATCCGACACAACTGGAAAGAGATCGGGCGCAGGACCGACGGCTTAACGTGCTCTCCGTGGCACGACCATACCACCAACTTCCCAATTTCGGGCAAACATTAAAAAAATCTTAATAGAAACCTCAATATCGTAAAGAGATGCCGCCAAGCAAAAACTATGCATTCCTCTACGATGCTTTGAAGGAGCCATTATTAGCTTACCTCAGACAGTGTCATGACTTATCATCAAGTGTCAGCCAAGTGCTAATCTGTCAATAATACAAATTAGAAGATAGAATTTCCTAAATTTGCTAGGCGGTTACTCCATATGTCGTTATTGATGCGTGCTAATTATGTTAACGACTCAAATAGATTGCTATTATCTTGAAACAATATTAATATATCTTAGTATCATCAAAGATTTCGACGACATTAGCAAAGGCGGTATATTTGTGCTGTTTGTCCTTAGTTGTTTAGACAGAATATTATCCTATACAACTTTGCCCTCGTGAGAGACGAATAAATAAAAACGTCTTATCAATGAAATTTCAAAGAAATATTTATTATGTATTTAATCTTAAATATATTGAATTTCACTTGGAACTTCTAACCTTAGTACAAAAGACATAATCCTCAGCTGCAGTACAATGGTCGTCTAAGGTCTTTGCCCTTTTTTAAACTTTGAAACTACTTCAAAGTTGTGAAGTCTAGAATTAGCGTATCGTCGAGAAATTTCAACTGCAATACCACATATCAACAACTTTTATTTAAACTAAACAACAAATTTAAAGTATTTTTGTTTAGCTTATTCGCTTTTACTCTTCATTATTTAATTGTCATCTAAATTAAGTAATTAATAATCTGATACATATATAAAAGTCTTGTATCATATTCATTGATTTCTTACCGCACTGAAAGATCACTAGCCGATTTCGTATATGTATTTATATTCTCCATCGACTTCTGCGTGATTTTGAACATTCACGTGAGGCGAACCGTAGGTCATCACTGGCAACACGCATTGTTCGAAGTTGTTGTCTTCCAGCACTGAAGGATATTGGATGAAAAGATCCTCCCGAACCTCCGAATTCTGCCCAACTAATTTGTTTTTCAGTTTGCGACAAGAAAGTATCTCGGGTTCTTTGATTAAATATGTTTATAACATCCCATAACGTCAAACTAATGTTAACTATTTTGATTTTAAAGATTTGTTACCTAATATCTGCTTTTCACCATTCTCAACAATCCAGCTGTTACCGACTACCTTCAAGCAAGGTTCAGCTTCAGCTCAAACGTGCATGAAAGAGAGCTGCGATCTGCTGGCAATCTGCTACTGACTGTACCTGCTCGTCGTCGTCGTCGTTGCAACCGATGGACGTCCACTGCTGGACATAGGTCTCACGTAATGACGTCCACAAGGCCCGATCTTGCGCCGCCTGGGTCCAGCGGCTACCGGCGACCCTCTTTATGTCGTCGGTCCACCTTGTGGGGTGTCTCCCTACACTACGCCGTCCGGTGCGGGGTCGCCACTCCAGCACCTTCGGCCCCAAACGTCCATCGGTCCTTCGGATTATGAGCCCCGCGCATTGCCACTGCAGGTTCGCGATTCGCACAGGTTTTAAACATGACTCGTTTACCAATATATTCATTCAAAGTCCAACTAAAAAGGCATGTAAAATACTATGGATGGGTGGAAGTGGAAATAAAGTATTGCATAATTATATACCCTATGCCCTGAAAACTCAAAAACAATTTCTGCGTGCAAATTATTGATCCCAAAAATGCGTTAATGTTTTTTATAAACTGCCAAAATGGTGTATTTCGCTTTCATTATTTTCATTGCATTATGTCTTACGGTATACTGTTATGGGGTAAGGCGGCGGACATTGAAAATATATTTATTTTAGAAAATAGGGCAATACGTGTCATGTTTCAATTAAGATCTCGTGCTTCTCGAAGAGATAAATTTATAAAAACATCATTTGTCACAGTACTGTTGCAGTATATATTGAATAATTTATATATATAAAAGAGATATCCAGGTATCTAATGACTCATCACGATATTTCTGGAACCATAAGGCATAGAGACTTAAAATTTGATAGGAATATTCCTTTTGCCGAGTAGAGGTCAGCTAAGATCGGGTTTTACGAAATTCCACCCGCAAGGGGGATTGCGAGGGTGTTAACTATTGACTCATCACGATATCAATGGAACCATAAGGCGTAGAGACTTGAAATTTGCTATTCCTTTTTCCGAATTTGTGTGTTGTTATATATAAGTATTATATATTTATATATGTATTATATTATATTTGTTATATATGTATATATGGTATTCCTTTTGCCGAATTTGTATAAATTTATGAGTTTTATTATAAAAAAAGGCGAAATATACATATTTAATAGAAGAAATAAAAAAACTTGTAACTCCATATTTTAGAGTGAATAAGGTTCTGACATTATTTGTCGGGTAGAGTATACGCATTTTTAATAAGATACCGCAATCTGTTTTAGATTTGCCTCCGCATACTTTTAAGAAATATGTCAAAAACATACTTTAACTTACCTTTAGTAATACTTTTACTTGCCTATTATAATGTTGAAGATTATTTTTAAGCGTAAGAAAAGGTTGGACTATAATTCCAGCCGCTCACAGAAGCAATATATTACACATTGTAACATACAAAACTATCTAAAAGAGTAATCGTTGAATTTCTTGCCGGTTTCTTCTCAGCGAATTCAACTTTCCGAACCAGTTGTTAAATTGTTACCAACGGAAAGACTACTGACGATTTAATAGTGCTTTTTGAGCCTACTTGAATAAAGAATATTTTGATTTTAAAGATTTTGTTGACGTTTGCAATGTAGACAGCTACTAATTACGGATTTCCCTACAGTATCACGGGATCGTTAACTACGCGAATGTCACCGCTGGGACCTGCTTAAAACAGATAACAATTTATAGCTTTGATTGAAAATAGTCGCTAACTTTCAGAATTATACTGCATATCTTTATAAGTTCACTATTAAAGCAAGGGTAATTCTCTACAAATGCGTAAGGCTACCCATAAAAACTTCCAGTGGTACTTCGTGCTCGATTTACGAGCGAGGGGTAAAGGGAGAGCAAAAATGCCTGTGCCCTTGACCCGTTTCCTGGAGCGAGACTTATTTTAAACAGAATAATCTGATCCCCGCAAATATTCATGTGACGTGAATTTCCAGTTTTGATAAATTAGGCAATTTTTTGCTATAATAATTTTTATTTATCTTGTTACATCACATCGAGTTTTGGTTTAAATTAAAATAAACATTCTTTATTTGACATCCCTTTACAGCACTTTTGGATTGTCTAATTTTGACTTTTTTTTGAATATACCACTACATAACTATTTAATATACTATATATATGATCATGTTAATGATGGGCTCTAAAACTCGAAATTTTTAGGAATTCGTTAGGGCTTAGTTTTGTGAAGAAACCACAAAAATCTGCTGTATGTATCCTTTTTCATCATCATCACCAGTTTTAGTTCCATTTAGTTAATTCACGACAAGTTTCTTTATTTTTGTTGCATAAGCTATTTTCACTCTTTTTTGAAATCCTATATTCCTAAACTGCCTAAGATTGTAGACTACCTTCCGAAGCGAATATTTTGCGTCTACTACGCAGGTGTACCTTCGCATTGCGGACGGACGTATGGGTATTAATATATTTTACTTGTGTAATCAAGGCGGCACGTAATTATTTGAATTTACTATAACAATCATATATTATAGTATATTACTAATAGATTTATATGTATTTGGGTTAAAAAGACGTATTTATATCGTTGGTATGCGAAGCAAGCAGATCCCTACGGACACACTATGGAGGTCAGGAATGAAATGTGAAACATGAAATTCACAAAGCAAGGCTAAAGAAATTTATTTCAATATATTCCCATTATATGGTTAGAATTTTTATTATATACGAGTATAGCGGCGATAGTAACAGCCTCGCTGTATGAATATAATAGTACCCGTGTGTAGTCTTTGCTAACAAGTCACCGTGTTACAAATTTCAGCGAAAAAGATTTATTTGCAATATTCCTTAAAATTAGCTTCGGTCGTGCCAATTTATTTCAAGCAAAAAAAAAACTAATAGGAAATAACTAGATATTTTGATAAATTTAATGTTCTTGAGAAGTCTTTCATTCAGAATATAATTTATATCTCAAACAATTTATACATTCTAGATCTCATTACATATATCATAATTCACAAAGATTTTTCGTCATTGTTTTAAAATGTGACATACAGACTGACAACGTCCATGTCGTGTTCATAATATTGGTATCAATAGCAAACTAATTTAAAAGTAATCGACTATTTAACTTTCCCGACAAAGGATATTCAATTATTTTCTATAATGCAAATCGACAATTTTTACATCGCACCCTTCTTTATAACTGTTCGTGTTGTTTTAATGTACAGAAAGGCTAAAGGAGAAAATTCTGCAGAATATGTTCTAATTAGAGCCTCTGTAAGGCAGTAGCAAAGATAAACAGGGCAAGAAGGTTGGCGCGATGCCAAGCTACTCCATTTCTAATTTTGCACCACCGTTTTATATAGATACACCTCGTCACCTATAAATTTCGCGTCTGGATTTCACAGAGAGTAGGTTAATATGTTGAAAAGTTGCGTTTGTTGTGGATGTGTTCTATCATGTATGATTATACTTAACAGGATAATAAAAATACAGGATGCGACATCCCCATAAAATAATTAAGTAATAGTAACAAATGTTTAAAAAAAAATGTTCAAAAATTTATTCAAAATTCTTTATTCCAATTAAATGCCTAATGTGGCCTGCAATACACTGTAATAAAACCAAAATTTAAATCTATACACATTAAAATAAATTTACAATTTAAATGTATACAAAATTTAATAATTGCCTCCCAATCCGCAGTGGAGCAGCGTGGTGGGTCTATGCTCTAAAAACCCTCGCTCCTCGGAGTGAGGACGCCTGTGCCCTGCAGTGGGACGTAATGGGCTGCTACTTACTTTTTTTATTTATGAATCTGTACATACAAATTAAAATTGTTAAAATAATGTCGAAAATATATTGTATTTGTGTATAAAGGTTAATTGGAAAAAAATCTTTAATATTATAAACTGTCTTGAAAATTAAAAGTTCATACAATTTTTTTTTAAATATATTGATGTTATGGCATTTTCGTAAACTTTGAGGTAACTTATTATATATCTTGATAGCTATAACGCAGACGCTTTTATTAAAAAATGTGGTTTTATGGACTGGAATCTGAAATTTATCCCTAAAATGATCTTGGTTTGTCCCAACAAAGAGGTTATCATTGTTTCTTAAAAATAGACATTATTCTAAAATATATAAAGATGATACCGTAAGATTTAATTTTTTGATTTAAGATTACCGTTTTTGATTTGCTTTCTTATTTTACAGTATTATTTTTATCATACAAATTTATAAAGCTACCACGTTTATCTTTTCTCCCCTCACCTGTTATTTTCACTTATGAAAGAGTCTCTCTTTCATATTATATAAATTAGTTTCACCATTACAAAAATATTAAAGTGAATTAAAAACTCTGTTTTAATTCATTAGCATATATAACAAAATTTAGAAATGCTCAATGAACATTATCTTCTACTTCAAATAACCTTAACTACTTATAAGGCCAATTTTTTGATGAAATTATTATAATATGTAATAATTTTATAACACATGGGTTTAATTACATTATTTACAAATGCTTGACTTGACGAAACCTTATACGACAATTTTGAAATAGTCGTTTTAGAAATCATATATACGAGTATACCGCTATTTATATACGAATACACGAATAAAGATTTTTAACAATCACGGTCTGTTTAATTATTTTTATATTATACAGAACATAAAATGCCTAAGCTAGCAGTAAACGATTTAAGTTGCTGCCTTGCGAGGTCGATCTCAAGTATTACTAGACATTGGAAGGAGTTGAAGTACACTTCGCACCGTTACCTGCCGCGTTCCTGTCTAACTCCACTTCAGTTTCTAAATAGATAAAACGTCTCGTTAAAGCTTGGTGTGATGTAACGCAACTTATAGCCAGACTCGCTTTAACAGGATTAAAAAGATTAAGGAAAATTCTTGATCGTTTTATTAAATCACTTCAGTTTGTAAACAAGTTGTTTCTTCAGTATATCAATTTTGAAACTTTGCTTATGTAAAGTTATATTGGTTTTATAACATTAAATACTAGTCATTTTATTACTGGTATAATTATGATGATTTTCTTTTTTATGAGGAGGACAACAAAATTGTTCTTAACGTCGTAGAAAAAAATCTAATATACAAAAAATAAGTCTCATAGTATTTGTACTCCTTTCAAACGGGTCTAGCAATTTTAATATCTTTTTCGTATATTTGATAGGCATGACATAATAGCTTGGAAAATCTATCGATTGTTCAATCAACTAAATTTCAAAATATCGACTATACTAAGGTTTCTTTTTTTATTTTTGTATTATAATATGAAATTCTAACAAAAAAAGGACTTTTACATTAAAGGGCAAAGACAATTTCGATTGGCAAAACTTATAAAACTATATGATATCCAAGTTTCAGCGTTTTTCACTTTAATTTCTTTTTGTGATACTACTAATTAATTAATTTAACTCTGAATAGTTTGAATATACTATATAATGGTAGCTAACAACGGCTTTACTCGATGAGAGGAGGAAGAATTTCGTAATGAAAATACAACGTATTTATCGCTCGTAGAAGGTTTTTTCAATTAACTAAGCCGCCAAAACCTAATCTGAATACGCTCTGTATTCGGGGAATACACTGCTTTCTTTTCGATTTCCTTTTGTCAACGTCTTGAGACGAGCCATCTCCAGCGTCTTTTCTCCAAAACAAACAAAAATCCCATTTTTTCTCTTTGAATAATGACTTTAGAGAATAAAGTTACCGACATATATTGGCTATACTACAGTTTTTATTGCATAGATACAAAGTCGGTATCTTTTTTCGTAAATTAGTTATTATAAAGAATTTGAAAAATAAGCATAAAAACATTTCTCTTTATTAACTGTTTAATTATTTTGAATTTGGAACTCCTATATTATTATAAAAACATCTTTAGATTTTGCGCAACATATTTTTTTGTGTCATTAACAAATTACAATACGAGTATTGAATGGGGTATTAAAGAAAACAGGATTGCAGTGATCGCCTTGCACGAAGTGGGTTTGGATCCGTCGGTCATATTCCAGACATTTCAAAAGCTTTGTATTAGGCGTAAGGTCGTAAATCGTACTATCAACAGATATATCAACACTTCCTCTTTCGGAGACCAGAAAAGATCGGGCGGCCGCATACTCTTAATGCTGTTAAAGCCATTCCTCGAAACTCCATTAGGAACCAAAAATTCTTATTACGAGTAATGTAGATTCCCGATAGGACTTTGTTGCGTGTTATAAAATAAGACCTGACGATCGATGCTTATCGTCGATATACAGGATATGCTTTAAATCAATCTTTAAAATTAAAATGTAGATCGATAAAAACGCATCCTCTTCTCTCTCGATACGCAGGTGAAAGGTACAGACATATCCTATTTACCCATCAAAAAATTTTCACGATTGAAAACACTACAACAACCAAAATGATAAAGTGTACGCTTACAGTTCTAAAGAAACTGCACTGTTGCTCTGGTATTGAACTAGTAGTCATCATCCTACGTCAGTGATGGTTTGGTGGGGCGTGTCTTATGAAAGAGTCACAAAATTACATTTTTGTGAAAAAGGAGTGAAAACTTCAGCCAAAGTGTATCAAGTTACAGTTTTGGGTCATATAGTTAAACCTCTCAGTAATATACTTTTTTATAATATACCGTCGATTTACCAGCAGGACTCTGCCCCTGGTTACAAGACACGAACTACACAAGCCTGGCTCGAAACCAACGTTGTTTTGGGCGTTCGTATCGATAAGATAGGGTAAATTTTGTTGTTAGCAAAAGAGTTAGATTTAAGGGATATCATTTGTCAGATTTGGTGTTCTTTTTAGATTATTTCATAATCTTCTAGAAATCTATAATTTTTTTTAAATTATGAAATAGTAAATTTCCTTTAAATAATAAATTCTGCATAATGAATGTGAGCAATGTGAGCAACCGTCTGGACACATGGAGATGACCTACAGGTAGAACAGTCGGATTTTTGTTAAAATTATCAAGCCATCGAATCTTTTTCCGGGCTAGACATACTAAGTAGAGTCTGCCCCGAAAAACAAGACTTACTTGAGAATGTTTTTAATCGAATTAATATTGATTTCTGCGGAAGAATTTCATTCGCTCGTAATTTGAATTAGATGAAACCTACTCCAAAAATCCATCTGTAAAGAATTTAAAAAAAAAAGTTATAAAAATAAGCTGTATGTACTCTATATATTTATGAAAGAATGTCGTGTTCTTTACACCATTTGTCACTCAAGGAATGCTGGACCTATTTTAATGACTACTGTTTTATTGTATTGGGATCTACCCAGAATAGCAGAATAATTATATAATTCTCGGAAGCAATACACTGAAAAAAATAATCTAGAAAGACATACATGTCAAATTGATTGCTTAACATCATTCCAGATTTATCGGTATGTATATATAACAGCTGACTAAAAGCCTCATCATAAAATTTTTTCGCTCGATTGACTTGATTTTCGGCATACACAAAATTTCGCGACGTTCATTTTATACTAAGAAGGGATTTCTACGGCGTCGAGAAATACGCGAGTAACATCGGAGAGAACAGCTAGTATTATTACAAAACTTATATTTATTAAAATCTATAAATATATCTACAATTCTTAAGAAGGTTGAAGGTAAATATTAAACTTTGATTTTCCTTTCAACAACGTTCTTTGATCTCAACATACGTGAGGTCGGAGAAAAATTTCTCAGCTCAACTCACAAGTACACCGTCTGCGGTAAATGCGTTCTTAAACTTGAACCGTCCCAGTCACTGAACTGAATCCGCTTGAATGCCTATATTTATATAATAGCGTTCCACCTAGACCTTAAGACTTTCTCTTCAAACTTTTCGCGGCTTATATTTTCTCTTTTACAGAAAATGCTATTTATGCTCTTTAAGAATTTCAGTTCAGTTGAATTAAAATAAGCCAAACGTAATTCGTTCATTTGAATATTCGCTTAAAAGTTTGGCGTCACAGATTTTGAATTATGCTTCATCAAAAAAAAAACTCATAGTTTATAGATTATATTACTGAATCCTAAACTATTATTGACTCATTACGATATTTCTCGAACCAGAATGCGTAGAGATTTGAAATTTGGTAGGAATATTCCTTTTTCCGAGTAGAGGTCCGCTAAGAACGATCTTTGCGCAATTCCATCCGCCAGGGGACTTGCGGGGGTGTTACTTAAAAATATTAAAATTTTCACTTAAAAAAAAATTCAAACTTCACATTTACTCACTATGTCTTTGCCCAGAATTTTTTTCGCCATAATGGAATCTATCAAAAGCAAATTTTAGGAAATTCCATCCTCAAAGGGCAGTGCGGGTATGTTTCTTATTTGTAAAACAATTTGCCTAAATTAATGCGCGGGTTCATCTAGTCTAGTATCTAGTATCTAGTAGTAAGAGATATCCAGGTATCTATTGACTCATCACGATATCTCCGGAACCGCAAGGCGTAGAGACTTGAAATTTGGTTGGAATATTCCTTTTGCCGAGTAGAGGTCAACTAAAAACGAATTTTAGGAAATTCCACTCACAAGGGAATTTGCGGGAGTCTTAACTGTTGACACATCATGATATCTCTGAAACAATAAGGCGTAGAGACTTGAAATTTGATATGAATTTGCCTAAATGAATGTATATGCTACCCAAACAACATTCCACGCAGTCGAACTAAGTCGAACGAACGAGTTAAGCTAGTGATATATATACGAAGTTTTTTCTAAATCTTTGGGCGTGTGAAGAAAGCCCACTTGGTATTTTAAAGTGGATCTCATCGTCCATTGGATGAGTAGCCAAACAAACTTATTGTATAAGGGGCTTTTATGGCAGTGTCGAAAGAAAACTAAAGGACGTTGCTGGGACGTCTGGGTCGTGTCGGTGATTTTAGTTTACGATATGAGAATAAATTTAACATTCTATTTCATCGTCTTATGATACGAACACATTTTTGCAATACTACTTGTCAGACAATGGCAGATTCATGTGAAACCATGTATAATTTTAGACTTTTTTTATCTAAGTACAATATTGAAAATGTAGATTTGAGCGATGTGGCACTTAATTTGTTGAGCTCTGATCTTCAAAATAGAGTTCAAAAGGTTTTCGTTAATGGGTGTTCTACAAGGATTAATGCTTGGACCTTTTTTGTTCTTAATATATATAAATGATTTAGCATACCATGTGAATGACAAATGTGATATAATCCTATTTGTTGACGATACTTCCTTTACTGTTTAAAGTAGAAAGGTAAAGTATCGACGATACTTATCATTAAAGAGTCAATTTGCATTTAGGTGATTATATTACCCTGTTTATCAATCTAGGTGATTTAGGGTTTATGTTTTTTTTTTTCAATCATATATCTATTAAAACTTGTTGCTTTAAATATAACATAAGTAAAAAAAGTAGTAGTACATAAATAAATACTATCTCTTTAAAACACTGTATTACAATCTTTATAGGTAGGGGTGGCCGATAAGTTTACGTACCGTAGTAAGAGTAATTATGAGGAAGCCAATATGAATCAAATCTATTAATAAGTTTTTTTCGGTACATGTTAAATTATGTAACGCCACGTGATGTACCTGAACACTTTAAAACTTAAACACTATAGGAACGTTCGAGAGTAGTGCTTCAGTCTTTCTATATGACCAAAATTGCTGAAATTGTTTACAATTTGTACGCGAACTTTGAGGTCTCCAAATGATGTAACCAATGTTCAGTTGAACTATAAAATGTAGAATTTAGCAAAAATTTTAGGTTACGTTTGATATTACTGTCTACGTTGCCTGTCTAAATTTAAAAAAAAAACTTGTTTGAGCTATATTACTAAACATCTCTAAAATTATATTTATTTTCTTGAAAGCCATGTGTAAAGCAAGATAATTCTGTAACTCAACAATGTACAAGAGAATGTGAACTAGTGTCATAAAATTTTCTATAATAACTAATATAAAATAAGATAAAAAAGAGTAATCTACATTCCATGTATTGCCTATGAACCTGGTTAACTATTTATAAATATATAATAGCAATTATTATCCGTGTAAATACATATTGCAAGTGAATAGAGAATTACATTCAAGACAAGAAAGAAGAAAATGTATACTCTTGTTTTTTGTTTTATATTATAACTCAGACCAAAACCTATTTCATTCGGTAGCGCCAACATGATGGAGTCTTTTATTTGTATAAATCCTAAAAAAGAGCCTAAGTTAAGAAAAGAAAAATAAAGCGCATCGAATATAAAATTAAGAAAACTCTGAAAGCAAATTCATGTTGCGAATTATGAATAGCTTTCATCAGTTGAAATTGTATAATTCTGCTGGAATATTTCAATGCTTTTAAGGTTCGCAAACTTCGCAAACAATGAACTAGTTCCAAAAAATTGGGTTTACGAAGTTTATTGCTTCCGTTTGTATACAGCGGTGACAAAAAATACCTGCAAATTTCGGAATATGTATAACTTACATTCCCTTATATTATCGACAGAGCAATATGGGGAGTCCATTACCATATTATTTAAATAAAAGTTTTTTTTTTCATGCAACGACTTTATGAATTTTGAGCTAGATGGAGTAGGAATTCAGCTGTTCCTTAATATTAATTTTATTAATTGTTGAACTTTTGAGTAGTGATTGTTTCATTTATTATAATGATAACTATAAGCATAGATAATACTTATCTACTGGTATTATAAGGTTTATTATCACCCCGCAGCACGAGCATGGATTCGGCTTTACTGTATATTATATAAACTGTTTAAATGCGACTGGAGGTTACAAATGCGACGTCTGACAGTAATAACGTATTTCTATGCAAATAATACGCTCCTTTACAATACTGTGAAGAAGCTAATAAAAGATAAAATATACAGATGCTCTTTCAATGTTAGCGAGAAATTATAATGTTTTGTATTGGACAAATATCGAGCTGTAAAAGACGTATTTGTTTATAAACAAATTTGGGTTACCATTGTCTCCAAGACAACGAAAACTATTTAAACGAAACCTGCATTAATTTATAACTGGCGTTAAAGGGAATAATAGCCTCGTAATTAGTTATCACAATGTTTCTACAAGTGGTATAATAAAATAATACAATGTAAGCAATGGTGCTGAATAATCTGAAACATGGCAGAAATATGAATAATTAAAATTAATCACAATTAATTGTATTAGGTTTGAAAGTGCACTAAATGTTGTTTCTCTGTAGTAAAAAGTAATTGAATCTGAAGCACTAATGTAATAAAACAGAATTAAAATGGCTGTAACTTAAAATGCCTGCTACCGTAAATATTAAACGCTGTTAAATGAAATACCGGTTTTCATTTTAAAGGCGATAAAAACACTTGTTCATTTTCGCCCGCTATTTACAAACAATTTCCTAGTAAACTGTACAAAGTTTAGCGTAAAATTCTATTTAAAATATGACGTACATTCTAAATATTTGTTGCCTTTCTAACAAAATGGCTTACGCTGTTATTGATTCTGCTATTTAAAATGACTATATTTTTTTGGTCATACTTGTAAATGATTGAAATGTGATTATTACACATTGTATAATATATTACATATTATATTAATATTTATCTATAGGTAAAGAAGCTTGTGCCCAGCAATAAATATGTTATCATGTCACAGCTTAATTACCACATTGATCTATATATCGCTGCTATAAATGATATGCAAGGATCGTGGCAACTGGAAGGACGTTGTCTCTGCTTACCCCTATGGAAATGAGGCGTGATGCTATGTATGTATGTTTAAATGAAGTTAATTAAGTACAGAGCTGAATGCAGAATAATCTATAACTTCTTGTGTCAAAAATTCATATATGGTGCTGCGGCACCAAAAAATGTTATTACGTTGTTAATTGAATTAAACATTATCTTCCATTACCCGAATAGCTCACCTATAAAACTAGCTCTTTTAAAATTGTGTAACTAATTTACCAAAGCACATATAAAATAAAAGTGCGTGCGTACAAAGTACACATGTCAGAAGAGAAACTTTTTTGGCAAACTAATTTTTATCTTATTTCTATTCATAGAAATTTAAAACTTTAGATTTCCAAGAATTAGAGGGTGGCAAAAAGTAAGATGTGTTAGGAATATAATGAATTCAATTGTCATTAAAGTATTAAAAGTGTCGAAAATTAATAGAAATAATTTATTGAAATGTCAAATGACGAATTGTAAATAAAAATGGCTCGTGTTTATTGTCAATATTAGAATTTTGTTGTTCTTGCATTTAAAATTAATTATTTTTTTATTTTATATTTTATGACGAGTGGAAAATTAAAATGCCACATGTAATATGTAAATATTAATACTACCTAACCTTCAAACGAATTAGAATAAAAACGCTGGACATCTTCGTGACGCTAATCACGTGTTTCATTCGTAAACAATGTACTCTTAAGAAGTTTCACTTCAACATCGTTACAGACTTTATAAACCACATAGAATGATAGCGAGGCACGTGTATACCACATTACCTATGCTTCCGATAGTTGTGTCTTAGTTGATGCATGAGAGTGTAATATATCGAGACACTCAATAGCCCAATAAGGGCATGGCTATTATCTAGTTTACTCAATATTTCACGTGGCAGCGTATTAATAGGTTGACAATGTTGACCCATTTGTGTGACTCCCACGCGCTTCACAGAACACTATAATCGGCCGGTTCAATCAACTAATTAATCTCTGTTGAACACAGTAGATTGATTCCGAGTTATTTGTAAACAATAGCTCAAGCTTGCTTTTGCTATCGATATATATATGAGAGATATCCAAGTATCTATTGACTCATCACGATATCTCTGGATTCATAAGGCGTAGAGACTTGAAATTTGGTAGGAATTTGCCTAAATTAATGAACCAAAAAAACAATCCACTCTGATGATGTCGCGGTTCGCCTAGTAAATGTATATGTCATTGAAACTATGAACTATATTAATCTTTAGATCTTTTACGTGAACAGTCAACAAATCTCAAAATAAATCTGTTTAATAAATAAATATTTGAAATAATTGTATTAACATAAAGTATCAACCATTGAAAGCTAAAAGTTTAATTTAATTTTGAGTGGATGAAGAAAAATGAATTTTATTAACGATTAAAAATTGAAAGAGATTTATACCGGGGAAGTGTGCAGTTAACGAACAAATAATAAAGTTTGAGTTCAAACTGACCACCAATATATACAACAGACCACGTCTTGCAGTGCAGTCTGATATTTACACATCTGGAATTTCCCGTTGTCGCAAAAAAAATTGTGATGACAAATTTTTTATGTTTCCACTTATAATAATAATCTTTTTTTTCAGACTATATATTTTAATTTTAATTGCCTTTTTTTTAAATGTCTTTATTAATGTTAGGTAAATGTGGGAATCTCTTTAAAATACATCCAGATGGTTGTGAAACCGGGATCAATAAGAATAATAGAATTGTGTAGTTTTCTCTGAAATTCATTTTAATTTTCTGAAACTATGAATTGTGCCTAGTTTTCTCATTTTTTATTCTGTTTTCCATTGAACCTCAAAATACTATGCATAAGTGTTCTACGTGTGTCCGTTACATACTTTGAAACTAGACAACCGATGTGCCCCAAACCGGTTTCATTAGAAAGGTAAAAATGGTTTCAAACCACTTAAATCACTTACTCATTTCGATATTACTAAAGCTATTCGCAAATGAATTAAAATATAGCAAGTGAATCCTTTCGCAAAATACACGGTCACAAATTACAATTTTCACATATTCTCACTGGATCGGAAACTACGCCGGTGATAACGCCAGGTACAGCTAGTATCTTATAAAAAAGAAACACTTACTATTCTTTTTATGTTATTCCACCAAACGAGAGAGCATATTACCGCCAATATAAATAAAAGGGAATCGCCGTTTTTAAATAAAAAACTTTAATTAAAATTTACTTTTATTTGGAAAGTACAACAATAAACTTAAGGGTACTGGAGCCAAGGTACTCTTTACTAAATAAGCTACAAAGTTCCCTCGAGCATAAATTGCAATTTCGGTTGATTTAAACGACCGGTAAACTAGTAGTAAAGGCTAACGAGACCTGGAATTTCGATATGCTCTCGAAATATTACAAAGTTCAATATTAAAGCGAAGGTTGCTGTTCATTTGTCTCTACACAAATGTAACTTATATAATAGAATTTCGCAAATGTAAGGAAGAATTTTGGAATATTCTTTATTATTTTTCTCCATACAGTAGATATTTAAAAATCTTGTGTCACGAAGTTTGCGATCTCACTTCTCCGAAACGTGTCAACTGATTTTAATGAATAATATAATTATAATTTTAATAATTTTATTTCCACATATGTTAAATCGGTCGAATAGGTCGTATAATATTTTCCACCCCCCTATCTACTAAGCTCCTGTTTTAATCGCAATGAGAAGTTGCGAGAGTCGACTAGTAAACAAAAATTTGAAAGATAACTATACATATTATTTGTCTCCTTAAAAAGTTTGCCTGGAATAAATCGATATATAGCGATAAGGCGGCCTTATTATGCTGTACAGTTACTTTAAGTGTTTTTCTGTGTATATTTCTTATCGTGTAAAATAAAAGTGTTCTCTTACTCTCTCTCTCCGTCTCTCTCTCTCTTTATAAAAGTCATAATAGCTACCTTAAACGACATTTACTCGACTGTTAATTTAATGCTTTTACCAAACATGTTGAATGTTAGTATTTTGGCTTATGTGTTTGCACAAGTCTTTTAAATAAACTGTTATTGAACTCAGTTTCTCTGAGAGTAGTAAGTAGCAGCCCATTAACGTCCCACTGCTGGGCACAGGCCTCCTCACTCATATGAGAGAGGATTTTTAGAGCATAGACCCACCGCGCTGCTCCACTGGGGATTGGCAGGCATAGTACACAAGTGTACTCTCTATTCCTTCACTCTCATAATCCGATGTGACGGTAATCCGACACAACCGGAGAGAGAACGGGCGCAGGACCGACGGCTTAACGTGTTCTCCTAGGCACGGGGCTGGATCACACCGCCTACTTCCCAACTTCGGGCAAATATTAAGAAAATCTTAATAGAAAACTCAATAGCCATTTTTGGATTGGCCCGACCCGGGACTCGAACCCAGGACCTCATGTTTGTAGTCGAACATGCTAACCACTAGACTAATAAGGCAGTGGCGTGGCTGGATTGTAGTCTAATCAATTAGTAAATAAATACGTTAAAAATTAGAGACTAATTGCCCACCTCAATGTGAATTCACAGAGTTGTTTCTGTAATAATATAATATATGTCAATAACAAAAACAGACTAGGCATATGCAACAAGGATAACAATACGCAATACAGCGCTTTTTCTATATTATATTTCATAAAATATTAGCTATAGTGTTATGTTAAACAATTAATTTAATTATAACCGTGACGTGTTGACTGTTATTTGCTCGCGCTTAACTTGAACGAACGAATGTTACGTTGTCGAACCTTTCAGCTCAGTCTCACTTAAGACCCACAAAGTAAAGTGCCTTACGTACCTAAAGAGCTAATTCAACACAAGCGATTGAATTGAGTTTATTTATATCGATTATATTGCTAACGTGAAACGAGCCGAAGGTACCAACAATTCAGCTTTGCAAAAATATCCTCATAACTCGTTTACAAAAATACGATAAACAGGGATAACAATGGGAATATAAGGAAAGTCGTGACAAATATGATTGCCGACTCGTGAGTTTGGCATTGTGCCATATCTCTCCGAAAATTCTTGCCAAGTGTACAATTGTTAGTCAAATGTAAAAGTTCGCGTAAAACTCCGATAGTTCTAAATATCAGCGACATTTCTCTACACACTAAACTAAGTGAATTGTTACGAAAAGTAACCTGTTAAAAACAGCGCATTTCTTTTTTGCGTAGCAGCTATTTAGACATCTACTTTCAAAGTGCAAACCTCTATAAACCCTCTGGGCACTTTTTATAACCGACTTCAAAAAAAGGAGGAGGTTATCAATTCGTCTGTATTTTTTTTTTGTTTGTTACCTCATACCTCCCGACTGGGTGGACCGATCTTGATGATTTTTTAAAAATGAAAGTTGGTACTCGTCATAGGGTTCCATTTTTTAAAATCCAGTTCTGATGATGGCATACACGAGAAAACCGGATAAGTGTTAAATTTGCATTAAGCATGTGCGCGACAAATGGACGAATAACTCAAGATCACGTCAACCGATTTCGATGATTCTTTTTTATTTTAAAGGATATACTTCAAGGGTTGTTTTGTGATAGTTTGGTTAGGTTTTGATGATGGCTTCCATATAAAAGTGACGGAACTCTTAAATTCTTAGGAGCAAATAAACGATACTCGACAGAATCTTCTATAGGCCATCCAGATATTTGAGCTGCCTACCGTAACTTCGGTATGGCCAAGTGCTAGTCGAAGTTAAATATGATGGATCTCCTCAACGGCATACAGTAAGGGTGCGGTTTAAGGCAGAAAATATAAGTGTCTGTAATCAAATAGCAACGAGCTTACGTTTGTTGCTGCATTGCAACACGTTTACTTCAGATTTACTAAAAATCAAAAATAAATAAAAAATTTAACATAAAAAGAACCGCCTTCAAAACTGACTTAAAATACACTCACCGACACCGACTCCAAATATAAGAATACGAAGAAGACTATAAAAGAATACGCAATTATTTCTTGCTTTTTATAGCATATTAATATATTTGTAAGTCTGTTTTGAAGGCGGTTCTTTTTTTGTTAAAATTTTTATTTATTTTTTAAAGGAGTTTTGTCACATATTGACTATGCCACTCCCGCAATTAAAAATACACATTTAAACTATATAAAAAACTTAAACTAACAACAATATAAAAAACATCTTAACATAATACTAATTATCATTTAATAATGTACATAACACCCTAGCCTCCTCTGTTAAGGGGGAGGCTAAGATGCTGTTACTTAGACCTACCTCAGAACCTACAGTCAAAAAATGCTTCTGACGTTCTACCGCATTACCTTCGCATTACGAGTATATCAACATATGTTGCACATTTTCAGTAACTCCGCAAACAGAGAAATTTGGCAAGTTTGATATTCCCATCAGATTTTTCAACTTGTTTGATGGAATATGACCCGATCTACATCTCAACATAGCCACAATATATCTCTAAAGCATGTTTGCCTCCTCCAAGGGTAACACAGAGGCTGACTATGGATTGTCTTATATCATATGCTTTTTGTCTTTGACCGTTCTTCAAAATAAACACATTTCTAAATAATCTCGGTTTACGTGACTTACGAGTATTACTTCAGAAGGTAATGGAAGACACTCATATTGAAAACCCTCAGTAATAGCATTCCAGGCAGCTCGGTCCGCCTCTACGTTACCATATTTTGTGGGTATTGAATGGGATGAATTGACTGATCACTGCTTTTAATTCACACAATATAATATGTAATTTATACACAATTATAATTATATATATTGTATTGATTATAAACAGCTGTATTCCGTATTTCTTACTTCGCCTTGACATAGTTTTTACTTCCTTCTTATGGTCTTAAACACCCGCCAAGATTATATTTTTAAGTTCAACATTGTGTGTAATTCATCAATTTATTTCTTTACATAATATGTTTAATATGGTCTTTTCGACATCATGATATCGTGAATTACCGCGAAATGAACTCTATAATCGAAAAAATTACATATCATGTATAACATTTTAACCCATAACATGTATATCTAAACTAGTATTATAAAGAGGAAAGATTTGTGTTCTTGTATGTAAGTATGTATATATAATACGTTTTCGCACAAAAACTACAGATCCAGTTTCTAAAATCGTTTCACCACTAGAAAGCTACATTTTCTCTGGGCCTATTTTACTTTCTCAAAAAAATTGGGATCTCTCATAAAAATGCATTAATGTAATCCAAGGTGTGAAAACATCTGTTATCGCGTGCGCTGCGAAAACTATTGCAGAAAGAACAAAAAAATGTTCTGCAATATTATAGAACGTATTAATATCTACAAAAAAGTATACGATGCCATATATCTAACTTCTGTAGTTATGCCACCATAACCATTTTATTCATTTTAAAAGTTATTAAAAGTCATACTATATTATTCATGCTTCTGTTTTAAACCTTATCCTACTAAATGAATTTTAATAGAATAATGATTAATTATTTATTAAATACTGTTTCAATATCTATAAAATACTATTTAAATTATTAAAATTGGAAATACCATTCAAAAGATATAACGAATTAAAAAATGTCAATCTAAAGGAAATAATGTACCCCGAGCCGAACTTCATTGTCAAATGTTGTGTATACGCAAGTTCTGAGACAATAAATTATTACAAATAAATCTTTTCTTTAATATTATAGAAGAAAGTATTGCATTTGGAATATTTCTTTCAAGCTAAAAATTACTGTACCGATTTAAAAAATTCTTTCAATACCTGTAGAGTATCTTTAAATATACTAATGACGGATATTCTACGTAAATGATGTTATGAATTTAAAATGTATTAGTTAGACATATATTCGTGGTAAAGTAAAATCTGTATATTGATTAGATTTTGGATGTAAGTGTGTATCTAAAAATCTTAAAGGAAGTGATTAAAAACTAGGTGAAATAAAACTTTTATGTTTACGAAAATCAATCTATAGTCCCACTTAGTGGTTTTCACTGCCACGAGGTCGGTATCTACGCCGGTGAAACTAGTATATTATATTATATTATGACGATACTTTTATTACTATTTTTCTTATACATACGTTGTACCCGGTTTTCCGTAGTTTAATATATAACAACAGCGTTTGTTTAAACATTTAGGGAAACAATTTTAGCCTATTATTTGTTACGACTGCGAAATGCGCGTCATCTTATTGTATTCACATTAACACAATTTCATGACGTACAAAAGTTGTATAACAGCATTATTTCAAATTATGAACTAACAACATCGCGACAAATAATATTTAACGAAAATACAATTTACATTAGTTTGTATTGTATTCAGTTGGTCCTTATATATTTGTGATATTATTATATTAACGCTAACCATTTTTTAGTTATATGCTTTATATTAATTAGCTTTGAGCGTAAGCATCTTTTACAGAAAACTAAAATAGTTTCAACCTTTTTACGAAAGCTTATAAAGTTCTTTCTTTTCATAAAGGCGTGCTACAAAGGGAAAATATGTAATATGAAAAAGCTAAGAAATGCAAATATTTATTATAATCATAGCATAGTATCGACTTAGAGTAGCAGATAATAAATAACTCATTTTGAAGAATTCGCTGTCTTGATAGTGTAGTAACTCGCATCGCCGGGGTCCGGTAAAGTTCAGAGTTTAACTTCCGTCAGGGCAGGCTTAGAAAATTGCATTTTCTGACTTGTCTTTGCCTGGATTCAGTCGTGGCTAGTTAACACCCTACCAGCAGACTTGAGTGCAAATTAAAAAAAATGCGCTAAAGTACCGTGTAAAAACTGCTGAGGTAAATTTCATTTTATCAGCTTTAGATTGTATTATCGCCTAAAATCGGATGAGCTCACAATCAAGCTCAAATCTATAAGGAATAGTAATTTATAATAAGTTTACATACTGGAGATCGTCCACGGGTCGAAAATAGAACATAATTATTTTAAATTATAAATTTTAAAGACCCCGAATAGAGCCCGAATCGATGGTGCGATCATGTAGCATAACAGTTGGATACCAAAGCTAGTCAGGCTATCCACATAGCTACCGATCGGCAAAGATGGCACAATCTGCTTCGTCGGAAACATCACGATGCTCAGAAGCGAGCTACGACCAGAGGTGGAGGATAAGTTTGATCATTATTAAAGTTCCGTTCTTGTCTTCTATAGTCACATATGTCGCCAAGGCTATGCGAAGACTGTTTAAAAAAAATGTTTTGATTTATGTTTATTTAAATATTATATGACATTTAAATAAACAAAAATCAAAACCTTTTTTTATTGAAACAAAAAACGAAATCTTAAGAAAGAAATTCAAAGTTATGTATAGCATCAGTAATTTTAAGAAACCTTAACAACCATAGTAACTTTTCTGATGTAACCTCGTTACTGCTTTTAACCTTACATTGTTTGACATATTTGTCAGCAATTTTCGTAGATACGTGTATGAAATTGTTATTTCACGTATTAATATATATATTTTAACAAAGCCAAACCTAACTTGTACGTAATATTGAGACATCACCATGTTTTATTTGCCTGTAAAATCGGTAGAATGGTTTTATATAACACATTATAGTTAGTCACTGAAGAATAAAATACTATAACCATCTCATACTTTTTTCTACTGCTACGAGATATCATGAGAATTTCTTAAAAGCTCAACTGTTTTCAATATTATATATTAGGTACAACGAAGCCGAGTTATTATATTATTGCTATAAATAAATGATTATTAAATTATATGGAAAAATAAACCACTGTGCAAGAAAAAGCCGAGATAAGTGTATTATAACGTCTTGATAACAATAAAGAGCAACAATGGACGAGAAACTTTGTTACTTTGTTCGTAATATTACAAAATAACTTTATTCAGAACGTTTTCTGAATTTAATTTTAATAATAATATATTTCCCTTTAATTTGTTTATCTCAAGGAACTATTTACTTCAAAGAAAAAAAAAATACTTTCATTGGTAACTGCCAATAGTTAAATAAGGTTAAATAGGTACTTATCGAACACTTCCACTATATTACAGGCTACGAGTTATTTCTCTTCAATTATTTTATAATTTTAATTTTCATTAAAATTATCGCTGTCGATATTTTTATAAAATTTAAAATAAAGTAACTTTGCAATACGCTAAAAGGTATTTTATAAAAAAGTAGGACTTTACTTGTAAATTGGTAACGGTCAGTCTCTCTATAGTGAAAATATAGACAAGTTAAAATGGTGCCCAAGAAAAGGTGAAGGAAGTAGAGGAAGATAGTATATAAGCTGAGAAGACAAATTAAATGTACCAGCAGGACCTGACTAGAGAAGGGGGGCCAAAGGTCTGCAGAAATTGTTGGAAGAGGCCTATGAGGCACGCGGAACTAAGAGATATTTTGTAATTTCAATAGTTCAATTTTATATAAACAGGTAGAGGGTTTCAATTGCTGTGTTACCACCCTACAAGCAAAAAAGTGCCGCCAAATCAAAAGATGCGTTCCAATATCATGCTGTGTAGAAACCATTAAAAGGTAAATTAAGTTATTACTCCAGAATCTTAGACTGCTTACAACTTAACATCAGGTGAGTTTACAGTCAAGCATTAATCGGTCAGAAATAAAAAGATATATGGGAATCCGTAACCTACCTCAGCGATTAATTACGCTTGCTAGTTAAC
Source organism: Elymnias hypermnestra (assembly GCA_015832385.1). Taxonomy (NCBI): domain Eukaryota; kingdom Metazoa; phylum Arthropoda; class Insecta; order Lepidoptera; family Nymphalidae; genus Elymnias; species Elymnias hypermnestra. The sequence continues at coordinate 292,364 of JACTOM010000032.1, read as the reverse complement.
TTTTTTTATATTTGGAAGATAATTTTTTTTTAAAGTAATTTATGATATTACTAGTAATGCCGCGGTTTCAACAACGTAGATATTGAACTCGTGGCAGTGGCAGTTGAAAGTCTACTAAGTCAGAGTACATATTCATTTTTGTACATATAAAAGCTTTATTTCACTTAGTTTTTAATTGCTTCCTTCCTTTCAGAGTAGTAGATACACATTTACATTCACAGTCTCATCAATGTACAAATCTTGCTTTACAAGAAATATATAACTGCCTCATTGGTCTAGTGGTTAGCATGTTCGACTATTGCCATGAGGTCCTGGGTTCGAGTCCCGGGTTGGGCCATTTGAAAATTGATATTGAGTTTTCTATTAATATTTTCTCAATATTTGCCCTAAGTTGGGAAAAAATTGGCGGTGTGATGCACCCCTGTGCCTCGGAGAGCGCGTTAAGCCGTCGGTCCTGCGCCTGATCTCTCTCTCCGGTTGTGTCGGATTGCTATCACGTCGGATTATGAGCGTGAAGGAATAGGGAGTACACTTGTGTATTATGCCTGCCAATCCGCAGTGGAGCAGCGTGGTGGGTGCATGCTCTAAAAGCCTTCTCTCATATGAACAAGGAGGCCTGTGCTGCTACTTACTTACTTACTTTATATATCTAACTAATGCATTTTTATTTCGTAACATCACTTAAGAAGAATGTAGACATTAGTAAATTTAAAAAACTCTTCAGTTATTGAAAGATTTTTTTAATACGTCCAGTAATTTTTAGTTCGATAATTATAAATTGTTACCTATAAAAAGAAAAATTCAAAATGCAAAACTTTCTTGTATAATATAGAGAATATATTTATTTGTAATATTTAATTCTCTGAAAACTTCCCTATACACAAAATTTGGACACTCTGGAGTTCGACTCGGGCCACAATATATTGTTTAGATTGAGATTTTTAAATTCGTTATATCTTTTGAATGGGATGTTAAAGAGAATTTTACAGGTATTGAAACGATCTTTAATAAAACATTTAATAGACTAAGAAATAATACAAAGGTTTATAATATGGATTGACTATTGCCGACACTTTTATTAACTTTTAAAATGCAAAAAAGTATATAGTTATAGTTGCATAACTACTGTAGTTGGACATATGGTATCCCGTACTTTATTGTAGATATTAATACGTTCTATAATACCGTACAACAATTATTTGTTCTATCTTTGATAGTTTCCACAGCGCACGCCGATAACAGAATTTTTGTTTCACACCTTGGCTTACATTTATGCATTTTCCTTAGGGATCTCTATTTTTTTGAAAAAGTAATATAACCTATGTCGCTCAATGAATATGCAGCTTTCTAATAGTTTTAAAGTCGATCCAGTAGTTATTGTGTGAAAACACAAATGTTTCCTCATTATAATATTAGTTTAGATAGGTCAAAATGATGTCTAATATCTTGGCGCATTCTTAGAACATTGTTTAATTATCTAAATACATTATACGATAATGTGAAACAGGTTAAACATGAATAAAAGTATGTATTTGTAATTAAAAAGCTTTACAAGATTAAATCATCTTGGAAAACCTATACTGGCATATAGTGGGATCTAGAAAGTGTTAAATAAACAGGTTCTGTACAGATGTTGTTATTCTGAAATGTCTATTTCAATATGATTTCAAATCTAAAGTGTACTTTGTTAAGTCAATAAACCTAAGTACTCGCCTACTCCGATGTCCGAATACACTTTTATTTTCTCTGTGGCAACGTTAGACGGATATTGGATATACAAGGGCCAAAGCCAACGAAACACCCACGGTATCGTTTAACCACAAATATTTATAGTAAAATATTCGATCGCCCTATAATTTACATTTCATTGTCATCTATTTGAATTCCTACTATATATTCACATACCGATAACATAATACATTTTATTCATCTGCTCAAATTTAATTATTTAAAAAATTATCAATAGTTTATTTTTAAGATATTAATAATACAAATAATTATTGTATTACTTATTTTAAATAAATAAATATTAAAAGTATTTATGAAATCACGTTATTACGTGTTGAATTGAAATTTTCAAGGTAGGTGTTATGCAACTCGGGTTGTCATACGTGGTAGCTAAAATAAACGAGCTGAGTCTGAAGAGAGCTCCACAGAAAACCGAAGCGCTTTGGTTTTATAACCTCATTAGGCGATTGGCATCACCCTATACAAGCATCCACATTAGTGACGTTGATGTCCAGGTTGACCAGTGCAAATACTTGGGTCTTACCTTAGATTGCCGCTGGGACTTTGGCAAGCACGTTCGACGCCTTGAAGAATTGAAAAACTTTTGATTTGATTGATGCCCAATCTTGGAGGACCTCAATAAGGAGTCCGCCTCCTCTATGCGGGGATTGTGAGGAGATAAACCGCAACACATTGTGGGTGCGATCCTGCCGGGTTTCGAGGCCGGGGTGGAGAGAACGTCAGGGTACGTCACCTTTAGACTGACACAGGTAATGGACTGGACATGTATATTCTAGTCAATATCTGTGTCAGGTAATGACAATGCAAAGTTACCACTACGGTAAAGATTGTGACGATGCTCAGCATACGCTTGTGGTCTTACCTGCATGGGATGTCGACCGGCGCATCTTGATAAGCCAGATTAGCGAAGACCTCTTTCCACTAACTGTAGCTGCAACCATGATGAAAGCCGACGCTTGGAGGGCGGTGGTCTCCTTTTGCGAAACCGTCTTGATTAAAAAGGAAACCACTGAGCAAGCGCGAGAGAGGGCCGTTCCTTCACGGTGACGGAGACACAGGGGTACCAAGAATGGTGGTGGGCGGTGAGAGTGGGCAACCCCGAGAAGAATGTAGCTTACGGCCACGTAAGCTACATTGCAGTAAGTCCACGGGATGTGCATGTCATCGCACAATGGCGGCACCAGACGAAAGTTCTTACGGACATTCTGGTGCCACCTTACATGTGCCGAGGAGGACCATCTAGGAGGTTTTAGTGCGTGTAATTCTACATCCTAAATCCTACTTTCCCCCAAGAGGCCGGGTATCATTACAAGATTTCCCCCTCGTGAAAAGAAAAAGGTGTTATGTAACTGGAATAATTACATTCTGTTGCCTCTTTCTACCATTATATACAGCATGCATGTTTTTAAATTATGGATCACGTAGTTGATTATGAAATCTATCAAGGATTAGAATTATTAACGCTTCAATTTATAATGTATTCTGTTCTATTTATTAAAGAACTCTAGAAAATAATAATACTTATTGTATTTGGCAACTTGCAGCTTTGTGCTAGGCATCGCCTTGAAGGAAATCCTCATGGGAACTTCATCATAATCCCCACCAGCCATGTTTATTTTTACGACCCCTATCTTTACCATATTACCGTGACGAATCCTGACGAGTATAAACGCCATGCCAAAACCAGTTTACGAATCATTAAAGTTACTTGTGAAAAAGTAAAAATTTGTTATGACTTTCTGAAGGGTTTTTGTTAGAAAAGCCCAAAATATAAGTACAATAAACATTTATGCAGGCGAAACAAATCAAATTATATCCGCATATTGTAACAAGCGACGCTTTTAATGCTTTTTGTAAACAGTTTGTAACTCTGGTCGTATGTGGGAAAAGTCTCGCAGGGCAAACTGGAAGTTGTTTTTCATAGACTAAAATTGCATTGCTCGTGGGTACGGAATAACGAGAAAAAGTATCCTTTTATTTTTACGAATACAGTGGATCCTGCTCGTTTAAAATAACACGACTCGATTTTATTTCTTTACATTCCCTACATAAACACCGATGTTATTTTATCATCTTTATACTCCTTCTTGAGAAATAAACTGCATTAATTTTCTATCGCATTATGTACTGATTGAACAAGAAAGCAATCCACAAAGGTTTTATATTTCATGTACAACTTAATAATTAATTTATCTAACAGACTAACATACCAGTTAATGTACCTTGACAATTAAGATTTTGAGAAAAACTCATTGCAATATTTATTTTTATTCTAAACTAATTTAGTGTAAATAAAAGTCATTTAAAGTTTTGGTAAACATTAAGTTGAATAGATAATATTAAGGAAAGGTAGCGACGGATGTAAAATTTAATTATTTACTTTAATATGACCTAAATGGTTACGTGTTTCAAAATATTTCATAGGTAAGGGAAACGCTGTAATTTATAAAATTTTGCCATTTAGGAAATCAGACACGTTGCCTAAAAGTCTATATTTAGGAGCTCATATTACAAACTTTGATCGATCCCCACACTTGACATGTTATAATGGATGACGGTCGACTATGCTTACAGAGGAAGATCAATTTCATGCACGCCCTTAATATAATAACGGTATAAGAAACAATTAATCCTTACGCACGAACTTCTTAAACTCATTACACAGAAATCTTAAACTTTTTACAAGAGTTAGAAGATGATACGATGCAGTAAAAAAGTTAAGGCAAGTAGTTACCGTCCCACGGCTGGGCACAGGCCTCCTCACTCATATGAACGAGGGTTTTAGAGCATAGACTCATCACTCTGCTCCACTGCGAATTAGTAAGTATGGTATACAAGTGCACTCTCTATTTCTTCAGTCTCATGGTCCAATGTGATGAGAATCAGACATGATGGTAAAGAGATCAAGCGCAGGACCGACGGCTTAAAGTGCTCTCTGAGGCCCGGGGGTAGAGCACACCACCAACTTCCTAACTTCGAACAAATATTGCGAAAAATGTTAATAGAAAACTCAATATCGATTTTGAATTGGTCCGACCCGGGGCTTGACTCCAGGACCTCATGTCTGTAATCGAACATGCTAACCACTAGACCAATGAGGCAGTGTAGTTATTTATCTCTTACCAGTTTAGCTTATAATGTTTTCGGATAGTTGTCTCCAATATGTAAAGCATTATTTGATTAATAAAACAAATAGGCATGTCACATTAGTATTACTTTCTAACTAATAATAAGACCACGTTATAAATAAGAAAATTTTGGTGGGAATTCAACCTATAAGGTTTAACGAAAATTCTTAATAACTGGGCGTGCACTTCGCGACAAACGACCGTGTCTGTAGCAGCTTGACACCAAACTCTCTACTGAGCAAATTAAAAAATATAATTTACCAAATTGACTTACAAATTACATCGGTCGCCACCTGTAATTATACAAAGTTGAAGCATTTAACTACCGCAGCCGCAAATCACTTAATATTATACCTTGAAAGCCTTATTAACACAATGTTGCTAGTTGCACACTTTGCTAGCGCCTTTTCAGGCCAAGATAATATCCAAACAAAGTTTCATCGAAATTTACAGCTGCAAAAAACAATTGCAACAGATAGTAATGCGTTTGGTTTTGAATATAAAACGCCTCAACAATTACTTTAATAAAAAATATGAACATCTGAAAGCGAGAAATGCCTCAAATATTTTCCCCACTGTCGAAATGAATCTCCATTTATATCAAATACACAACAACGAAAATTTTCATGCATTATTTTGTTCAGTGAATCCCAAAAGGTCTACTATTTTTAAATGTATTTCAAATAATTTCAATCCGATTATGAAATGAACGTTCCATTTAATTCAAAATCAAGTGCATGCCGTTTTCATTGAAACAATATTGTTGTAAATCTCTTTAATTAACAAATAAGCTTGTATTAATTTGGGAAACGTATGAATTGATCAAATGAATATGAAAATTAATTATACGAACCTTGATACACAAATGTTAAAGTTCAGTGTCGTAGGTTAGTCATTTGAAATATTTTAACGTCATAATTGTCAATTACACTTGTTAAATTAATAACGGAAATATGCATGTTATAATAGAATCATTAGTTTGCTTTAGCCTTATTCGAATGGTTATTTATATTGTTGATAGAGAATTATTTTAGAGTTGGTATTGTTCACAGAGAAATAAAAATGAAAAAATATTTATGAAACACAGTTAATCTTGTTTTTGACGGCCCCGCTAGCGTAGTGGTGCAAGTACTCGCTTTGCTAGCAGAAGCCCCGCATTAGATACTCGGTAGGGCAAATTTAGAAAATTGTGTTTCAGCTGTGGCTAGTTACTAACCTGTCAGCAAAGACGTAACGTCAAAGAAAGAGATTTGTATTCCGGTACGATGCTGTGTAGAAACCATATGAGGTATATCGCCTCTTACCAGATTAAAGCGCTTCTATCTTAGACTGTATCATCACTTACCATCAGCTGAGATTGCAGTCAAGCGCTAAACTATCAGCAATTTAAAAAAATCAGCGAGTACTTTATTTTAGACAGTAGCTTACAACTATTATATAAATGATGACGAAAATATCTAATATTTACATAAACTGTCCCGCTAACAATACTTTTCAAATGTTACATGGGCAATTTAGGTTATTGACTTTGAACCTTAGTTTTTTAATAAATGATCTTGTCAGTCAGCGATCTTCACTCTCCTTGACAAGCAAGGTGCAATGATGTGGAATGCACTTCCAAGATTTATAAACTTTCGCAGCGGCTTTTCTAGGTCATTAAATATCGCTAAATCATAAAATATATTTGAAAAGGCATTTAAAAAGCTTTTCCGTCAACGCATTGCAAATAAAGGTTATATATCGCAGCTAGACACAAGTTTCCTTACACATGGGAAAGAGAATTTGGTGTTTAAGCCTATCAGGCTTCTCAGTTATAAATTGGTAGGCTACACTTATGTCAAAATTGAGCCCAGGATTTGCAGGTAAGCACAAAGATAAATTTTGAGCATCAGTAAACAAAAAAAACATTTTTATTTAGAGATGAAACATAAATGTGAATCGCTGTTGTGCCATTATAGACGGTAACATGATAGTAACCCAAATGTTAATGCTATTAAAAATATAACGGACTGCCCTTTCATTCAATTCTGTTTTATCTACAGAACCTTTCAGCTTTTCCACTAAAAGTTTATTTGTTTTTTATAATAAATATTTCATAAATATGTGTGATTGTAATCCACTTTGTAAATGGACAGAACGAATAAAGTTCACCTTAATATTTTTCAAAGGCGATAAGAGAACCGCAGGAGACTTTCATTTTGAATTTACAACCAGAAGTGTCTCGTTGCTCCATTTTCCACGTGACAATGTACTAACAACCATGTTACCGCTAAAATTCGCAACGCTGAATCTATCCTTTGACGTTGAGTGAGGCTTAAATGTCAGATAATGGGGAAACAACGATTTACATCACGCAAATTGAACTAACATGTTTTGTACATATTGTGTGAGATATTTTAACCTATATGAATGTTGTATGTGTAATTACTAATGCATTTCCAAACAGAGAAAGCTAAATTAGTTCGCATCACTCTGCTTAAGAACTGCCTCATTGGTCTAGTGGTTAGCATGTTCGCCTACAGACAGGAGGTCCTGGGTTCGAGTCCCGCGTCGTGCCAATTCACAAAAATCAATATTGAGTTTTTTATTAAGTTTTTCTCAATATTTGCCCGAAGTTGGGAAGTTGGCGGTGTGATCCACCCCCGTGCCTCGGAGAGCACGCTAAGCCGTCGGTCCTGCGCCTGATCTCTCTCCGGTCGTGTCGGATTCCCGTCATATCGGACTATGAGAGTGAAGGAATAGAGAGGGCACACTTGTGTACTATGCCTGCCAATCCACAGTCGAGCAGCGTGATGGGTTTATGCTCTAAAAACCCTGGCTCCTCGGAGTGAGGACGCTTGTGCCCAGTAGTGGGACGATATTGGACTGCTACTTATTTACTTTTTTTATTCTGCTTAAGAAATTATGTAACTGCGACTAAATTGTCTTTGCATTCTGAAGTAGTAAAGTGTGTTCACTTGGAAAACACTTAATTAACTTTCTTTCTTTACAGAAATACGTATGCAGGCGTGTTAATTCCGTGTTCTGTTAATAAACGTTGCTTTTTGAATGCGGATTCATATAAAACGATTATTATTCTATGTTCATCTTTTGCTTTTTCTTTTGGTTCCTAAATGTCCACAGTAAAGGATATTATAGTAACCCTTCTGCGTCTGAAACAAAGATTAACTACATGGCTTATGTGTCACTGATTTTGGCAATTGTGATAGAAAATCAGTCAGGAGGATATTTTTAGTTCATCTATTTCACAGAATCTTGAAAGTATCTTATTTTATACCTAGACGATAAAAAGAGTGGGATTAAATGAGTTACTCTAATCTAAATGTAATATTTTAATGATGGTGGTAAAAAAGGATGTCCTACTGAATTTGTTGTGGGCTCTTCTTAGTACTGGATGCGAAGGAACTCTCTTAACTAAATTGCAAGCAGTTCTTTAATATTATTTTCATAAAATTTGAATTTACTGATTACAGTGTAATAATTAGCATACACAAATATATATTTCCACTATTAGAAATACCCATATGACTTGACGTTTCTAGGTATGATAACATTAAAAATGTAAAAAATGAGTAAATTCATAGGAAGATAACACTTTATTTACTTTACTAGAACGATTGTTATGATAATTGCATATATTAACTGCGAAAGGAGAAAATAGTATGATTGTTTCTTTGCTACGTTGCTGTATTTTAATCGGCAATTTCTTTAAAGACAATTCACGAAAAAATATGAATTCTATATTACATGCATGTACAGTCGTAAGTCTATTTTCTATAAACATTACAGACAGATACATCAATCTTATTTCTATTTAAATTCTTAAAGTACGTATATACTCAACTAAAGATTTAGATTTGTCATTAAAAAAATAAATTACTGGAAAATCAAAAGATATTAAGTCATAAGTACGAATGGTGGTTTTTTTATAAGGACGTCGTCTAAAGAGAAAGAGAAAATTTTTAATATCAATGGATCCCTTTCATGCTTCAAATGATAAAGTCAAAGGTAATTCACAGTATTCCATTGAAACCAAATGAATTCGCATTTGCCGTTGCACTGTACACCGCTCCAATTATTTGACATTTCATGATAAATTTTCTCGGGTATATTTTATTTTATCTTCCTTTTAGGGATCAGGCAACGTTTTATTGAAGATTTTATAAATACGATGAAGAAATCTTAAAACTTTCTACTGAATATTATCAAAGTATGTTTTTATAATATCCATTTATACACATCTTTAGATATCTAAACTAATATTATAATAAGGAAATATGTGTTTTTGTATGTATGTGAGTATGTTTGTTTGTAATGTTTTCACTAAAAGCTACTGAATTGATTTCAAAATTTTTTTCACTATTAGAAAGATGCATTTTCACTGAGTGACATGAGGCTATATTTCATTCACAAAAAGAAATAGGGATCCTTAAGAAAAATGCATAAATTAAACCCAAGATGTGAAACAAAAAATCGGTTATCGTGTGCACTGCGAAAACTATTGAAGATAGAACAAAAAATGTTCTGCAATATTATAAAACGTTTTAATATCTACAAAAAAATATAAAGGTAATAAAGGTGCCGACAATAAACAAACCATATTATTCACACCTCCGTATTACTTCTTATCTTATTAATATATTAAACGCCGTTTCAATATCTGTAAAACTCTTGTTAAATTATTATAATTATAAATTTTAACACAAAGAGAACCGCCTTCAAACAAACTTACAAATACATTAATATGCTCTAAAAAGTAAGAAATAATTGCGTATTCTTTTATAGTGTTCTTCGTATTGTTATATTTGGAGTCGGTTCTCTTTTTGTTAAAATTTATATATATTTTTTTATTTTTAGTGAATCTGAAGTAAACTAACAAATTTGTCTTAATATATGTACACCTAAAACGCGTTTCTCATGAGATAACACCTTTTAAATGCAACAGCTTTACAAAGATAAATTTACATTAATATCGCCACACCCGAGATCGAATCCGAAACCCTTATACCACCGCTTCGCACATAATTCACCTGTCAAATATTGCAATGCAGCAACAAATGTAAGGTCATTGGCATTTGATTACAGCCAGTTATAGTTTTTGCCATAAATCGCACCCTTACTGTAAGCCGTTGAGGAGTTCCATTGATCTTCATATTTAACTACGACTTCACGATTCCAAAGATACCAATGATGCCCAAGGATATACCTATAATGTATTTTTTATCGAGCTAAAAATTACTGGAGCGATTTTAAAATTCTTTCATTACCTCCTTCAAAGTAAGATTTTACCAATACCTGTATTTATAAATTTACTAATGTCGGACATTCCACGTAAATGACGTTATGAATTTAAAAATGTATTAGTTAAATATGTATATCGATTAGATTATGAATGTAAGTGTGTATTTAATAATCTGAAAGGAAGTAATTTAATATATACTAAGTGAAATAAAACATTCATGTTAATGAAAATACCTCCGTAATCCGACTAAGTAGACTTTCCACTGCTACAAATTCGGTATCTTCGCGGGTGACGCCCCGGGGCATTATTAGTATATTATATGTGTAATGCCGTGCAAAACGTCTAATCAATAGTATAGGTTCTAATTTTTATACGCCCCTGAATCTATTTCGAAGGAAATTTAGAAAAGGATAATCGAATTTTTTTTTGTTAACCTAATATACATAGATAGATAGATAGAACTCTTTATTGCATTCTACATTGAATAATACGTTACTAATAATCTAAATAAAACATAACACACACAAAAAGAAAAACATAAAATTAAGTAACAAAATAAACAGAAAAAAAAATTAAATTAAAGAATGCAATAGGCGGCCTTATTACTACGTAGTGATCTCTTCCAGGCAACCCTTTTAGAAAACAAACTTTCCGAAATCTAGAGGTAGCGTTATATATATGAATAATAACAATATAATATAATATAATATAATATAATATAATATAATATAATATAATATAATATAATACATATGTTATATAATGAAATATATATACGTATGTAGACATGAACAAAATATGATTTAGGCAGCAATGAAACTTCCCTGTTTTATTAACGTTATATAATATTCTCACGTGAAAACGTTTTATGTACAACGGCATTTGCTAACATTTAACATATTTTTTTTGCTACCCTATTAACATTGTGGATACGGTTGCTTGTTAGAGAATACGGTAGACTTGCCGTAGGGCATTAAGGCCGCAGTTTCTTTCTTTTGTGTTTTGTTCAAAGAAATATAAATAAATATTGTGTACACATGTACTGGTTTTTTGTTTAGGCAACATCCAATATGTATGGATATATAAAAAAATGTAATGTTTAATTACACCAGATATAAATGAACCTTTTATTGAGTATATAAATATACAAGTAACATCTTACTTTGTAATTATGAGGTAATTAAGGTTTTTCAGAGCCGACAACACCTTAGACTATGGTTCTCGTTTATTTATAAAACAATGAGATTTTTCTAAATAGCCTATAGTTTCTAATAAAAATATGTATACTGTAAATAGATTTCTATTTTCGGAAAATTAGGCGATTATTTGTTATCGTTAATATAATCTTTCTTAATATACAAATATCCAATGAGATTTACTTTAAATTGAAACTAACCTTTTACTTTTTCACTTCCTTTTACTTCTGTTCCTATCTGATAGTACCTATAGCTTTATTGCTTTTGCTACAGGTAATATTTCCTGATTATACAAAAATAATATACCGCTGATGTCTGTACACCGAGAATATATGATAAAATTAAAAAAAAAGTTAAATATTGAGTCCTTACCCATTAAAATTTATTCAAGATCACCCGAAAAAATGTCTAAAATTATTTACTATTTTCAATTCTACTCAATACGTTGAAAACGAATTGTTTCGGACATAAAGCGCTGATTTGTAACATTGAACTGCTCCGGAAATTAACTGCGACTTGACATGAAGTTGTTAGACAATAGCATGACATTATGACCTATATTAAATTGGCCCACAATGTTTCGATCGAAAGTACGGTTGTAAGTTAATATTATTAGAATTGCATATGTTGACTGACTATGACTTTATCCGCTACCGTTTTCCGAGGATTTTCTTAACTTTCGTTCAGAGGTATGAGCCTCGAGGCTTGGCCTCAATACATATCAGGGCGTATCTTAAGGCAACATTGGAGGACATTAATCTATTTATATCCGTAATCACTGGACCTGGTCCCTGTCCACGAAGTCTGTGAGGCCATCCAGATCGAGTTTGTTATCGCAGTCCTCCTTAAATTTTTATACAGGCTTAGGTTCTTCCCAGAATGCTGAAGAATTCAAGTCTTGACGCAACACCTCCTTGCCCGGGCGACTTTTCTTAGTCAAGCGAGGTAATCCTAATAGCCAACTTTCACGCGGGTTGGATTCCGCTAGCTACGCCAGAGAGTTCATCCAGGCCAGGTGAGAAGGGTGTCAAGTTCGGGTATTGCCACTACCGCCGCATTGTTTTCGTTCTTCTCGAGTGCAGTTGAGTGGTGCGGGCCTCGAGGCACTGCCGGCTTACCCGGATCTTCCTCAGGCATCAATTTGCTGTCTAGTAATCTATTTTGCCCACAATAATATGGACTGGTTCCCGCCAACTACGCTAGCGGGTCCATCCAAATCAATTCGGTGCGTTGACCAAGCCGGGTATCGCCACTGGCATTGCCTCGTCTTCGCCGTTATCAACGCCTGCATCAGGAGGCGGTGACAGCAGGAGCCAAGTAATAAAATTTACCCAACCAGTTTAAACATGCAGTTATTTACCTATTTGATTGCGATGATTATTAAAAAGCAAAGAGAAATATCAATTATTTTACTACAAATTAATTATTGTTATTTCTTTGTTCTAGAAATCTCCCTCGACATGGCCACAGAAGATATGTCAACAGAAGCATCGACGTCAGTACCAATAACAAGTAAGTATAACAACCCGATAAATTGAGCGTTTAAATTATGTTTATCAAATTAGATACGTTAAAATAGTTAATATATTTATTTTATTCATTATATCTACTATTGATAGGTGTAATAAATTTCTTTTAGTACATTGTACTACTAATTAGTACATAGACAAACATAAAATATGAAGAACAATTAAATTTTACGCTTTTCGATTTAAAAAAAGGAGCAATAAATCTTTAAAAGTTATTATTTCCTTTATTTGCCTCATCAATTTATGTATGTGCTTACGATATAAGGTACAATATCAGATTTTTTATACAGGCTAGTTATTTCGGTAAGGAACTAATAATAAAAAGAAATCGACATATTCCCTTCTGCTAATTTAGTATTTCGTGAGAACTAATGCTTAATCACTAGGTCTCATTGTAATGGATTTTGTAAGGCTATGATGTCAATTTATAAGTTTAAGTTATGCTTCTAATAGACTATGTATATGATAGTAGACAATCCGCGCAGCTTCGTTTGCTTAAATTTAATGTGGGGCTTAAAGTACTGCCTCATATATTCGAAGTTTATGCAACTTAGTTACAGCAGTTAAATAAAAAAAGATCATTACAAATTAAAATAAAATCTAAGTTCTGGGTCGAAACAAAACCAACCAGTGATTAAAAATAATCATCAAACTCGAGTAGTTTCGAGGTTTATCACGGCCAAACACTGTAAAAGAGACTTTTTATATGTATAATTAAGATAATGTAAAGTTTTGAAATATCTTTTTCATAGGTGAAGAAAGTGATACACCAGATATTGACGAACGAATGTCATGCGAGAGCTCACCATTAAGACAAAGGAGGGCAGGTATATTGAAGGGAGGAAGACTATGGAAATCGTTGGACAACGACAAGGATATGAATGAACAGGTAAATGGGGCATTGCAGTGGTTTTCTTTTTGATTTTCTCGTTATGCATTGTGTACTTTTGCAAGTTTTCCCAAGCGTGAATGTTTGAGGATCGTGTTCCGGATGTAGGTTTTTTCAGTGAGCGAAACTGGTGCGAAATAGTTCCTATTTACAATGAATAAATATAGGTGGACGAGAGAAAAGTTTTGCTAGCTGCGGATTCTCGTACATTAAACCAGATTTGCTTAGCCAGTTTGTTTACACATATGTTCGCATAGAAGTTCATGTTATTTATTTTCATTACTATGCGAGACAAAATTTTCTCATAATATATTTGCTTGTTTTAAATTAAGCTCATAATTGACTAAGGAAATAAGATTGTTTAATAAAAATAAAATTAGTTTACTGATAGATTAAATAACTTCGCAATAATAGTAATTAAAATGCGGACTTCTTAAAATTTCAAACTAAAAACTAACATAATAAAGTTACAATACGTAATTTTTTTCATAAGTTTTATAAGTAGGAAACATGTATGAGTACCCTAGCTTTGATATCACTTACAGAATGCTTGTTTTCATTATTCCAGCTTAACATATCTATTTGTAATAATATTATAAAAAATTGCATGGAAAAATGTATACTAACTCTTCCTAAACCTACAAGTTTGTTACTCATATAAACCTTTTCTAATATTTCTCTATAATTACGAAATTTATTTGCGTAATTATCAAAAATTTTCAATTAATCATCGTAATAGACCGTTCGAATATTAATAGTGCATTGACGTGTTAATTGCCTAACCAAAATTGATTAAATCAATAACTACACGCTACCTGTACATTAGCACGATTGAATCTTGCATATTCCGATCTAATTAATTATCAGTTGTGATATAGATGTCCCTATTTAAAAGCTATACGGCTAATTATAATAGATTGCAAATTATAGTTAATTGGAAAGTGTAATAGATACGTTATTTAATAGAAAAGTCTAATAGTGGTTTTTATTAAATGAATTGGTCGAGTTTAATTTAAGCTACGTGTATAGTTTAAGCGAACTTTCACAAACAAATTCCCATGGTTTCTGGGTCATTACCTCTATAATAATACAAATAAAATTTTAAATTTATACAATTTAAAAACACACAAGTGTAAGTTAAGAAATTGGCTAAAAACCATGGATTACGATACAACAGAAAACCTTTTAAGATTACTTCAATAATCTGATACAAAACCTATAAGAAAATAGTAAAATGTACACATAACATTACGAACATACACACGCACTCACACACACACATACATAACACGTGATTATGTATACCAAAATGTAAAAAAAAAAATTATGATATTTCTAATCGTGTAGTTTTCTTCAATAAAAACAACATAAAGACGAAGCTTATTTTGCATGAAAATAAAATTTAATTTATTATTTCTCCTATATTTAAGATGTATAACTACAACAATAATACCAAATGTTACAAATCGCGAAAGGGCCTGGTGACTTGAAGCACAGATTTAATCTAGTTCAGGCACCAGTCCCCGCATTATAAACTGCACATAATTTATATTGTTACTAGTAAGAAATTTTTTTATAATGTATTGTAATGTGGAGAAAATAAGTAAAATAATTCATTCATTCAGTTAGCAAAATTGCACAACATCTTTCCATTAAAAATATGTAAATGAAAAAGAAAATTCATTAACCCATAAAATATTGTGGCCTAATAGAAAATAGATTTATCATGCTAAAAAAGCATCGTATAATTCTTCAGTAAAACTTTGGTGTATAATTTAATTTATTCAAACAGAATGACGATCAGCATTCGACAACTGCTGCAAGCGACGACGACGGATCAATCACGCCAAGATCTGTTAGATTTGTCGAAAAACCCTTATGTGAGGAGGAATCTATAGAAAAGGAAACTGAACCGACACAATCATCGGATTCAGACCAGAGTTTCCAAAGGGAATTCAGCACAAATGTTGGACATAGGTAAATCTATTTTATATTTGTGATCGTAACTCAGTTAGATTTTAAGTCGTTCTTCAATACCATCATCAGTCGTACATTAGAATTAGTGCGTGGAAAAAATATATATTTTTGACGATTCAAAAGTGCTGTAATAAAGATATTTTGAGTTTGAGTTTTAAGTTCGTGATCGATGAATGTAATTAAAGAATACTAATTTCAAACATACATTTAAATGATTAATGCACATTAACATGAAAAATACTTATAAGATCATTCTTTCAGGGCAAATTTCTTAATAAAGGGCCCAAAGGTATTATCTATTCAAATACATTTAACTGGAATAAATTAGTCTATCTACTCGTAAGGTTATTCATTTTTCGCCACGAAAGAATATATTTTGTTAACCTCCAAATAAATTACGCTTATTTTGTTGACTGTTATGTATAACATACAAAATGAAACGTCAAATAACGTTTCGATGTTATAATGACTGCGGTCATAAATGTTCTTTTTTATTAGCATTTCCTATTTAATTGGCCTTTATTACTTTATAATATTTTAATTTACCTCTCTAATAGTTAATACACGAATTCAAAATATACATGTAAATTACAAAATTAATAAAAGCAAAAAAATGGGTGTCATTATTAAAAAAAAATTGATATGTCATCTTTATATTATTAAATTATAATATCATTTATATAAAGAGTCAATAGCTACAGATACAGTATATAAAAAATCTGTAAAGTTTGCCTCTTCATGTAGATATATATAGGTATTGTGCACTTAAGCTTTCGAAATTAAATCGATTTCTCTTAATTTTTGGCAAATTTTGTAACCAGCAAATGGGGTTGTTGCTCTCTTTATAAATTAAATTTACGTATATACCAATTCCCATACATTAATCTTTTTAACTGTTTAATAAAAATGGTAATAAAAAAATTACAAAAATATTATGGAATGAAGTCAGTAAATAAAAGCTTTGATAGCGTTATGGTGTGAGTACTTGCTTCGCTTGCAGATGTCCTAAGTTCTTTCCTGGCAGGATTCGCCCATACCTAGCTACTATTCAATTAGGAAAGACGAAGCAAAAACAAATTCCGTACGATATAATGTAGAAAGGTGAATTACCACGTACCAAGTTAGCAAACTACCATTTTAGACTGTATCGATACTTGTTATTAGTTGAAATTATACTGTTAGCAAAAAAGTTTTTAAGTAAGTGAGTAATGTTCCCCAATATTTTTTTAAATTAAATAGCCAACGTAAGGTTTAACTGATACAAAAGCCTTTTCCATCCCAATCTCGTATACATCCAAATAATTTAATGTTACTAGTTCACTTGACGTAGTATCACCCAGTCCATATTACCCAATCTTTAAAGGAAATTGATGAAATGATCTCATATTCTCAATTAACAGGTTAGAAACACCGTTGATTCTGACAATAAGTGCTCCGAAGGCTAATTCAGCAGTTCAACAGTTATTTAATAGTGGCAGGCCTCCACCACCTGCAATAGAACCTCATTTGGTAACCTCAGAAACATTAAGGTAAGTAACTACTGTTATGCTTCAGAAGGACTTTTTGAACAACAAAAATAATTTACTTCTTATATATAAAAAATAACATATAGATTAATAAATGCCTCATTGGTCTAGTGGTTAACAAATCCGGCCACAGTCATGAGGTCCTGGGTTCAAGGTCGGGCCAATTAAAAAATCGATAATAAGTTTTCTATTACTATTTTTTTTTAATATTTACCTGAAGTTGGGAAGCTGGTGGTGTGATCCACCCCCGTTATTACCCTCGGATAGCACGTTAAGCCGTCGGTCTTACGCCTGATCTGTCTCCGGTCGTGTTGGATTTCCGTCACATCGGACTATGAGAGGGAAGGAATAGAGAGTCCACTTATGTACTATGCCTGCCAATCCGCAGTGGAGCAGTATCGTGGGTCTATGCTCTAAAAACCCTCTCTCCTATGAGTGAGGAGGCCTGTGCCCAGCAGTGGAACGTTAATGGGCTGCTACTTACTTACTTTTACTTTGTATATAATAGATAGTAAACTATATATATTATATTTGGATCAATTTGCTTAACTTACCTAAATAAAATTGTGTGCGCGTTACTGTTAAATAGTTTAAGTAAAGTTTTAATAGCGGATCGTGGTAGCTCTCAAGGATAAAACTATCTAACAATATGTTGCATTTTAACTTCGGATTGTATTGTATAGTGATCAAATTTGCTCATGATACTTCTTTAATATTCAAAGTTAAATGACAACAAACAGATTATGACGACGCAAACAACTCTCTCAAAAAAGTACAATGGTTCGAAGCTAATAATTTGTTACTCAAATACAAAATGTATTAAATTTACTTTGCTAATGTTAAATAAATATAAACTATTGTTAAACTTAATAATAAGGAACTTGATCTGGTAGATAGAATCGTTTTCTTAGGTATTACGGTAGATAATAAACCACAGTGGGGGCCCCATATAAGTTGTCTATCGAACAGGATTAGCGTAGCGGTTTAAGCGGTTAAAAAATTCGCCGTCTTACGGACGTTGAAACTGCCAGACTGATATATTTCAGTTATTTTCACAGCATTATGTCATATTGAATTCTACTTTGGGGTGATGCTGCTGATATAGATGCAATATTTATTCTGCAGAAAAGGGCTGTTCGTGCTTCTTATAATATGGGTCCCAGAGGGTCTTTAAGAAAGACATTCAGAGCACTAAAACTAATACAGTTCACGGTGTATAAATATTAGAAAACTTGTTGAACGTCTATAAAAATATTGACTCTTTTACGAAAAAAAGTGAATACGCCTCATATAACTTAAGAAATTAAAATAAAATTGTAAATTCTAGTAGGCTACATAAAATTGACAATTTATTCAAGGGTTTACGTTTCCATAACAAACTCCAAGAAGAAGTTACAAAGATGTCACTTAATAAATTTAAACCTTTCATTGAAAGAAAACTTACTGATACATCATTCTATAATTTGAAGGATTACTTAGAAGTTAAAAAAGCGTGAGAGTGATTGAATTGCTCTAATCGATGTAGAATAAATGAAATATACATATTGTAACGATGATGACAAAAAAACGTATCTAAACCAGACTGAGTTTGTTGTGAGGTTTTCTCAGAACAGGGTGCGAACAGAAACCCTCGTAACTTAAGATTGTAAGTCGTTCTTCAATATCATCAATAGTCGTATATTGAAATGATATATGAAAAAAAAAACGATATTTAACGATTCAGAAGTGCTGTTTGAATAAAGATATTTTGAATTTGAATTTTGTATTTTGAAAAATAGAAATATTAATGTAACTAATTAAACCTTTGAAATATATTGCAATATACCAAAAAATTTGGAACCCACCGAATCAGCGGAAACTCCTTTATAAATTAATTAATGATGTAGTATATCGAAAAATATTCTTCTATATTCTAAATCCATGTTGATAAATACAAAAGTCGTCGCAAATTAACAAATTTATAGTTTATTTTTATTAAAAACCTGTAGTTTGGCCAAAATATAACCGTGACTTCTTTATCCAGAAATTATGTTTTTACAACAATACTTATAAATCACAACAAGTGTTTCAATTTTAAATATACGGTAGCAACACATTGAAATTATGGATGAGTGACATAACAATTTATTATGAACTCGTCCATATATTTAATTACGTATGCAGTCATTCGAATGTTAATTAACGAATTAAAAATTGTATGGTGGCGATTTTAAAGTTGTTCGTGATTAAAGCATTGCTTTTATTTTTATTTATTTTGCGGATATTCAGGAAACAAACAATGTAGAATTCAACTGAATACTAACTCTTACATGTAAGTTTCCACTAATAATAGGTAATATATGACTTTTGCGAAGTTATCGCGTAAAAGATAATTTTGACAACATATTTTTAATAGACTCTCCAATCGTTAAATATGTCAATATTTCTTAAATTATTGAACATTATAGAAAAATTGTTGCTTGAAAATCTTACTCGTATTTAACTTAAAATTGAGTTGAGCTACTGGCATCGAGACTTAAAGTGGCATATTTTTGGCATTTCTTTCTAATATACACTATAACTATATATTTGTTTTGGTTACTTGAACGTTTCGCTCAATCATTAAATTTAATAGTCTTACTGATGATTTCGAATAGAGTAATCATGTTATCGTAGAGTTAAATTAAAATAATTTAGGGTATAAAGTTTTGTAAACTAGCAGATCCAAAACAGTTTTTCAGCCTATTTACAGTATACCTAGCTAATTTGACAGATGTCGTCGTTCACTGGTTGTAGTAGAAACAAATAATTAGAAAGCGCAATTAAATATAAAAAATAAACACGATAATATGCGTTACTCTTTGTATACAAAGTCAAAGAATTAAATCAAGCAATTTGAGTTTCCCTAATTAACGAAACCTCGTTAAAATGTATATCTAATTGTTTTTGTTACTTTTTTAATCTGCTTAACACTATACAGATTGTTGAAGTGAAACTTCTTTGGACGCATGAGGGTAAAATTTTTACCGATGAAACGCGTGATTAGCGTCACGAAGATGTGCAGCGTTTTATTCTAATTGGTTTGAAGTTTATTTAGTGTTAATATTTACAAATAACATGTGGCATTTTAATTTGCCACTCGTCATTTAATAATTTAATATACAATTTTTCATAAAATATAAATATGTCATAAATTCTCTCTTCTAAATTTTAAATTCAAAAACAAAGTTTAATTAATAATTTCTCATATTGACAAAAACCACGTATCATTTTTATTTACAATTCATTATTTGAGATTTTAATATAACATAAAAAGATAAGTAGCAACCCATTAACGTCCCACTGCTGGGCACAGGCCTCCTCAATCATATGAGAGAGGGTTTTTAGAGGATAGACCCACCACGCTGCTCCACTGCGAATTGGGAGGCAATATAATTGATATTAATTAATATAATATTATTTGTATCCATTTCCAACTTTTTAATATTTTAATAACAATTATATTTATATATCATTATATTTCTAACACATCTTCCTTTTTCCCTCCTTCTAAATCTCGGAACTCCAAAGTTTTAGATTTGTATAAATATAAGACATAAAAATTTGTTTGCCAAAGAAGTTCACTTCTGTCACACTTTTTTCTTAATTCCTTGTCATTCTCTCTTATAAACATATTATAAAATCTAGATAATTTTAAATATAGAGCATGGGATGCTGGAGTCCGGCCTAAAACTGAAGAAGCAGCTGTAAGGCGTGTTGCAGAACGAAATGCATTAAGATGTTCACTTCTTAGAAGCGAAGCTCGCAAAAAACAACAACCAAAGGTCAGTAACTATTAATTGCAATAATACCTCGAATGCCTAACATATAAGTCCAGTGGTAAGACGCATTCATTTGTAGAGAGTCGCTCGTTCCAACTCTGAACAGAAAGTAACTCTTTATACAAAATATTTATGCCTAATGGTTTTTAAAAATCCCACACTTTGCATCTCATTTAAGCAAAGAATCGCAAAAAAACCTGTATAACCCAAGAGTAATTTTGTAGTATATGTAACCTAACGAAGGTCGAAGCTCCTTTCTTTTACGAGTGATGGTATCTATGCCCAGCATTCGTTCGGTAATAGGATTCTGCTTACTTACTTGAACCTACGTACGGTATCATTAAAGCCATATTATGTTATCATCCATTAATTTACTCGTATATAACATAATTGCTGAGCCTGCGACTTCATCTGCGTGGAATGTTTTTTGGGTAGCATTTTCATTAGTTTAGGCAAATTGTTTTATAAATATAACATACGTATAACACCCCCGCAATCCCTCTTGCCTCAAATTAATATGCCTACCAAATTTGAAGTTTCTATGCCTTATAGTTCCAGAGATATCGTGATCAGTCCATAGATACCTGGATATCTCTTATATTTATGTACTAGCTGAACCCGCGACTTCGTCTTCGTGGAATATTTATTGGGTAGCATTTACATTAATTTAGGCAAAGTATTTTATAAATAACAAAATAATAAATAGAATACTCGGGAAATGGAATATTCCTACCAAATTTCAAGTTTCTACGCCTTATGGTTTCAGTGATATCGTGATGAGTCAATAGTTAACACCCCCGCAACCCCCCTTGCGGGCGGAATTTCGTAAAATCCGTTCTTAACTGACCTCTACTCGGCAAAAGGAATATTCTTACCAAATTTCAAGTCTCCATACCTTATGGTTCCATAGATATCGTGATGATTCAATAGATACCTGGATATATATATATAGATGAAAAAGTAATGAATATACTGAAAGTAGGTATAGAGCGGATATTTTATTTCTTCAATGCTTTACTTTCAAATAAACAACAAATATCAACATGAAAGTGTAAATACCCTTGGGATTATGACATGACCTGGAGCCTTGTATTGTATATGGTTTACTTAGTTTTCACATACATTGTCAATATATCTGGCAGTGTTATTGTTCAGTAGATAAAAGTAGACGTCCGATTTATTCATATAGTAAAGTATGATTTATTCTGATAATGTTAATTTAAAAAGCTTTACGTATATTTAATAAGATTTAGATTTTGAAACATTTCTGAGTTATTAGTAAATACAAAAAGGAGAATAAGCAGTTATAAAATTTGTCAAGGCTGAAAAATCACCTTCAGAAAAGTTATGCTAAAAAGATTTCGTTTACGATTGTTGTAGTAACACTTGTACTCTCTTCGAGTTAAAAGTTAATTTCCGTATCGAAAAATGAAAAATACCAAATTTCGCTACTTCGTTTTCTCTTTCCCCATCACATCCTCTTTGACTGCTTATATAAAAATGAGCTCTGTGAATTCCTCTGCGTCCAGCGACCCATCTCAGCAACTACCAATACTTTTTATATGCGAGTATTTTTATTACACATTCAATTTATAATAATTATTTTTTTTTTTCATAAAATTAATAAAATATACATAGATGTGGTTGCTGGTATATAACTTTAAAACAGTTTATATTTTGGCAATTATAGCACATGACCCATGGAAAAATTACTTCAGCTACATTGATTTCGAATATAGGTGAACTAATTTTCTTGAATTTTTTATATCATTCCCTCGTTATTCCGAAATTTTACATGGACTGATCCGCGGGAGTATGGTTATAAAGGGAAAACATATTTGCATACCTAAATAGATTGGTCCATTTCCGCCACGATCCCTTGGTGGAATAATACCAAGGAGGTTATTTGATGTAGGACGAGGCCACTGCGTCCTATATTATTTATAGCTCAAAGACACTTAATTTCTCTACAGATTTACTTTCTCAGTGTCAATAAAATAAAATCGTACGCCACCATAGATTTGAACAAAGTAATCGTAAAAATTGTAGCCATTAACATCACACTGCTAGATGCACGTCTTCATTCTCGTTTACCTATCAGTTACTAATCCAACAATAATCCATACAAAGAAATAAAATTTAAGTATGTGTACAAATAAATAAAATAATAAATTTTACATGTCAATGTAACATCAATTTACCAAATTTTTTTATGAATGCTTACACGATATAAAAACAAAGAAAAACCATTTCTTTTAATTCTGTTTATTTATTCTGTCTAATCTGCAGAATACCAGAACTGGTTTTGGTGAAATCTTCACTTAGGGATATTTTTCAATTTTACGGGAACGGAACATTCTAAATATTAAAGTAATACGACTTTGTCCAACGACGAGAATGATTTAATAAATGGAAAATTTAACAGAAAATTTGTATAGAGTTAGTATTTGTTTGGTAAATGTTTACTAAGATTTCACAGTGTTTAATTAAACTATTTAAGTAAGACGGCTTACTAAGAACAAGCGCTCGATCTTGAAAAATAGATTATTGAGCCACAGCAAATGAAATTTGCTTAAAAAACTTCTTGTTGATTAAGAGTTAAAAGATATAAGTACTTATAATGACTTCACGTTATGCTCAAACAATATTATATATTTTTTCCATAACGTTAATAGAATAGAATCTGTTTGAAATAAAGGTCAAAGAATATCTTAGTTATTTATGAGTCAATACAATCCTGTAAAGTGCATGAGGTAGTGAGATGAATTACGGAGTATTGCCATTATCACAATGTCGATGCGTTCAATAGAATCAGTATAGCTATTTACTTAAGGAACAAAAGCCCGATGGAACACCAAGACAGGTCATTGTCTAAATGACAATAGCAGAGCTCAATTTCGGAGTTGACGTTCATTGACCAGCGTTCCCCGTAAATCGTCGGTTTTAGTGATGTTACTTGTTTTTCTCTTTAAAATATGGTTTTATTAAAGCGCGGAATCAAAGATTGCATAAAGATTAGAAAAATTGGTCTTGTAAGGAAACATTATGATGGTATATACAAAATTCGTAAACAGCTTGCCTCGTAAGCTGCTTACGAATTATCTCTTATATCTTTCTCCACTGTCCATTTCTATATTAATGATTGCCTATTTACGTACTTCGCATGAGTAAAGTAATGACTAATTAAGGTCTCATCCCTGGTACAGAACTGCTCGTGTATACAAGAAAAAGCAGTCAATTATTGTTATTAATGTCAGCACATATTTACTGTTCCTAATCTCGAAATTCTAATCGCATTCGTTATAACTATACCTTTGTAACATTTTAACATGATACTGTTTCTACCAACAACTGAAACTAATCCATTTTACTAGACTCTCAGAGAATTAACATTTATGCAAACATGCAAATGGATATCCATATGTCTTAACCAATTTGTTATTGAAGCTAGGATGCAAATAGCTTTTGTCTATAAGCTCGGCAAATCGGATTTCTCGCAACAGCTAATAACTAATGGTTTGCATCGTTATCCGAATCATTAAGCTATTTTAAGGTTTTAATCGTTGGATTATTTATCATATCGTACTTATATTGAACTTATATATAACCAAAAAATCTTTGGGATTTGCTCACATATCCCCTAAAAGTTCTCTTTATACTTTGCGCTTATAAAAAACACATCTCTCAGAATTTGAATAATATCGCAACTCGTTCGTGAGTATCCACTCTGAATGTAATACCTAGTTAGATATAATACCGTCTTTACACTTCTCTGTATTATAATACAGTATTTCACTCGTGTTGTCCCCGGACATTTATAACTTTACCATCACGAAACTATAATAATAAACTAAATGGATATCAAATATTTGTCTTCTACGCTTGCTTTGTTCCATGTAGTTTGGCATATTCCTGAAAGCTTTGGTGTAGTTTCCCCAGTTGCTGCAAACACGGATTAGTAACAGAACTAAGCGCAATTCACGCGGGTGTCTAAAGTTATTTTTAGCTCCTTTGACAATACTGTTTTCAGCAAACCCCATTATACACTCCTGTTTCTTGTCATTAAATAATTTATCTAGCATATATAAATTATTATGAATTTTTCATCTTTTTTTTACATCATTCCCACTGATATCTGAAAGTAGTATTATTGAAATTTTGTACACGTATGTAACTTTGTCTATCTTGGTAGATAGGATAAGTTTGGGACTCGATTATTGACGTTGTAGGTGTGATTTCGGTTTTTAAATCCCAGTTCCGCAAATAATGCGACGTAATCCTGATCTGCGGCAAACAACAGGTTTTGAAAAAAATTTTCGAGTTTTGTTTCGTAAAGGCTTCAGCTATTGTTATTCACAGTAACAAGTCAGAAAATATGCTCTTTTAATTGTTTACACGTTGTATTTTTTGTCAATCTAGGCAAAAGTAAAATAAGTATACTTCAATAAATCGTTATTACGTGCTATGATAGATTCTTGAGGAATGTCATTGTTCTGTATGAAAACATACACACACACAAATGCTTTATAATTAATAATTAAGATATAAGTTATTTAGTCGATGTTATAAAATATGTATAATATTGTTTCTGTTACATATATAACGTTGCTTCTGGCGTATATGTCTTTCATTGCTTACTAGACCTTCACAATTTAAACTTCTATTTTGATAAAATAAAATAATTACATTAATTATAAGAAATCTAACAACACCTGTAAGTCTTTTAGAAAGTAGATTCAAAGAAACCATCCGAATTAGGTCCATCAGTAGCAAAAAGGATGGCATTAATTAAACTCCGACTTTTTAAAAGCATTTGTTTTTGTAGCAAGAGACAACATCACTGTCTGAACGAATCAGGCTTTTAACTTGCGATGTGGATGAAGAAGAACAACAGGAGGATCAACGATCGTCGCCTTCCGGTGCCAGTATTGATAAATTCTCAACTAGTAGTGACAAATCGAGTGATAAATCTTACAACAGTATCGACAAAAATAATGAAAAGGCCTTTGGGAGCGCGTCGTCGAGTTCGTCATCATCCACTTTATCAGCGCCTGTGCTTACGCGTCAGCAGCCGCCAGACTTAGGGGATGTTCATCAAGAACCACAAAAGGTATGGAATGATTTATGCTATTTACACCAACTGACCTGCGTAACTTCGCTTGGGCACACAAAGTCCTATTGCCGAGCCTAACATCTAATAAAAGCATCAGTTCATCATATATGCGTGGCAATCCACGGAATATAAGGCATGTGCAGGCCACACTATCTTTAGCTAGTCCGCAGCATAGTAAATAAAGACCCAACCAGTGACCGTAGAGCACTGACACGCTATAATGTCATTTATTACATTTATTACTAACCAGCTAAAATGTGGTCCCTAATAAGCAGCACTTTATATAGGAGCAAGGCCCACACAATCAATGTACGCTTATCCATCACTGCTACGCAGAAGTTGACGTAACGCCTAGCAACAATCGGTCGTGATTCCAGCACTACTGATAGATGATGAAGTATCATTAGTCAATAACATTACAGAAATCACAGAGTACTGGCACTACTATAGTGTCCTATGTGAAGCTCACTGCTATGAACGTGGTTGCTATAGACCTGAAATACATTGTATCACCCAAAACAAATACAGTAACTTTGGTCGACCGCAGACAACAGAGCAAGGTTTACTACGTCATCGAAGTGGCTTCAGGCCTTTTTCCGCTGTGAAATGCTTTTACGCACCCCTGCCACGAAACAGGGAGTGTGGGACTTGGCGGCTGGGGCCAGAATATCCACTAAAATCCAGCGATACCATCATCAGTTTAATTTGGGGCTCTCTTGCGTGTTCACTCAAGGAAGAAACAAAGCGCGTTCTTAAAGACGCCTCATTTTGTACATTATGTTTTAATATTATTATGATTTAATAATACCTTATTTAGGTCACGTCATTGTATACCATACATATAGTCTTACATGCACGACCGTTTAGCAACTTGGCGTGACAGTCAGCTCTCGTGAACGCGGGTCTATCAATACACGAACGCTTCACGTTTTTTTTACGCCCTGCGCTCTATACATGAACGCGACCCTTCTCATTAATACGTTAATTAGTACACGAATGCGCCATTTCAATACACGAACGCATCTCGTCCAATCCACGAACTGGTCCTGAATAATTTGAAACGCATAATATTGTATTTTATCCTCTTAATTAATTATTTATTATCCTCTTAAACTGCCTCATTGGTCTAGTGGTTAGCATGTTCGACTTCAGACATGAGGTCCCGGGTTCGAGTCCCGGGTCGGGCCAATTCAAAAATCAATATTGAGTTTTCTATTAAGATTTTCTCAATATTTGCCCGAAGTTGGGAAGTTGGCGGTGTGATCCACCCCCGTGCCTCGGAGAGCACGTTAAGCCGTCGGTCCTGCGCCTGATCTCTCTC